>CM031581.1:15624782-15795431 GCA_018467065.1 Ephestia elutella
TCCGAACCAAATAATCAAGAAAACAAAAAAAAAAAACAAAAAAAAAAGTATCATTATGACTTTAGTTGTATCGAGTGTGTGGTTAGGATTCCCTAACTCCCTGCCTCACCCCCCTTCCCCCCTCATAACCCCCACTCCCCCAATTCCCCCCCAACTACCCCCCTCACCTCCACCTTCCTCCCTCACCCCCTCTCATTTCCCAAACTCCTCCCTTACCCCCGACCTTCCCCCCTAATTTCCCCAACTCCCCTATCAACCCCCCACCTTCCCCCCTAATTTCCCCAACTCCCCCTCATACTCCCTCCCCCCAACCCTTTCCCCCACTTTTCACATCTCCCTCCACCCGAGCCTCGCTGCCCAAGGCATCGAACATATCGAATTGTACTCGTAAAATCGCTTAGGGTAATTTCCCCATAATTGGCAAACATTTTTAGAATGGTAATTTTTCTCGTCCCAAACGTGGTTAGAGCTAACTTTAACTAGAATTTAATGTTAACCATAACGAAAACAGTTTACAGTGCTAGTCCGGTAAAGTAAAGTAAGCGAAGAATATCATTCGATATGGTTAACTGTGCATCGGCGCGAGCGAACAGATTCTCTCTTGTAATTGGCTGAGCGCAACCCAGAAACCGCCAGTTGGAAGGTGTTGTGAATGAAAGGCATGTTAGACCAAGACTGATTTTATTCCGTTACCCACATATAACAATATAAAAATTGACAACTAAATATCACATCATCTTCCCCTATCAAAAAAAACAGACATAAATGACTAAGTATTCCTAAGTTGATGCAAAATATAAGCTGCTTATTACTATATATTATATATATATATATTTTTTTTTTATATCCAACTTTAATAGGTAAGTATAAAACATTTTATTGCTACAAGGTATTTATATATGTATGAATTTATATATAATACTTGTATTATTGGAAAAATAATAGATAACTACATTGTTTTACTATAGGAAAATAATGTAAGTTAACCACATAAACATACATGGTTTAGTGAAAGCGAACTGTAATTTAAAAACAAAACAAAATATGCATACAAGTATAATCTACTTTTGTCTATACAACTTATGTATAGAACTTAACTTAAGAATATGTACTACTTATTTACGGGAAACTAGTTTTGCTATACTAACACGGGCCGCATCAGCCGCCGGCCTGCGCGCGCGCACCGGCTGGTAGTTATTATCGCGCGTGACGTCATCAGTGACCAAGGTTGACCCGTCCGTACTAGTGAACGCAAACGTTTCGTCAGAGTTCTCATCGCTCTCTGCACTGGACCAGTCTTCGTCATCACCAAGCACCTGGGCATTTGTCACCGTTTGAGATTTAGAAACTGTCTCACTAGATGGCTCAACATTTATTAAATGTCGCCTGTTTCGTCTGTAACGTTTCCCCGCGGAATCTACAACAAAATAAGATCGTGGCTGCGGCGCCCGCGCCTGCACCCGGGCGTGCTTCCTGCCCGCGGCATCCACCATAACCACGCGATCACCAGCCTGCAGCTGCGGCAGCGCTCGGGCGTGCTTATCATAATACTGTTTATTGAGAGCTTGTTTACGTTTTATAGCCTCATAATCATGTGTATTATCACGATCTGGTTGTAATTTACTCTTGTGAAATGGGAGTCTCGTATTGAGTCTGCGCCCCATGAGTAGTTGTGAAGGAGAGCTAATGCCATCCCTAGGCGTTGTTCTCATATTTAGCAACTCTAAGTAAAAATCAGACCCGGATGACAAAGACTTCCTTAAAATATTTTTAATAATATGAACACTTTTTTCACTTCGCCCATTAGATTGCGGATAGTTTGGAGAAGTTGTGGTATGTTTAAAACTCCACTGTTTACTAAATAATATAAATTCCTTTGAAGCATAAGCGGGTCCGTTGTCAGTGACCAATTCCTGAGGAATACCGTGTCTCGCAAACTGATCCTTCATTGCCGTGATTACTGCCCTACTAGTAATGCTCGATATGGGGTTCACTTCTATAAAGTTTGAAAAATAATCAACTAAAATTAAGAAATATTTTTTACCATATTGAAATATGTCGGAGCCTACTTTAGCCCACGGCAAGCACGGGATGGCGTGAGGCATGAGCGGCTCCCGCGTGGGCCGTGCGCTGCGCTCAGCGCACACGGCGCACCGGCGTACGGCCCGCTCCACGTCACGTGACATCCCCGGCCAAAACATTACGTCACGTGCATGCCGCTTGCATCTATCTATACCCATATGCCCGTCATGAACACGATTTATCATTTCAAATCTCAACTCCTGAGGGATGTAGACTAAATTATCCTTGAATATTACACCATTGACATATTCAAACTTTTCCCTATACGACCATTGCTTCTTCAATCTCTCGTCTACTTCGTGTTTATTGTTGGGCCAACCATTTTTTATGTATTTTATAATTAACTGGCATTCTACGTCTTTCACTGTATGATCTTTAATCAAATTTATCTTACTATCACTAAACCTGACATTTTCTATCAAAAAGCATGATTGCTCAGCAATTTCATTACTTACTTTTTCCTGTAATAAATCCGGTAAGGGTGCCCTGGACAAGGTATCTGCTACAAACATATATTTGCCCGGTTTGTATGCAACTTTAAAATCATACCCTTGTATACGAAGCATCATTCGCTGCAGCCTAGCCGGAACTGAATTTAGGGGTTTTTGAAATAACCCTTCTAACGGTTTGTGGTCGGTCTCCACTGTCACATCTTTCCGACCATAAATGTACTGATGAAACCGTTCAAGAGCGAACACGATGGCCAACAACTCTTTTTCAATCTGAGCGTACCTGCATTGTGTCTCCGTGAGAGTAGAGGACGCATACTCGACGGGCCGGCCGCCCTGCAGCAGCACGGCGCCGAGCGCGCGTGAGCTCGCGTCCACCGACACCAGCACCGGCTCACGCGCCGAGTACAGCGCCAGCACAGGCGCGACGCAAACTGAACGTTTCAAGCGCTTCACACTCTCTTCGTGTACTTCATCCCAATTCCATACCGAGTCTTTCTTCAAAAGAGTACGTAATGGGGCCACTATTTCTGAATATTGGGGTATGAATTTTGATAAATAATTTATCATGCCCAAAAAACGCTCTAATGATGGCCTATCGTGTGGATTTGGCATATTGTTAATTGCTTTAAGTTTACTCTCATCTATTTGCATTCCTTCGGCACTGAAAGTATGTCCTAGGTAAGTCACCTTTTGAACACCAAACTCACATTTTTCTTTATTGAATTTAATCCCAGCTTTACGTGCCCTTTCAAGTAGACGTTTTAATCTTTCGTTGTGCTGGGAGATAGAATCTCCCCAGACAATTACGTCACCGACGACAAATGACTCAACACCTTCTAGACCTTCTAATATTTGCCGAATTCTTTCGTGGAAAACTTCAGACGCACAATTGATACCATAGGGTAGACGCAAGAATTGGTACCTACCGAAAGGTGTACCAAACGTGCATAAGTCTGCACTATCATCATCCAATTGCACCATCCAGAATCCCGATCGGGCGTCTAATTTACTGAAATACCTAGCTCCTTCTAATTTAGTCGCTATTTCCGTGAGCGTCGGCAACGGGTAGTGAGCGCGGCGAACCACTTTGTTCAGCGGTCGCGGATCGAGGCACACGCGAATGCTACCATCCTTCTTAGCCGCCACTACGATTGCGTTCACCCACGGAGTCGGGTGCGTCACTCTTCTAATAACCCCCATATTTTCCATACGATCTAATTCAATACGTAATTTGTCTCGCACACCCACAGGTATTTTTCTAACAGGACAGACTGATGGCTGCGCGCCCGAGATAGTTATTATTTTATATTTACCTGGAAGTTTACCTAACCCTTTAAATAAATCACTGTATTGGTCAAAATCTATTGAAAAAAATTCGTTTTATCAAGCCTAATTCCTCACATGAAAACTTTCCAAGTACACTTTGACTGTTATGTTCGGATATAATGAAACGTAGGTTATATATTTTATTTTTATAAATCCAGTTAATACGACATGAGCCGATAATTGGAATACGATTACCACAAAATGACAAAGCTCTAGTATTGTCTGAAATTAAATTCGAGACATTAAAACCTAAGTTACAATATGTGTTAACAGACATAACATTTAAATCGGAACCCGTGTCTAGTTTAAATCTTTCCTTTAAATCACTATTAGGTAAATATAAAATCTCATACCATTTATTGCAGTCCATACCATCACTGATACTGTCAACTGTAGACACGAAGAACAAATCTTGACTATCAACCGTTTCTTCTTCCTCTATTTGGTCTACTCGGCTCCGTAACTTCGGACACGCGCTTTTAAAATGTCCCTTTTCACTACACCAATAACACTGAGCATTTTTAGCCGGACAGCGAAAACCACCATCACACTGAACTTTCAAACACGCTCGACAGGCACGCCTAGCCATAACGGTGCGTGATGAGCCCGCCGCCGCCGTTCCTCGGACGAGCGGCCCGCCGCCGCCGAGCTGCTGCATGCCGCGCGGCCGCGCCCGGCCCCAGCGGCCGCCGCGCGCCGCCCGCGACGCTGCCCCTGCGCCATACACCACATCTACGGCTGCCGATGATGCGCCGCCATCGCTTGCCTCGGCCTTGGTCCCTTCTATTTGCCTTTTCTCCTCTGTGGACATCTCGCTAGCTTGACATATTTTAACAGCTCGAGCGAGGGTGAGATCATCGGCTCTAAGTAATCTGTCACGTAGTTTTCCATCTATTACTCCGCACACAATACGATCCCGTATAAGGCCTTCCTCGAGATGTTCAAACTGACACTGCTGAGTTAACAGCTTTAAAGCAGTAACATATTCATCGATCGACTCACCGCTCTCCTGATTTCTTGTAAAAAATTTAAAACGAGCCATTGTAGTGTTTTGTTTCGTCCCAAAATGCTCGTTGAATTTGTTCACCAGCTTTTCGAGATCTTCACGATCAGTCTCTTTGTCAAATTTAAATGTTGTATAAATATCATAGCCCTCCGAACCGATTAAATTTATGAGTAAGCTAGCTTGTACATCGTTTGGTTCTTTGTAAACTCCAGATGCCTTTAGGAACACCAAAAATTGCTTGTACCATTTCCGCCATGCTTCCGCGCGGTTCGCCGGCCCACCTTCTAAGCATAATTCCGCCGGGGGCCTTGCGTGTTCCATATTTATTCCACAAATCCAGTATTTGCACTCTTATTTACACTAAAGAAGCACTTAATTCGAGATAACACTTGTTTTTTAATTTATTAGCACAACCGCTGTCACCATGTTGTGAATGAAAGGCATGTTAGACCAAGACTGATTTTATTCCGTTACCCACATATAACAATATAAAAATTGACAACTAAATATCACATCAGAAGGAGATAGTCGAACGCCGCGCGGCGATTTAAGGGAATACTTACAGTGCATTCATCTAGTACTAACATCGTAATTTAAAAATTTGTTAAAATTTTATGGAAATGTGCATTAAGATAATGTTATTAGTGTCAAATAATCAAGAAAACAATCAAATGAAATAAAAACTAATCCAAAACACGTGAAAGTATCAAAATACTATTATGTATTGAAATTGTGGTTATAGTTATCGGCGGCTCATATGAGGCCGATAGAATTCGTCGATTGTATTGTTAGCTATAACCGTAGATGCCTAAATTGACATTGGACAGACTTACAAATATGGTTATGAATGATCGATAAAATCTTTGCGGCCCTTATTTTTTATTAAAAACTTTATTTTGGTTCATTATTGATGTGATAGTTAAGGATTTTGCACATTATATCGCCTCAAAAAAATTGCCACGAAAATAAAGTAAGTTATTGCAAGCGATTATCTCAATTTCAACCGATTATATAATTGATCAGACGTAAACTTTGAGACTTCCGCAGCTGGCAACCCTAGGTACAGTACAACGCAGGTGTTAGATTAGTTCTAATACTTAGTGCGTGTCTATGAATGAGCGTATTCGTTTAGGCAGGATAATTGAGTGTGTCGTTGGTTAGACTGCCTAATTTACTTGGTGTCTATATGGTCTATATTGTCTAAATTAATAAATATAAATAAATATATACGGACAAATCACACAGATTGAGTTAGCCCCAAAGTAAGATCGAGACTTGTGTTATGAACATGGATACTAACTCAACGATGTTATATTTTATAACAAATAGATATATAGATAAACATCCAAGACCCGGGTCAATCTGAAAAAGATCATTTTCCATCTTGACCCGACCGGGGATCGAACCCGGGACCTCCGGTGTGGCAGTCCGGCGTGATGACCGTTGGGCCACGGAGGTCGTCGGATGGTGCTTATTGATCGATTACATACTGTTGTACCTTTTCGAAAGTTGTTGGTAAAATTTATTGTACACATTATATACTATTCTATAATATATCTATGTAAATCTAGTTACAGTTTTACTATATGTTTTGATTAACATTTTGTGAACTATAATAAAAAACCGGCACAAATTTACTACGCGTAAAGGAAATGATCGTTTTGAACCCTCGTATTTTCGTCAGAGCAATCAACATAGGAAAACGTAATCATTATTAGCGAACGTTTTATTAAAAGGAATGTATAAGTTAACGTTAAGTGCCCTGTACACGACAGACGGTGTCGAGACCATTTATAATCCATTTAAAAAAATCAGTTTCAATTAGGTTACTTATGACGAACTAGTATCTTCGCTTCAATATTTAGTTTGTCCGATGCATTATTCTAGAGCTAAATCGCCGTTTTATTTGTATTTGAATTCATGGAATATATAAGAAAACCAATGGTACGCAAAAAAAAACACTGTTAGAAAAAAGTCCTTAAAAAAAATAGAATCCGGACTTTATTCCTAATCCTGCAGATAAGCATTCAATCAGATAAAAGCATTAGACACTACCTACAGGGGCTACAGAGTTGCTGAAAATAACAATATAAGTAAAACATATAAGCAAAACATGTGTTAACTTAAATTAACAGAGAGTTTTCTAAACTTAAGACATAAAAAAGTGCGATTCAAGCTCGCGCACCGAGGGTTCCGTACACACAAAGCATCTTACATTATACGAGTAGCTCTAACTAAAAGACCAACTATTTTCAAAAACAAACTTAACTTTGCAGTTCGATCCTTAGGATTCATACAGCACCGAGCGCAAAAATAAGTTTGTAACACTTTTCTTTTTACTTCCAACAACATATTTACAAATTTCAGATTTATTCCTGTATAAATACTGTTAGACCTTGCTTTTTTCCAAATCCTAAAAACGTCATATCAATCGACTTCTCAACCTAAATTCTCTATCCAAAACACCCGTCGTTGTCACGTAACTTTAGGCAGTGTACCCGGGCCTTAACATTACGTTGCGTGAACCAGGGCCAGTTTGATATATTCGCCACATTTGTCAATTCTGATGTGGATATATAATAATGTATGCATGGCTACTCTGTCATTTATATTTTTGGAAAGAAAAATGTTATGCCGTCCGCTTATGGGCGCGAATGGAGAGGTCAGCGAGGGAAATATTACGTTACATTTTTTAGTTTCAACCCCGAGGTGTGAGATAGGAATAAAAGTGATGTAGTTCTGAGTTATATTAGGTTCAATTCAGGATGAATTGGATTACACACACTATTTATTGTCACTGTTATTTTTTGTGACCGTTTTGGGTACACTATCAATTGGTTGAGGTTTTGAATGTATGTTAATGAAATTTTATTGTTAGCCACAGGTGTGAGGTTCACACTGTTTGGGAAAATAGAAGGCCACAGGCTAAAATACATGTTTCCACTACAGTCGTCAATTTAGAAAACTATAATATAAATGTTCATCTATACTATATACTTGAGACTAAAAAAAAAAAAATTAAAAAAGAAAAAAGAAAAAAAAAATGATTAAATAAAGAATAAAAAAAGAATTATTTTATCTATCCATTCTATTGTAAAATAGTAGATTTTACAACAAGTGCACAAAACGATCCATTCAAAAATCGTTTTATGGACGAGTTATAAACTCTGCTTTTCACTTCGATTGCGAGGAAATTAAACCAAATAAAACAGCAAACGCACGAAAAAAGAAGAGCTGTTTCCCGCCGCTTTATTTTTTTAAATTCTTACGACATTGATATTAGGCTTGGGCCGCAGACCTATATAGCCTACTATTAAATTAATTTTGTAATAATAATTTTCTTAAATTAATTAAACAACCTACCGTACTTGAATTTAAATTTTAATATCTTTAAAGTCTTAAAAAACACATAAGGCAAGTAAATTAAAGTAAATAATTATAAACCAACATATTTTATCTATGAACTTCTTATTGTGTTTGGCTGTATGGCTCATTTTCTTTGCCTTAATATAGATACATTTATGAGTAGATACGTTAATGCCCTTTTGCACAAAATTCGATTTTGTGCAGCCTATATCCTGCACAAATAAGCACTTTCAGAGCATGAGAAGTGAAAAGATAATTTTTTATCCAACTGGTAGTTTCAAAAATTAACTCCAAAAATACATATTACATAGACATGTACCTAAACAATAACCAATGTAAAGTAAATTTTGAGAAGCACAAGTTGAAAGCAAAGGTTTTTTGTAACTTTGATCGATATGCTTTGTCCTAATTTTGGAGAAGCGCTTCTTAAAGCCTTAAAAATGTGAATGTGAAAATACATAATTACATGTCCTAAATTAACGTACCTCATTCATCTACCAGCCAGTGATGCACTTAGAAGTATTCAACAACTCCTAACCTAATGTATTAATTAACTTGTAGTATTTCATTAACTTGTGAGGTAAATTAACTTGGAGGAATTGGTATTATTATATAACGGTTGTTATTCGTATGTGGGGCACGTAGTTTAATATTAGGTAAACGTAATACATATATGTATTGAATTAATTGACGATTTATTGTAGTGTTGTTTTTTACACGACTGACCAAAAAAGGAATGTTATGTTTTCAGGGTTCATGTATGACTGTAATTTCTTTATTCCACCATAAGTCCTAAACGGTTTAACAGATTTTGATGTGAGAGGTATTGTTAGATTCCTTGCATAAGCCCGAATGACATAAGCTATGTAAGTTGTCAGTCGTGTTTTTTTTTTAATAATTAGTTAAAATTTTGTATTATTTCACAGCTCCATGGGATCAAAAACTGAGATTTTGATATGAATTTAAACTTTACAAATCACCAGACATACTGAGAAAAAGGCAATTCTTTTTAGAACAAATCTGAAAATTAACGTACATTTTTTCTCTAAGATTTCTTTATTTCTATATTTGTAATGAATTTAGCTATTTAAAAAATCCAAAGTAACGCAAAACAACGAGTTTTGCATGTACGCCACTCCTCAAAGTAAAATATTCTACACTTCTGACTTACAACAATATTATCAAAATAACTTCGAACGTCGCAAGACATACATATATGTGGCAAAGAAATATTTTGTATAAGGCAATAAAAGAAATGGCTTTGCGGATATATAAATTCACCAATTCACCGGAACATTAACACAAGTCATTCCACACAAAAATGGCATACAAAAGCATTCTCATCTGCATAAAAAAAACTAAACCCTTACACTCAGGACTCCAATTTCCGTCCAGAATACCACAGTAATGGACCCCCCGACAATTAACCGGAATTAACCGGAAAATTGTAGTAACAGCCAATTATGACCAGTGCATTAGTGATTTGGCGGATTTTTTATTCCGTTTCTGTTGAACACGCGTGCGCCCCGCTCTTTTACATAAACGGGGTGGTTGCAGGATTCATTTATTCTAGATGTGGACTTTATTTTTACACGACTGACCAAAAAAGGAGTGTTATGTTTTCAGGGTTCATGTATGTAAGTATGTATGTATGTAAGTTTCTTTATTCCATCTTAAGTCCTGAACGGCTGAACAGATTTTGATGTGAGAGGTATTGTTAGATTCCTTGCATTTCTCCGAGTGACGTAGGCTATGTGAGTTGTCAGTCGTGTTTTTTATTTTTATTAATTAGCTTGTTTCAGTATTGACTGACCGTACTGGTAAAATATTTTTTCAAGTCGCCTAAAGGCGGCTAAATGACTTCACAACTATAAAAAGTCCACGCCCAGTTTTTGAAACATGCCTTTCCAACGTAAAGATATTTATTCAGGGTCACTTCTTGAATAAATGAATGAAAGTTTATTCAAAACACAGACACGACACACATAAAGAGTATCTTCTTCTTCTTCTCAGCATATTTGCGTCCACTGCTGAACGTATGGTTTTCCACTCCGATCTTGATGCGGCGATCCTGGTGCAGATCGGCCCTGCTGTCTTTTTAAAATCATCCGACCATCTGGCTGCTGGTTTACCCACACTTCGTCTTCCTGTTCGGGGTTGCCAAAACTGAATCCTCTGGCTTCTTCTATTGTCATCTCTGCGACAGATATGTCCGTCCAGCCCATTGCCACTTTAGACGCGCTACATACATAAAGAGCATACGTAAAGTTAAATAAGCTATTAACATAACAATGGTCTTCCGTTGGGACTTTACTAGTAATTCTTCGGTTTTTCAGGCTGCAAGTGACCAAAGATTGGTTTAGACCGGGTAAAAACCGATTATACCCGGATTATACCCATGCGTAAACCCATTTCTGGTTATGACCACTTAGTAGTTTAAAAATAACATGCTGAACCGACCATTTTGATATAAGACGTGAACTTTTGTTCAGAGCCCCGGTGTGTACACTACCATTTAGCCGGTTTTTCTTTCTTTTTTTACTGCAATGTCGTTTCCAGTACGAATCTAACAATGAGTAAGCACCCAGTTATTTTATATTGAATATTGTTGGCGTGTAAATCGCTGGAAACTGGCTCTTGTTGGGTTTAATGTGCCAAAGACACGACAGTTAGCGGGAACCCGTTTAGGCTAACATTGTGTGCTACCGAACAGTCTGCGGAAATGTGTTTACCACTTGGTAACAGACGATAGAATAAATGAAATGTCATATTATAACTAGCTTTTGCCTGCGACTACTCGATCACAAACATAACATGTTTTATTATATATATTTTTTTTTACGTACACAATCTAGTGTATGTATGAAGTTAGTTATGAAGTTAGGCGACCAAGACTGTTTCATGAGTTTCTTTCGGCATTTCTTCTCAGCAGTGGTCGTTCCGAAATGCAGTAGTTTGTGGCTTTGGGATATAATATATTATGATTAAATAATTAGTTTTCGACGTGAAAAAGAGCCTTCTTTGACGGCCAAGTTTCAATAAAAAAAATTGACTTTGACTTTTGACTAAGTCCGCGCGGAATTTAGTATTCGTTCGACTATAAATAGCACATTATAAGCACACTTGTTATCAAATAATTTCCACGGGAGAAAAGTCCCAGAGCGTAGCTTCTAATAATAAATCCTAACTAATATTATAAATGCGAAAGCGAGTTTGTTTGTTACCTCTTCACGGAACCAATTTTCCTGAAATTTTGCATAGGTACACATAGAAGTACTGAGAAGGACATAGGGTACTTTTCATTCCGGGAAAAAGCACTATTCCCGTGGAAAATTCACGCGGGCGCAGACAAAAACTAGTAAAATATATATGTTGCAATGTCATTGATATTTGACAATGAGGGATTTTCCGAGACCCTGATTTAAAAAAAAAAGGTTCCAGATGACTTCATAGATGGCGCTTAAGCAAAGGCGAAAGCATGGAAGTAATAAGTACTTTGTACAAAGTACTTATTACTTGGAATAGAAGTAATAAGTACTTTGTACAAAGTACTTATTACTTAGTATGGAAGTAATAAGTACTTTGTACAAAGTACTTATTACTTCCATGGGCGAGAGTAAAAGTTCCATAAAATTTTACGGAATTGGCATTTTTTTAAAATAAAACTTATTAAAAAAAAACATCTAAAAAGTATCATTATTGTGATTGTGCAACTGTCAAACTGTTAGGTGATATTTTTTTCTGCCTCTAGTTGACAAGAAAAAGCGCACCATAGGTTCAGCCATTATTACGACTCGGCTTTCATAAAACGCTATCTGTTGAGACTTTTTATACTGATTTTTTTTTTCTTAATTTAGCTGTCAGAAAATCGCTCATTGATTAGCAAATAAATGAATCAACTGAAAAAACCTCTTTTGTGAAATCGATTTATAAATGCTCACGGCACTATTAAAACTTTTAAAGACTAGACTAAAACTAGACTGACTACATCGAGTAGTCTCAAGTGTAGTCTAGCGTTAGGAGAACACACCTCGGTTCACTGAGTCTCGAAAACTTTAACTTCACCTTCGTTTTATCAAGTCGCTTAAAAAGACATTAAGGTTAGACTCGCATGGAATGTGAATTTGCTGGACTGTCAATAGATTTTGTTCTGAAGTATTGCTTTCTAGCTCTTAAGGGAAAGACATTTCCAAATTTCCTTTCTGTACAAGCTATATAAAGACCCTGTCTGCAAAATTTCAAGTTTCTGCGTTCAGCGGTTTTGGCTAACGGTTTTCGTTGATGGATTTCATACATTTTATACTAGCCGCGCCCCGGGGCTTCGCTCCCGTGGGAATTCCGGTATAAAAAGTACCCTATGTGCTATTCCCGGTATTTTTCTACCCGTATACCAAATTTCATCGAAATCCGTCCAGTAGATTTTGCATGATTGAGTAACAAACATCCTGACAAACTCACATCAAAACTTTCGCATTGATAATACTGCCCGCGGCTTCGCCCGCGTTAGTTTTGCTTAGATGAAAAATCTTTTTGTGTTCAAAACTATAGTAACCTAAACTCAAGTACTGAAAATTTCAGCCATTTGGTTATCCCGTGGCCCGCGGGAATATATTAGGTACTCGTAGTACAGTCGCGGTGTTAAAATGAATCAAAAGTGATATTTCATTCAATAAGCGATCTTCATCTGCTCGTTATCTACAATTTCCAGTGTAGAACTGAAATCCAATTCAACTGATAGTTCCAATGATAAGTGCGTTTAAAACAAATAAACTTTAACATTAATGTATTGAATAAGCTTCTTTAGATGTAAAGACTACATAATTTAAGCTAGGGTTTCATTCCTTATCCAACACTTCTAAAAGGTTTATTTTTCTTAATTTTTTTACTAGTAGTATTTTTTATAAGGCGTTGTTTTACCAAAAAAAATAGGCTGTGTTCATGGCGGCAGGAAAAAAGCCATTATCCTACTTTGTTAAATGAATAATGTTTAGAAATTATAAGCTTCATACACACTCACCTCCTGCTTGTAATCCCTCGTAAGCTTATTCTAACTTCATATGTTATCCTCAACATACAGCAGAGAGCAGGATTAGTAGCATATTACACGTCGCGTTTATTTTGTTACTTTCCTTAGTGAATGTTAAAACTGGTTGTTAAGAAAGTAATGTCACATTTTTTTCAAATAACTTTGTCTTTGATCTTCTTTCCTAGAAGAGTTCGGAAAATACGGCGATATTTTTAATGTGCCGATTGAGAGGAAAACTTTTGTTACATAACCAGTTTTTCGTGAATCTTTTAATTTTTAAGATTACTGTAAAAAAACAGAACCGAATAAAGAAAATAATATAGTCCCTTTTTTTTCTTTACTATCTGGACAGTTCAAAAAAAATAGTTTATAAAAATATTAATAAAAATAAAATGAAAACTTTTCTATAAAAAAATCCGTGTTAATTTACTGAAAATGCGAATTCAACCAACAATAATAGGTCACAACAATGGCAAAATACTTAATTAAGTAAAAAGGGGTCCAAAAATTTCAACATAATAAGATTAGGAGGCCAAATCTCGGCTAAGTACGTGCCTCCGCGCATATATTAAAAGATTATCGCGCACAATTAGGGCGGTGTGTGGATTACTCTAATTTTATTCAAATTGAGATAAAAACCACAAGATTCGTAAGGATTTGGTGAAAACTTATTTTGGGAAGATTAGGTAAGAAGGTATTTTAATTGAAGGTCTTTGAATTATCATTGTTAGCGTGTCGACCCGGGCGGAGGCGGGTCTAACTTGTAAAGACCGGGTCCATTCTGCTATCATTACTCTGTAGCTCCTTATCTCACTCACACACGTTTAATCGAATTGAATTTTCGTTCGAATCTGAATTTTCTATTATGTACTAAAGAATACATACACTTTTTTGAGTCAGAACACACTGGACCCCGTGAAATTCGCACCCAGTGCCCGTTGGTCCTCTCAATTTTGAGGTTGTCACTGATATTTTTTTATTTTTTATAACCTATATTTTTCGTTCTTTCTTTATTTCCCTTTCCACCATTGCAATGAGCGATTTTTCTGACAGCTAATTAAGAAAAAAAATCAGTATAAAAAAATCTCAACAGATGGAGTTTTATTGAAAGCCGAGTTGTAATAATGGCTGTACCTATATTGTGCGCTTTTTATTGGCAGCTAGAGGCAGGAAAAAATCACCTAACAGTTTGACAGTTGCACAAATCACAATATTGATACTTTTTAGATGTTTTCTTACTAAGTTTTATTTTTTTTTAAATGAAATTTTGCTTTTTGTATGGAACTTTTTCTCTCGCCTTTGCTTAAGCGCCATCTATGAAGTCATCTGGAATTATTATTTTTTTAATTTGGGTCTCGGAAAATCCCTCATTGTGCGACAGTGGGAACTGAGCTAAGGTACTTTCAATAAGTGTCAAGTCGACATATATTTTCATGCAAAAAAGATTGATCGCCTTGTTATTCAAAATTCTGTAGTCTTGCCAACCATTATATGTTTTAAATACAAATCACATACATAGAACCGTAATGCCCAGCCTATTAATAGAAGTACATAAATAAAATAACTGCAAGCGAACAGTGTATGACGAATTGTTCACGCGAGGTACAGTCGCGTGCTTTCAAATAATACAGTACATTACATTTACTTCATAATTATAGCAAGCTTATTAATCTTGAAGTGTTAATGCATGCAAAACAAGGACTCTAATGAATGGCTACAATGTAGTGATTAAAATTTCCCCGATTGGAAAACTGAACGGAAAACGTTTGCTTACATTTTATGACTAACTTTTCAGAAAAAAAATCATATAATATTTTCAGACATAAACGCAGTGAATCGAAGTAGATATCGAAACATTACATTTATTTTTCCACAAAGCGTCGATTTTTTGACGAATATTGTTACGTTTTTCAGCCACGGGTCCAAAGGGACCATTTGGACCTTTTGAGGCATTCATGGGGCCAAAGCCTGAAAGCATAAAGATACCTTAGTACCTTTTTATATTCAATTGTTAAAGCGCACGTAATTAAGTATATTAGTCCTGTAGTATTGAATTTGCTAAACTCTACTGCATGTTAATGAAATCCAATATTATTTATATTCTTATTTTTGGATTTTTGTGCATCTCAGATGCAATTAGTAGGTACTCAAGTACACTCATCATATAAATTAGATATGGTGAAAAAATTCCATGCGAGCAGGACTTGAACCCGCGACCAGGTCTTTTTTTATACGACCTTGCTCTTCCAACTGAGCTATCGCATTTCAATCCTGCACATCGAAAATCTTCACCATATCTAACTTCTATTGAAACGCATTAGGCATGCGTCACCTAACACATATACCCACCATACGAGTAAGGTATTTGATTTAACCCATATTCGATGAAGTTGAAAATCAATTAAAGTGTAGGAAGCCATTCAATACTTATTTTTGGAGTTTTGTGCGTCTCAGATGCAATTAGTATATTTATATTGTACATCGACATTGCATTCTCGATATTTATTTTCACTAGGTAGTCCACTCTTCTATTTACCAGGCATCGAACACAACTTTAGAGTAAAGTAGGCTAAAAACAAAAGTCAAAAACGGACGCCAGCGCCCTCTAGTTATCTACTTCGGGTTCGGTGCCGCGTCCGCGCGTCATTCACTCTTTGTGTTCCGGCATCGTCACTACGTTCGTTCCCAATAAATTGTTAAGTGAAATTATTTCGTGAAAAAATGGGAAAAGAGAAGCATCACAAGGATGCTGACCATTATATTCGAAAGAAGATACGGAAACTTGAAAAGAAATTTCATAGTCGCAAACCTTCAAATACAAAATACTTCAGGTGAGTTAAGTATTAAACTATTAATACCTACCGTTATTTTTGTGTGAATGCTAACGCCCGCGATAAGGAATATTCCTTACTCTCAAGATAAATATCTTGTTCGAATCATGTTAATACGTGTAAGTACTATTTTTGTCTACGTTCTACTATTTTCATCTACCTTCATCATATTTTTTACCATACTACCTCTGTTATGGATCGTTATTTTAAAATATGATCGCTAATGGTGCTATGCTGTCATAGAATGTACTCTTTACTACCGACCGCTTGCAAAGACAGTTATGTTACTCGATGAAGTAATTTATAGTTTTCTTCTAACCGCACAAAAATGTAGTACCGTGACGAGATTACGGTCAGTGCTTATACAAAATGTAGTACCGTGACGAGATTACGGTCAGTGCTTATACAACATGTAGTACCGTGACGAGATTACGGTCAATGCTTGTACAAAATGTAGTACCGTGACGAGATTACGGTCAATGCTTATACAAAATGTAGTACCGTGACGAGATTACGGTCGATGCTTATTCAAAATGTAGTACCGTGACGAGATTACGGTCAATGCTTATACAAAATGTAATACCGTGACGAGATTACGGTCAGTGCTTATACAAAATGTAGTACCGTGACGGGATTACGGTCAATGCTTATACAAAATGTAGTACCGTGACGAGATTACGATCCATGCTTATAGAAAATGTATTACCGTGACTAGAGTACGGTCAATGCTTATACAAAATGTAGTACCGTGAAGAGATTACGATCAGTGCTTATACAAAATGTAGTATAATGACGAGATTACGATCACTAATGTAGTATCGCGACGAGATTACAATCATTTTATAATTTTGTGTGCTGTGACGAGATTACAGCAAACATGGGTATTCCTTTCAGATTTAAATTTATTATAGTCGCGAGACCTCTAACTATCAGCGTGGCCTAGCGACCAAACGCCATTAACGAATTATATGAGTCTGATGTCGAAAACGATTTATAATCAGTTGTTCCGTGGCTCAAATGCATAGCCTTAACATTGATACGGACAAGTCAATAGCTGCAGAGGTTATGAAACAAGGGCCTATTCTGGCTCCTTTTTTTACGCAGTGGAGATTAATGCGCGGCCTCTTCGCCACTTGCGCTTTGGAGGTGGTATAACTTTTACTTTATGTAATTTTCTGACGTCAACTAACAAAGTATATGACGATTTACAAGTGCTATTTTTATAAGTCTATTTAAATAAAATAATCTTCATTTAATTTCTTTATTTGCGAAATTCCTCATTATTTTCGGAGACACGAAAGCTTCCGGTCCCAAAATTGCTGATGAAGTTTCCAAGCGTTGGAATAGCATATTGATTGGCGGCAAATAAAGATCGTAAAAAGAAATGCTTACAACAACCTTAATACCTAAAAACTTTCGGTTGTTAAAAGCCCCTCTACTCAATCAACCAATTGATGCTGATGACTGAATCCTCTAAAAGTGGGGATGAGCGCCTGGAACGAGTCCAATTCCATTGGAGTGTGGGTATTACGGGCCTGACTAACTTGATGTCCAATTTAATAGAAGGAAAAGTGTCACAAAGGTTGACAAATTAAGCATTTTTAAACATTGTCGAAGGTTGGTCAAATCCTTTCGAATTTACACTCCGAAATACTATTAACAGAAGAATGCTGACAGTTCCTACCCTGGATAAGCAACAAGGTCAACGAGCTGTTAGATAGGGTAGGACGAGACAACAATCGTCAATTTCACCTTCAATGCGACAAGGCCTAGCTTCGTCGACGGACCACGGGTATCGGAGCTCAACAACGACGAGGTCTTCGCACTTAACTTCAGAACTTCGCGCAAGTAACCTTCAAGGTAAAATATTGTGATCATGCTTAGAAAACCAGTACAAATGATACAACTAAGGCTTTTGGCCTACCCCAGGTAAAATTAGGTAGTTAACTTTTATCTATCTCTAATTGCTGTAATCTAGTGTCAATTTTTCTAGTAGTCAATTCTATATTTCCTATACCTGGGAGTGATGAATCGCCCAGATGAATCACGAATGGTGATCATAAATAGTGGTGAAACAATACGTGGTCACTCACGATGGAGGATATCCACACTGCAAGCGAACTTCTTACTGCCGCCTTTAGTTTTATGGAAAATATTTAAAAGATGCGTAGGTACCTTTTTGTACCCATTCATAATACAAAAGTATTTAAGATTTATTTATTTTTATGCATTTAAGTATGTTACGTAGTACTTATATTAATTCTGTGGTTATGTATGAATTTCTATGTTTACCATTTTAGTTAAGTTCTGCACTGTATGTTTTTACCAGTCGCGACATAAGTACTTTAGGAATAAAGGTTACATAGGTGTGAAAGCAAATTAACTAAGTAATAAGCAAGCATTTGTTCATTATGTGACCTTGCTAAATTCTCTTTTTCTCTCACTTCTCTTTAACCAACTGTAAGCCATGGTGGCTTATACTAAAAAAAAAAAAAAATGAAAAAATATTTAGCACTGAAATATGGTGAAAAAAATTATGACGGTAGTATGACGGTATTACCTGCTTACCTCAAGGATGATTTTTCATGGTGGAATAATCATGTTATTCATATTAGTCTATTTGCCAACTAAGTATATTAAGACTGCTAACAATCCTATTAGAGTAGACCAATAATATTCTTTAGATTTTTTTTTCGGACGCTAGCTAGCCTCTCAGGCTGGGATGCAACGGAGGGACTGACATACATTACATTACTCAGGAAATATGATAACGGTGCTAAAAAACGTTTTACTATTGAAACTTTGTACTGGGTTATGGGGACCATCTCAGTCCATTTCTGAAAGTTTAGTTAGAAACTTCGGATTATAAAACATTTAAAAGCTAAATGACCAATATACATTTCTTGTATCAGAAATCCGTATGTGCCTATGATATAGATGCATTCTCCAGTCTAGACTGAAGTAAATTTTATTTCTATGCCTTTCCTCCCGTTTGGCTTATTGTAAAATATCTAAGGAAAGTTAAAAATGATAAGGTCTAGTAAGTCATGGTATCCTCTATTAAAATCACTTCCAGCTTCAGACTCCTTGCACTTTGGACCGAGTAATGTCATCGTTTTGTCTCCTCTCAGGACCCAACTCTCGCTCTGCAAGAGACACTGATAGTATACCAATTATCAGGAAAGCTTTCGACAAATAATCGATAAGTACAAACACGATTAATGTAATGGAAATTAACGTAGGTAATAATCTTATCATTATCATCATTCTCCCTAAAATAATATAAGGGCAACATTGTATTAAAAATGGTTGAATTGATTGTTTATCTCGATCTACACTTTTTTACTATGTCTATTCCTAAAATTTTGCATTTCTTTATTAAATAACTGACAGTATATTCTGCTAACTATTCCACATTGAACACTTATCGTGCAGCTCTTGCCCTTATTTATGGTAAACAGTTTAGCGAGGCCGACGTAGTTTCACGATTTTTAAAGGTGTCTATAGAATGAAGCCTTCCGAGGTATTCAACCACGTGGTACCCAAATATCGTGTTTGCATCATCTCAGTAACTTGTTTTTACTCAAACGAGAAGCTTAACCAGGAACTCATAAAAAAAAAAAAATTGGTAACTCTGCTCGCATTGTCTACAGCACAACGAGTCCAGACGTTATCATTAATCCGGTATAAGTAACATTCGATGTAATGATACAAATATAGTAATTATAACAAAAGATTTGATTAAAAATTCAGCTCCCGAGAGACCTTTTCCGGAATTAATTATTCCTTTTTTTTTTTTTTTTAGTAGAGGTTTTGATACATCTTTGTGCACATAGTGTAAAACTTGCATAAAGTTTAGCAGCCACTAGGAAAACATTTTCAGTTGAACTCATAAAGAAGGCTGCAGTTTGGATTGGCAATTCTTTAGGTTTTAGTTGATTTTACAACATGACTCTTAGTTCTAACGTCGAAAATGCATTTGCAGACAGTGTTTTCAATTATTAAAATCAATCATAAATTGATTATATAAGTATAATATTAAATTTTTGTTATAAAAGAGAGAGAGTGTAGAATGGACTTTTGTTTTCGCCAAATTTGGTTCTAAACATCTACCTAGTGAAAATAAATATCGAGAATGCAATGTCGATGTACAATTGATGGTTAAACAAACTTACCTGAAGTGAAGTTTGACCACAATTGTGCGAGACGTTGCATTCGAAGATATTTATAATAAATTCCCTCCCAACCCTAAGGCTTAGCCCCTATAAAATTAAATTTTACGAAAATCAAAATGTACTTTTCCGACTCTAAAATGAATGACGCGCGGACGCGGCACCGAACCCGAAGTAGATAACTAGAGGGCGCTGGCGTCCGTTTTTGACTTTTGTTTTTAGCCTACTTTACTCTAAAGTTGTGTTCGATGCCTGGTAAATAGAAGAGTGGACTACCTAGTGAAAATAAATATCTTCGAATGCAACGTCTCGCACAATTGTGGTCAAACTTCACTTCAGGTAAGTTTGTTTAACCATCAATTCTCTATATGATTCTTTTCTTATAGAATAACGTGTTAAGGACGAAAATATATGAAAAAGTAAGTGTATTGAATATATTAATTATAACAATTACATAGACATACATACATAGAATCACGTCTTTATCCCTTACGGGGTAGACAGAGCCAAGAGTCATGAGACTCGAAGGCCACGCTTAGCTGAATAGTGGGCTCTCTGATGGATTATAACAAATAAATGTGATAATGCCTAAATAGGTTTTTACTAAACTTAATTACACTTACTACCTACTACAATTTCATATCGCTTAAGTAGAAGTTGTATAACAATTCAGACTGTGTTTTAAAGTTATTCTGGAATGCTAACAACATGTTAATTTTATTCAAGGTTTACGGCTCTATGTTGGCGTAAAACGCAAGAGTCACTCTGGCAAAGTTTTTGTCACAAAGTCGAGAACTAAAAGGATTATCAACTTACGTATGAGTTGAATTTAACCAACGAAATCAATTCTCCGTACATATCGTCTTCAAGCATTTTTCAAATGGTTGCCTGGCAGAAACTACTTACTAGCAGGGCTTGCTAACCTGGTTAAAATTCTAAACCAGCTCACTCGATGCGCCATACATTTCAAAAAAAGAGCGTTTTAAATCAGTTACGGTTGAGCAAAACCATATATTATTTCTGGTTATGTTCAAAGCGCGATATCATTTCAGTTCCTGTTCAAAATACCGGAAAGACCCAAAACATTTCGCTCTTTTCGACGATCGTGTTGTATCTCGCTCTAACTATGATTATTTCTCACTCTCGCTCGATATAAAGCTAACCAATCTACACTTTGAGACTTGCAAATGCGTAAGTGAGATAAAACGCTGAGCGATATACCCGTCCTTGTCACTCGCCCGCGCGGGATTAACCATGTAATTTCCGCTCGCGGGACCGATTCAAAAGGATTTTCACTCCGATCGTAATGGCCCGAGCGTTACTGCGTAACCAGGTCAAAACACTTATTTTTTAGGTTTTTTATTAACCGGTTTCAAGCCCTGCTTACTAGGCCGCCTTTTGCGCATCTTCTTCTCCCATTAGTTTTAAGTTTCATCATTACAACCGCAAAATATCCACTGCTGGATAAAGGTCTCCCCCAAGATTTTGGGGGGATTTGCCATACTCACCACGCTTGGCAGGCGGGTTGGCGAGCGCAGTTTTTTTTTGGCTTTGTGAGCTTTCGACGCTGCTGCCCATCGGAAGCATTTCCCTTAGTCGCCTCTTACGACATCCATGGAATGAGATGGAGTGGTCCTATTCTAACCCGGGAACCACACGGAGTTTTAAGTTAACTTTATGTATATTATCTACAATTTACAGTCAGGGGCAGATACAATTGGCCTACCCCACCAAATGCAATAAATTTTATTTATTTATTTAACCTTTATTGTACAAAAATACAAATTAAACGTACAATAGGAGGGCTTAATGCTAAAGCATTATCTACCAGCCAACCTTTGGGTTATGCAGAAAATTTTAGGTGGGTAATTTTTTTCTATTGTATTGTACATTTTTTTTTTCGGTCTATCGCTTGCTTACAGCAACAAGGACTGTTGCTTTATGATCGCTGGCCATCTCATTTCCGACTTTTCATTTTATTTATTTTTTACTGACACTACCCATTCTCACCTTTTTTGAGTCTTCCTCTATATGTAAGTCACCTTAACGAACAAGCATAGAACCATTAAAATTGAAAACTTCTCCCATTTCCGTACTAGGGTCGAAACCCCCTATGGTCGTCCCGTGGGATAGCGATCACGTGAGAAACCGTACTATTACTACATTATACTAATTAAGTGCCCTTCCCTCACTGTCAACCACTTCATTATTCATTACTACACGGAATGCTTTATCACCTGAACGGTTATTTTATTAACTGCTAGTTGGTTATTGCTTCGCTCTCTTGGGAATTTTCATACATTTTATCTAAGATGAGTGCCTAATACAAAAATTAACGAATGTATTTGAATGCTGTTTTCTATCTTAACTAAGCGCCTACGCAATTAAAGTCTTCATAGCCCCTGAAATACTTATTATACGACTGACCAAAAGAGGTATTTTTAGATTCCTTGCATTCTTCCGAGTGACATAGGCTATATGAGTTGTCAGTCGTGTTTTTTTACACGACTGACCAAAAAAGCAGTGTTATGTTTTCAGGGTTCATGTTCATGTATGTAAGTAAGTTTCTTTATTGCACCATAAGTCCTGAACGACTTAACAGATTTTGATGCGAGAGGTATTGTTAGATTCCTTGCATTCCTCGGAGTGACATAGGCTATGTAAGTTGTCGGTCGTGTTTTTTATTTTTAAATAATTAGCTTGTTTAATAAGTAGCTTGTTTTATCATCATCATTTCAGCCACAGGCAGTCCACTGCTGGACATAGGCCTACCCCCAAGGATTTTCAAAATGACTGGTTGGAAGCGGCCTGTGTCCATCGCTTACCTGCGACCTTCTTCAGGTCATCTGACCATCAGGTCGATGGGTGTCCGACGCTGCGCTTGCCGGTGCGTGGTCGCCATTTGAGAACCTTTCTCTTACGGCCATCGGTTTTCTTCGCTATATCCTATAGTCGCTATAGCTTGGAGGTAGCTTTGAGACATGTTTGAGACATAATGCACTATGATTATATAATTAGTTTTCGACGTGACAAAGAGCCTTCTTTGAAGGCCAAGTTACAATAAAGAATTTCTGTTTAACATTTAATGCTCGGATAAGAAAATATACCTATAGAAAAATAGTAAGTTTCGATGACAGAGCGTATAAGGGACGACCAAGCGGAAAACAAGTTATAAGTTGGACAGAAAAGAAGGAAAACGTAGAAGTACTAGAACTTGTTAATGAAAAAGAACGTTATTAAAAGTTATAGAATCAAGACGTGGAAAGATGTTCGGCCATCTTGTACGACATGACGATTTGATTAAAAATCTGATAGAAGGAAAAATAGAAGCTAGAAGAGGAAGAGGAAAGCCAAGAAGGGCTTATATAGACCATATAAAGGAGAAGGCAAAAGTTGTATCGTACAAGGAGGTCAAAACGATGGCTGAGGATAGGGAGACATGGAAAAAACTCCACCGACAAGAACAATGTTCTTAAATTTAAATGAAAGCGGAAAACGACCTGTCGGTCGACCCAGATACCGCTGGACAGGTGAGGTCCTAAGAGATCTGAAGGCCCTCCAAAGAGCCGACTGGTAGGAAGTGGCGCAGAACAGAAAGAAGTGGAAGTTTCTTGTATCGAAGGCTAAGATCCTCTTTAGGACGTCGAGCCATCGAAGTAAGTATAAATAAAAAGACTTGTCCATAACTATAGTACTTACAGTCGTAACAAAATTTATGATAGCCACGCCCACGGCTGCCGTAACATTTTCATTTAATGTTTTTACCCACCGAAATACGGTAAGCTAAACGTGTTAACCCTTAATGTGCCATTGACACGAAGCTCGAAGGGTTTTTTTTTATTTATTTACCCAAATCGTTGTAGGTGTTTAGTCTTAACCTGTAATAACCTGTAATTTCTGGTTAATTGTTGGTGAAAATGATGTTGCGATAAAGTATTTTTTATGTTGAATTGCAGCCTCTACGAGTTTATGGCATGGGAATATGAAAATGTGAATTGTATTTGCCGCTGTAAAAAAATATCACAAGAAATATTCATTTCTATTGAGACTGATTTTCTATGTCTGGTTTTATATTGGATTTTGCGTTTTATTGGAAAATTTGAAAGATGATGAGGGATACTTTTACCCAGCAAGAGAGAGAGAGAAAATAATAGAGAGATATGAGAAACTAAATTCATTTTTCATTTCATTTCATTTATTCATTTATTCACAATATTTACAATTTATCATTATACAATGTTACATAAACCAGTATTGGTTTTTCCGAACATTGGAATCGCCAGTTATTTTTATGTATTAACTACGTACGATACATTAATCATAAGCAAATAAAAGCGTGTAGAGATTTTTGTAGTAAAAATGTATAAAAAGAAGCGACGGTGGTGGAGTAGGTATGTTAAACATCCCCCTCTAGTCGAATGGTCGCAGGTTCAATAACCTACCCGTACCTGACATTGTATACCGATTTGACCCATGTATAGTAGACTATTTCAACATTTCTATTGTTAGATAATACCGAAATTGAAGTATTTGTTATTTATTTATTTTAGGGGTCTTACAGCTAAATAACAACTACGTATTAAGTACCAGTACATTAAAACTATGCTAATAACAAGACTCCGCCTATAAAGGTAAATTAAGGGGGTGTTCCGTTTTCAACGTAAACTTCGTTTACTTTTCAATTCGAATTTCGCGCGCGTTATCGACGCACTTGTCAATCATCATGATTCGTCGTGCTGCAGACGATTTAGCCAATGGAGCGCCCGGATTACCGCCGGCGCATGTACTATCCTACCGGCGTCTTGGAATACAGCGCCATAGGCTGGTGGCAGAACCAGTAAACTATTCTGGGTCTGGACGTTGAATCGAAGGCGCGCGCGCACCAAATATTACATCTTTTTTACTCAATTATCCTAATCAAACTTCAAGTGCTCAACAGTGTTTTTGGAACTTTATAATCGTGTGTGGCTGGCCGGCCAGGTGTCTAAAGGAAGAACTATTCGTGAGGAATCGTGCTAGAAGCCTGCCTACGTGGTAAGTGGTTTGTGCATTGTTTCTATTGTCTAAATCGTCTGTAACGCATATTAACGGCGAATGCTCCCAGCATTCGATCCAATGTGGTGATTGACAGTGTACAAGTGCTATTTATCGAGTCAATTTAGCCACATTTTTTGGTGCCGAAACCCGGGAACTTTGGATACCTACCTTCAGTCTGCCGCCAAATACCAATTCGATTTAGTAATTGCTACTTCATTTACCGTATTCCACGCTTATTATACTTACTAGTACAGCTAAAACGAATAAACATAACATTTTGTTTCAATTACTAATCGGAAAACAAGTCTTTGTTCCATTTTGTTTTGTTGAGTACCTTACCTACCGATTATCGATTTAAGATGGCTTCCATCAGTTTCTAGAATATTTGTTGAAAATAAATTCTTTTGTCGTTTTATACTTATTAGCATAAAATTATCTACCGTTTTACCGTTCGCAATAATACAATATTGCAAATCCACCTTCTCATAATTTTATGTTGATAGTTCGTTATAACTCGACTACTTTTTTCCAACCGTTCAACGTTTCCTCTTGATATTTATTTATCGAAAAGTTATTTCGTTTCAAATCACGAAATATTTTTTATCGTGACGTTGTATCGTTTATCGTATCATATTTTCAACGAATTTTGGTGCGTTCACATTTTCATTATTACCGTTTTAGGTTAAAAATCATAGTTTTTTGTTTTTACAAAAAAAAAAAACTGATTTTTATTTTTTTTATTTACCGTACATTAACGAATATCGCAAACCGTTTTTAGTGTTCCTAACGCTCATTTAATTCATCCTTATCAATTTAATTTATTTCAATTTAAAACTCAGGTGACCGAGGTGACAATATTACCTGTTGTCGTGTAATACCGCCCCAGTGATTCTCGTCGATTCTTGTGAACGCGGTCTCGCTGAAGACGTTCGCAACTAAACTTTTTTATCGAATCCGAATATTTGTTGCTATCAGGTTTTATTGTTTTGATATTAATTATGTCTTTACTATCAAGGCGTAAATCTAAACCTACTATTAAAAAGGGTATCGAAAATACGTACACTATTAATAATTTGCCCAGTTTGCGACGTAAACGAACTATAGCATATAATCGCTTAACGAAGGCTTTGGAAGTAGGTACCTTAGCCAATACCGATGAATCACAAGTAGGGTTATTTCTTTCATATTGTCATGAAATAAAAACGATTGCTGATAGTTTTCATGACTCCCATTTTATTATTTTGGACCTTCTTAAGGATGATGCCGATGAGGAGGACGATGAATTTCAGGATCGATTTGACGAATTGTATTTTCAAGTGTTGGCAATTCAACGAAAATTTGAACAACGTTCATCTCAACAAGCTGACACTTCGAAACATAATTCATTGACCGGTTCGCACAGTGGAAATATGCGGTTACCAAAAATTTCGTTGCCAACTTTTTCCGGTGCTATCAAGGAATGGCCTGAGTTCATTGCAACTTATAACGCGTTGATACATGATTCTACCTCCTTATGTAATATTGAGAAATTTCACTATCTCGTGTCAGTTTTAAGTGGTGATGCTTTATCGTTCATTAGAACTTTTCCTGTTGCAAGTGAACATTATTTAAGTGCGTACGAGGCTCTCAAGTCCCGTTATGAAGATAAACGCGAATTAGCGTTTACGTGCTGGCGTGATATCTTGGACGTTAGTTTAAAGACTTCGAACGCTCAAGATTTTCGACGCGCCTTAGACACGATCGATGAGAACTTAACAATTTTAAAAACTTTAAAATTACCTACCGATAAATGGGATTTTGTTCTTTGTTATAATGTTCTGGCCAAACTCGATACCAAATTAAGACGCGAGTTTGAGGAAAAACATACCGATATTGAGCTTCCACAGTATAATCATTTAAGGGCATTCTTACACTCTAAAGGTGAAGCATTAATTCGCGACACGCACTTTTCGACTGTTACCAATAAAACCGCTAACGTTTCAAAGGACACACCGGGAACTTCACAGAAGTTCAAGCGACATAACGTCACGCATTCGCTTGTCGCTCCCACCGTCACTACTCATAAAAATGTTGGTGATAAACAACAAGCGAAACCTGCTCACAATTCGAGCACTCCGATTCGTAAATGTGCCTACTGTCGTAATGAACATCACATCTCGGCCTGTAATGATTTTTTGGCAAAATCAATAGATGAGCGCATGGCTGTGGCCACTGAAAAGAAATGGTGCTACAATTGTCTTAACGCATCCCATTCAGTGCGAGAGTGCACATCAATGTTTTCATGTCGACAATGTAGACGTAAACACCACACTTTGCTACATAAGGAGCCGGCGGCAAGCTCGGCGACCTTAGTGGCTAAGGATTCGTTAACTCAGTCTGATCCAACCGTAACCACAACCGTGTTACTGGCAACAGCTCTCGTCCAGATTCGTGATGCTTCTGGTGAATTTCATACATTTCGCGCGTTATTTGACACCGGCAGTCAAAACAATTTTCTCACGGCTCACGCCGCTCAACGATTAAATCTAAAACCTATAACTGGTAATATCAACGTTTATGGGTTAGGGGGCAGCCCTGCCTCAGTCAGTGGCTTTGTTACATGCGACATTGGCACCAACTGTAACGTAAAGTTTCGTCTGGGAATGCTCGTCATACCGAGCATTTGCGGAGATCAACCGATAGCAAGGCTAAATCCGAAAGGATGGGAGGAGGTCAAAACACTACCGCTAGCTGATCCTGGTTTTGACATCCCTGGTCCAATCGACGTCTTGTTAGGTGCCGACGTCTTTGCTGAGTCACTTCTCGAACAACGTCTGAAGGGTAACGCCTCTCAACCGCGAGCTTTCAACTCAGTCTTCGGCTGGCTTCTTCTTGGGAAGTCCAGACTCGCATCGTCCAGTCTACTAGGAGTAGCCCCTTCTACCGTAGACGATAGTTTAAACAAAATTGTTCAACGTTTCTGGGAAATCGATAACGTTCCACAATCTTCCCGATTGACCCCAGAAGAGCAACGCTGTGAAAATAGTTTTCTCAGTAATCACTACCGTGACGAGACAGGTAGATATGTAGTTTGTCTCCCCTTCAAGGACGACGAGGAGCCAGTCTTTGAAGGTTCTCGAGAGATAGCCTTACGACGCTTTCATGCCATTGAAAGGCGTCTGTATCGCGATCACAATTTAAACCAACAATACGTGGAGTTCATGACTGACTATATCGACAGTGGTCACATGACTCTGGTACCTGCCAAGCAAATGGGTCAAGGCAAGTATTATATACCGCACCATTGTGTGCTACGTCCCGACAGCGCTACAACGAAGCTTCGCGTTGTATTCGACGCCTCGGCTAAAGATGCAACTTCCAAATCGCTAAACGACTCGCTGCTGACGGGACCGAAGCTACAATCAAATATCGTAGAGATCCTTCTTCATTTCCGTGAGCACGCAATTGTCTTCATGGCAGACGTGCGCCAAATGTACCGTCAAATCAACCTAGCTCCTCAACATCGTGATTATCAACGTATTCTCTGGCGAGCTCACCCAGATGAGCCTCTTCAAGAGTACGTATTAAATACCGTAACGTACGGAGTGTCTTCCGCTCCATTCCTGGCGTGCCGCTCTATTCAGCAACTGGCCAACGATGAGGGTCACAAGTACCCAAAGGCCAAAACCGTTTTAACTTCCGACATATACGTTGATGACGTCATATCCGGAAGCTCATCGCTGAAGGACGCCAGAGAAATCAAAACTCAACTCATCGCTCTTTTCGGTCTTGGCTCGTTTGAGCTCCGAAAATGGGTGAGTAACCGACCCGAGCTACTTAGCGATCTTCCCGCGGAGGCGTGTCTTTCAGAAGCAATCACTTTTACCGAAACTGAAGACACAACTATCAAGGTTCTGGGCCTTAAGTGGGAGCCTGCTTCGGATTCGTTCGTCTTTACCGTTAATCCATCTAATCAACCGTGCACCAAGCGAACGATTTTGAGTGAGGTTGCCAGAATTTTCGATCCTCTGGGTTTTCTATCTCCTTTGACAATTCATGCCAAATGTCTTATTCAAAAGCTTTGGATTCTAGGTCTTTCATGGGATGATAAGCCCCCACCGGAAATTATCTCTCAATGGGAAAAGTTCTCTGAACAGCTTCCTCAAGTTAGGAATCTTAAAATTCCACGTAAATACGCTACCGATAGCGCTCAATCATATCAACTGCATGGATTTTGTGACAGCTCCGAAGCAGCATATGGCGCCGTTATATACCTGCGTGTTATCGAGTCTGACGGCTCCGTTCGCGTCTTTCTCGTATGTGCAAAGGCTCGTGTAGCTCCTTTAAAACGTCAATCGTTACCTCGCTTAGAGCTGTGTGGTGCAGTTTTGCTTACAGACCTTATCAAATTTGTCAAGGACACGCTGCGGATTCCTGTCCATGACACTTATCTGTGGTGTGATTCCACCGTTACCTTATCCTGGTTGCGAGCTCCTTCTTCTCGCTGGGTGACATTCGTTGCAAACCGCGTAAGTCACATTCAAGATATCGTACCGACCGAGTGCTGGAGGCACGTACCATCTGTCACAAATCCTGCAGATGTTTGTTCGCGTGGGCAATTGCCTCACGATTTGCTAAACAATGCCCTATGGTGGGCGGGCCCAGAATGGTTGTCTCAACCACAGTCTGAGTGGCCAATCGATACATCGAAAAATCGTTCAAACGATGACAATGCGGTGCTCTCTGAGCAGCGTCGCACCACGGTTCTCGTTTCGGATCAAATCGAAAGCGTTAATCACACTTCTATAATTGATCGACTATTCGAAAAATATTCTTCTTTAGATAAAATCTGTCGCATTATCGCTTACGTTCGCAGGTTTTGTAATAACATGCGTAACACTGTTCCGCGATCAGATAATCTTTTCGTAACGGACGCTGAGCGTCATCGTGAGGTAAATGCACCAATTATGGACAGTATAAGAAACTTTTTTTCGTTTTTCCTTTATAGTTCATACATTTAACAATATACGTTCTCAGGATTTGGAGGTTAGTAAAGAGTGATATACTTAATAAGTATTTAATGTATAAAATCAGTTTTAAACAAGCTTCAATAAAAAATAATTTAAAAACAATACCCTCTGCCAAACTCCATTTATGGACAAGGAAAATCCAGTTATGATCCTCCGATTATGGTCAGTATCCAAATGTGAACAGCTATTTATGGACATTGTTCAACCGAATCCTCATCACCCAGGAGTGCTTAAGGGTTCATCAAGTTAATATAATGAAAATAAAAACAATAAAAATGCAATTCTAAAAGAAATAAGTAAATAATAAGTATATAATAATAAGTAATAAGTCGGATATTCTGTTTTAAAAAAATATATATTTTTTGCCTTTTAGCCACATTTTTTCTCCTTTTCTTACTTCTTCAATTGCATTGGCCATTTGTTCTTTGGTATAAGCTTTTATAGTCGCCATTTCTACAGTAAAACAAAAAAATTCTATTAAAAAAATATTGAACCAATTTTGAACACCTAATTATGGACATAACTACTATTATTTAAAAAAAAAAATGTTAAACGAGTATACAAGTGTATGATGTAAAAACAATATGTATGAAAAATACACTTCATGTACATTTGATAAATATTTGGGCACAGAATTAAAAATTAATCAATTTAGTCTGTTGACAAATTTTAAGGCACCAATTTTGGACATCCAATTATGGACAGAGTGTTCATAATTGGAAAGAGTCTTAACTTTCAGCTGATTCAAAAAGAAAACGATAGAGGTAAACGAATGTACAACTATAAGATTTAAAAACAATAATTTCGAAAACAACCCCTTTATGGACATTTTGTCCATATTAGGCGTGGCTTAAAAAAAATTCCAATTATGAACTTCGTTAAATTTAAAGGTTAAAATTCTAATGAGGTGTTTGGTTGAAACGTATATTAAACCTTTTATTATCAGTAATTCAATAAATTATATGTTTTTAGCAACAAAGTTACAAGTGTCATAAAAAAAAGCTAATACATGTACTTACTTGCATCGCAATCCTTATAAGAAAATCTGATTTTGCCGCCGAAACACGCCGAGCGAGTAAAAATTTTTTATGGCCGAAAACAAAATGGTTGACAGATGTCAAATATGGTTTAAATTACATCTACAATGTTGGTACTACCGATTGGTGTAGCCGTTCGAAAAAATAATTTACTGATTTCTTATTTTTCGAGGGAATTTCGAAAACTGTTCATAATGGGCCCGCGTTTATAATAGGTGCATTTACCTTGCGTTACTAATTATCGTCAAACATTTCCAACATCGTTGTTTTTTGGATGTCATATCCAAATTACAATCAAAGATACAGTTACCTCGCAGTTTTCGTAAACTAAACCCGTTTTTGGACGAGCAGGGTATACTCAGAGTAGGCGGGCGCCTATCGCGCTCCGATCTTGACTTCGAACATAAGTATCCCGCATTATTGCCCAAAAAGAGTGTTCTTACATCAGCTGTAATCGAATCTATTCATCGAAACAATTTTCATCCCGGTCTGAACACAACCAACTATCTGATTTTACAACAGTTTTGGATACTTGCGGCAAAGCATGCTGTACGTCATCATCTTTCAAGATGCATAAGATGCTACCGTCTTAAACCGAAACCTTTGCAACCCTTTATGAGCGACCTTCCGGCCTTTCGTGTCAATCAGGCAAAACCCTTCTCTGTCGTAGGTGTCGATCTAGGAGGGCCTTTTCGAATTAAGCTCGGGCTTCATCGTGGTGCTAAAATCGATAAAGCGTACTTGTGTTTATTCGTATGCTTGAGCACAAAAGCAGTGCACCTTGAGGTGGTTTCTACTTTATCGACTGACGGCTTCATCGCGGCATTGCGTCGCTTCGTTTCTCGTCGCGGCCGCTGCAATGTTATTCACTCTGACTGCGGTACGAATTTCGTTGGTGCAAGTTCACAACTAGCGTCATGTATCGAACAAGCCTCTCATGCGGAAAAAATAGATTTTAAACGTAACGTACCTTCTGCTCCCCACTTTGGAGGGGTGTGGGAAATCCAAATCAAAGCCGCAAAGAGTCATTTGTACCGTATTGTTGGCGATCAGGTCTTAACGTTTGAAGAGCTTACCACACTCTTCGCTCAGATCGAATCAATTTTAAATTCGCGGCCTTTGTGTCCATTGAGCTCGGATCCCAACGATTTGAACGTTCTTACGCCCGGTCATTTTTTAACGCTGGAACCTCTTACAGCAGTTCCTGATTTCGACTACAAGGACGTAAAAATCAATCGACTGAATCGATGGCAACTTATCCAATCTTTTCAACAACAATTTTGGAAACGCTGGAAAAATGAATATTTACATGGGTTAACTCAGCGAGCAAAATGGACCACGGACTCAACACCGTTAACTGTAAACTCAATCGTACTTATAAAAGAGGACAATCGGCCTCCTCTTCAATGGGCATTAGGACGAGTTGTTTCTTTGCATCCTGGCCCTGATGGGGTAGTTAGAGTCGCAACCATTAGAACAGCCAGAGATCACTCGCTTAAGAGACCTTTGGTCAAACTATGTCCTCTACCATCCGTATAATCGTTATAACTTAGCATTTCTTAGCTTTTAAGTTTAGGATAGTAACTTAAACATATTTATCGTTAATTACCGTTTCTTATTCTTACTCTGGGAAAATCCCATTGGTATTTTGGTGGGCGGAATGTTCCGTTTTCAACGTAAACTTCGTTTACTTTTCAATTCGAATTTCGCGCGCGTTATCGACGCACTTGTCAATCATCATGATTCGTCGTGCTGCAGACGATTTAGCCAATGGAGCGCCCGGATTACCGCCGGCGCATGTACTATCCTACCGGCGTCTTGGAATACAGCGCCATAGGCTGGTGGCAGAACCAGTAAACTATTCTGGGTCTGGACGTTGAATCGAAGGCGCGCGCGCACCAAATATTACATCTTTTTTACTCAATTATCCTAATCAAACTTCAAGTGCTCAACAGTGTTTTTGGAACTTTATAATCGTGTGTGGCTGGCCGGCCAGGTGTCTAAAGGAAGAACTATTCGTGAGGAATCGTGCTAGAAGCCTGCCTACGTGGTAAGTGGTTTGTGCATTGTTTCTATTGTCTAAATCGTCTGTAACGCATATTAACGGCGAATGCTCCCAGCATTCGATCCAATGTGGTGATTGACAGTGTACAAGTGCTATTTATCGAGTCAATTTAGCCACAGGGGGGTTAGGCGGTCAGCGAAAATTTATATGAAGCGGCTGAGGCGGGGGGGGGGACGTCCCGGTTGCGCGCCATTCACATTTTTATCAAAAAGTTAATAGAAATGTTTAGTTTTTCAAAAATTTAAATCAGTCACGAAATCGAAAAGGTAAAATACCTTTGTGTTGGTGATTTTAAAACATTTTTTATTATAAAACACGGATGTTATCTGTATTCATATGAAATTTTAGAGGTAACTTCAGGATTTTTTTCTATCGAGCAAAATTTTTCCCATCGTGTTTTGGAAACAGTCCTCCCTTTAAACATACGTTCTACAATACATATCAGAAATTTCAGGGCGAAAACTCTTCAATTCTTTAAACAGCAGCTTATAGAAAACAGCCAATATTGCCGTTTTCACTTACTGAGAGCCCTTAAGGGTAAAAAGTACTCTCTCTCTCTCTCTCTCTCAGCCGAAAGACGTCCACTGCTGGACAAAGGCCTCCCCCAAGGATTTCCACAACGACCGGTCCTGCGCTGCCCGCATCCATGCGCGTCCCGCGACCTTCACCAGGTCGTCGGTCCACCGAGTGGGAGGCCTGTCAACACTACGTTTTCCGGTTCGTGGTCGCCACTCGAGAACTTTTCTGCCCCAACGGCTATCTGTTCTACGAGCTATGTGCCCCGCCCACTGCCTCCTACGGATCTCCTCATTTCTGATTCGATCACGCAGGGAAACTCCGAGCATAGCGCGCTCCATCGCACTTTGGGTGACCTAGAGCCTTCTTATGAGGCCCATAATAAGCGACCACGTCTCTGTTCCGTATGTCATTACTGGCAACACACACTGGTCAAAGACCTTAGTCTTGAAACTCTGCGGTATTTTGGACAAGATGATATCGCGAAGCTTCCCGAACGCTGCTCAGCCGAGTTGGATTCAACGATTGACCTGACCGTATTTTATTTTATTTTTTTCTTATATTTTATTTTTGACTGTACACAATCTAGTGTATGTATAAAGTTAATAAATAGCCCCTCTGGCATATTAGGCGACCAAGACTGTTTCATGAGTTTCTTCCGGCATTTCTTCTCAGCAGTGGTCGTTCCGAAATGCTAGTAGTTTGTAGCTTTGAGACATAATATATTATGATTTAATAATTAGTTATCGACGTGAAAAAGAGCCTTCTTTGAAGGCCAAGTTTCAATAAAAAAATTTGACTTTGACTTTGACCTCTTTCTCGAAGTTGGACTTACCTAACTGAACTGTTTGTCCCAGGTATACATAATTGTCAACAACAACTTATGATAACAGTACAAGCTAACTTTGCCTATCCGGTACGGTCAAGGTTACCAACATAAAGTCAGCATGAGAAATAGGTAATATAACAGGATAACTACGTAACAGACAGACCTATTTTGTTTATTAAGAAGGGCTTTTTTTATAATCCATTCATTTTTATACTACAATATGCTTGTTAATTTGCCTTTTCATCTGAATTACACACAGCCAATAACGTAGGTCTTGAAAGTTTTTTTGTAAATCCCTTGTCTTTTTCGAGAATAAATGCGAACAATCCCCAATTTTCTTTGTCATTTTACAGCTAAATATCAAACACTCGACAATTAAATAAGGAAAGCGTATTTATTTTTCTTTGAATCACAAATATCAGCCTTTTGTTAGCAAGTACACTGGAATTATTTTCTCGAATAAAACCCTATTCTTTGGTTTATTTGTACTTTTTGTTTGTAGGAGTTGAAAATATAATAAAAAGATTTGCAAATTGTAAATTAATTTTCACAAAATACAGTGGTTTCCAAAAAAGTTAGTGAATAATGATTTTGATACGGATACTCACGCGTCTTGTTAGCCGGATTTGCCGACTAGTTTCGACTTCATACGGAAGTCATTTTCAAGGCGAGTAAGGACCGTCTTTCCGGCAAATCCGGCTAACAAGACGCGTGAGTATCCGTATCAAAATCATTATGAATAACTAGCTTTTGCCCGCGGCTTCGCCCGCGTGAATTTCCCACGGGAACAGTGCTTTTTCCCGGGATAAAAAGTAGCCTATGTGCTATTCCAGGTCATTATCTACCTCTGTACCAAATTTCATCGAAATCCGTCCAGTAGATTTTGCGTGATTGAGTAACAAACATCCTCACAAACTCACAAACTCACAAATTCACAAACTCACATCCAAACTTTCGCATTTATAATATTAGTATGAGAATCCATACTAATATTATAAATGCGAAAGTTTTAGTTAGTTTTAATCAAATTAATGTTAGTGAAAATATATTAATGAAGAAAACACTATGATGAGGTTTGTTTTTAAATAATTATGTAAATATTCTGAAGGCAGTTTTTAGAGAGCTACACAAATAATTTTTAGCGATTCTTTGTGTAGCTTAAATAGTCACTAAGAAATACAATAGCCATCATCATACTTGGATTATTACATCAATTTTTTTTTCAAAGTAAAACTAAAATACAAAGTCCAATTTTTGCTCGCATTTTTCCCACGAATAATGCCTCAAAAAGACTTAAACCCTCTCAAAGCAGCGTCCGAGGCAACCTATTTTTTTTCATCGAACCGTCTTTAGCCGGAAAATTAAGCCGTCGAAGTCGTTACCTTTCATTTTATTCCTTTCAATAGATATAATAGGTACGCACTTAAACTTACAGATGGTTTATACCGTGCCAGCTAAACTGACAGTAGACTAGCTCGCATTGGCGAGTAGAGGAAGTACTTGGTTACTCCAATTTAGCCATTGCAAGGCACATTATAAGAAGCATAGCCAGTCACCGTAGCCGAAAACGTCGAGGACTATTATACATATACTCGCATTTATGGTTGTAACCCGAGACTTACGTCTATAGTCTATATAGTGCTAGTTACTGCACTTCAGCTACTTGACATTGACAGGTTCTACTAAGCTATTTCTGAACGCGGACGTCTAAACCATACTTTAGTTCAGATTCAGCGGATAAAACATATGACATGGTCTATGAGACTTAACTACTTTCAAACTTTTGTTGAAATCATTACTTATACTAAGGTGACCGTAGAAAACTTTATCGGAAAGAATAGGGAAACTTATTTTATTGAAAATAGTTTAGTACCGTTTAATTTCCATTGAAACAGTATAAGTACGTACGTATAGTAAAGCTATACTTATATACTTAGCAGATATTTTTGTTTATTTTTTCTGCAGTTATCTAACTACAAGTCTGATTTAAAAAAAATCCCAAAATTCCCAAGGAAGCAAGGCGGCAGCAAAAACTAGTACTTACAGCTAAAAGAGCCCTAAAGTGTACGAGCCGATAGACCTTGCATCCCTCTCAAACAACTTCACTCTTCACACCCTGTGTAAACTCGACCAGTGTAAACTCATCTCGGTTTATTTTTGAAGCGTTTCTTGTAAACGACTCGCTCGTAATCTTCGCTAAAGTGTTTCAGGAATACTCCGTACACTGTACAATTTATATATATGTACTTTGCCATTTACTCCGCTTCTTGCTAGTTCTTCCAGATACATGTAAGAAATTAAATGAGTACTCGTAGTATTAGTGTAAGAGGAATGATTTTTTATTTTGTATTGATTGAAACAACCATACTAGGCAGGGCCATACGTACTGAAAGTTTTATTGAACGGGCGGATTATGAAAGGGATGGGTACTGTAGTGTATTCATGTCTTTTTTACTTTTATTCTTGTCTATTTTACTTTAATAATTAATTATTTAGCTCAAAATGTTCTTTTTTTACACTTTCTATTGTAAAATTTCTACGTTGCTAGGGAATATTTCTTTAAACTTACCGCTATATCTTCATTTTTGGTTATTTTATGATATTTTGGTTTTCCCAACATATATTTCGTGTTTATTTCCACTTTTTTATACTTAATTCTTTAAATTGTGTAAATTTTTACTTGCGTTTTTTTCATTGTAAACAACTATGATTGTCAAGCGTTGTCGCATGTCAGATTTTATTTTTCTAAAATTCTATATATTTCTATGTAAACCTTTTCGCAAATGTTCTAATTTCGTATTTTATTTGAAAATTATGAATCAATACGAAATTCAAATCGAGGCCTATATAAAGACACTGAATGTCAGTCCGGGTCAGTCTTCACTTCTCCGAGAAATCGGAGCGCGGAGCGATATAAAGGTCTTGTCCCGGGGCCTGCTGACCCCGGGACCCTGCAAGCCTTCGCGTCGTAAATCGTCAATCTAAAATCTCATTGAAGACCTCGTTACTGTGGACCTGAAGACTCCTCAATTTAAAACCTCATTGAAGACCTCGTTGCTGTGGACCTGAGGACCGAAGCCGGCTCTCATTACCCGTCGGCCGAGAGCATTGGGTTCCCATTACCCGCCCTACTGTGCCTGCTGTACCGTCAGTAGTGGATAAGGCAAGGCCACCTACTCCTGCCTGTCGTGCCTATTGAACCGTCAGTTGCGGATAAGGCAAGGCTCCCTACCGCCTGCCGTGCTGCCCGTGTCCTCGTCCAAATTCTTAACCCTATACCTTCTTTCTTTACCCCTATACCCCTGTGCCGCGTTCGCTTTCCTAGTGTTTTTTTACCTCTAGTTATTTTTTTTACCTTAACTGTATTTTATATTAAACTGTAAATATATATTAACTTCTCTTTTTAAAATCTGTTATTTTATTACATAACAGTACCTGGCCTGCCTCGTGTTCTTGGTCTAAGGCGCAGCTCCTCTCCAGCGCTGGACTCCGCTCCGTACACCGAAAGAAAGTTCTTGAGATGCACTATCACACGGACACACACCAGAACTTTGAATTTTGGTAGATTTTAGCGGTATTGCGGTTTTTTCGATATTTATTTTGAGAGCGTATCATGCGCGCGCGGCCATCACTGTAGGACTGGGGTAGGGATTGAATTGAATGAAATGAAGAAAAAGGAATAAATGAATGAATATGCGTTTTGTTAAGTTTTGGCGAAGATATAATAATAATAATTCTTTATTTCAGACACAAGATCCATATGTCAATAAAATTTTTAAAATTTAAATAAAATAATAGATATAATCTAATATATAATATCTAAATATGGGTAAGTCTTACCTAACATCCATATGTCGAGGACGTTATAAGTTCCGCCAGACTATTAATGATAGTATTTTTACACCTTTCAACTCGGGACATAAAAGACGCAATTCGTTTTCTCTGAATGGCATCGATGAAGTCGGAGGATAATATGACTTATTAAAGAGTACCTAGCCTTACTCACTATCTATGGTTTGATAAGTTCCATCTTAATAATAACTAGTTTTTGGGGAATCCTTTGTTAGATCTGCCCTACATACTCTATCATTATGACAAAAAATAAACATTTTGCGCCAATAATTTTTTTTTGTAGTTAAAATGTAAATTAAAATAAAAAAAAATCATAATTCATCGTTATAAGGCCGTACGTACGCTAACGTTAAGGCTTATATAAACGTAATTGAGTAATCCGTTTACGTGTGCTATATGTAATATCCATTTGATAAATATTAAATGTATATTTTCAATAGAAATGTAAATTGAAGTAATAATAAATTCCTATACAGTATTTAACTAGACTTTAACAATCTGCGCGGGTAAGGAAGCAGCTGGCTCATTTTTTTTTTCGCTCCCAGGCCAGCTTGGTAGGTAATATGACAAATATACCTTTTTTTATTTAAAACCTTTATTATCCCACTGCTGGGAAAATGTCTCCCACACTCTCTTCCAATCTTTTCTGTCCATTGCAACCTCCGACCAGTCTTTAATATTTTTACCTACTACGACGACCTCCTTCTTGAGTTAGTATCCCATAACACAGGTCTCGAAATTACTAGGCTAACTAAATCTGTGTGATTTGTCCGTATGTATATATTTATTTATTTATTACTTGTATCCCAAAAATCGGCTGTTACAATAATGTCCCTAATAAAATCTGTCAATAAACAGAATTCCATTCACCCTAGTCATGCAACCACCCTCTGGGGTTACATACGTAAACCCCTGAACCATTACGTCATCTTATTGCTGGTTCAGCATATTAGGGGTTTGCTTATGAATCAATGTAAGGAGAGCAGACCCCCGTCTCCACACTTCGTTCCTTGCGTGCAACTCCGCGGGACGTATGTCATTTACAATATAACTTTTGTAAAATAATTTTAAATAGTTTAAGTACGTAACTTCGAATAAATTTAATTAACTTTTTAAAAACTTTTAAATCGTCTCCCAAAACAAGTCTGGCGCAGCCCGGTGTGGATCATAAATCCGAGACCTCTACATTTGGACTCAAATTTGTACCAGCGTAGATTTTTGGTCATAAAAAGCGGTAAATGATCTTTCGAACCAAACAAATAAATACGGCTTACGGGAGTGAGTGAATAGTGTCTTCACAAAAACGGCAAGAGATGGAGTCGAGTGGCTTGTAAGTAGAACTCTTTACTTTCCCTCATTTTCCTATCTTTTCCAATTCCTAAAACTTGTGTAATTTCGAGTGGTTTTTAAAGTAAAACGAGCAATTAAATCTTGCATAGTTAAGTGTAGAATAAGTGAAAGTGTATTAAATATATGATATAACAGTAAATATATAAAATAAATAACGTAAAAAATAAATATATTGCAAATTAATTAATTAGTTACTCATAAAATTCTGAGTTATTTTTATAAAAATTAAGTATATAATTGTAATAAGTAAATAAAATGGAGCAAATTAATATTATTCCTAATGAAATGATTAAACTTATTCCTATTTTTAAGGGTGATAAAAGACAGTTAGGGTTATTTTTAAGAAAATGAGAATATATTATTAATAGATACAAAGGGTCCGAGATTCAAAATGTTTACATCATACATACGATTACCAGTAGGTTAGCGGACGACGCTGCCGCACTTATCAGCGAGCGCGAGGATGTTATGACTTGGATAGAATTCAAGGAATTGTTAGAGCAGCATTTCGGAGACCCTCGTAGTGAGGAATGTATTTCTATAGAATTAGAATCACTTAAAATTAAAACAGGGGAAAACTATTTAGACTTTTGTAATAGAATTCAGTCAGTAAGATCTATATTAATGTCGAAAGTAAATAAAATTCAGGACGTACAGTTAAAACAAAGTAAAAAAACTATTTATGATAACACATCTTTAAATGTTTTTCTCTACAATTTACCCGAAAATTTAGTAAGAATAGTGCGATTAAAAGCGCCTCAGTCTTTAGAGGATGCGTTAAGTATTGTTTTAGAGGAAGTGAACTTTCTTGAACAGTATAATTCGCGAAATAAATTATATAATAATAATCCGCTTAATAAGCAAAATTTTAATTTTGGTAATAAATTAAATACGTCAATACCAACCCCTTCATCTGGTTTAGTACAGAAAAATAATTTTCCTCCAAAATTTAACTTCGGTATACCCCACAACCAACAACAATTTAGAGTGCCCCAACCTTTCGGATACAAACCACAGTTTTCTGGTTTTCAACCCCAGCAGTTCGGCTACAGACCTCTGCTGCCTTCTTTTAAACCCCAGCAGTTTGGTTACAAACCCCAACTGCCAACTTCTCAGTTTGGTTATAGACCCCAATTGCCAACTGCTCAGTTTGGTTACCGACCCCAATTGCCAACTTCTCAGTTTGGTTATAAACCCCAACTACCCAATGCACAAAATCAGCAGTTCGGATTCATCCCTAAAGGGAATGCACCCCTTAAACCCCATCCTAATACATCGACAGATGTTACGATGCGTACGTTGCCTCCTAAGCCGCAGCAAAAATTTGGAATTAATGAGCTGACTCTTGAAGAATATTACGACAACCAATTCCCTGATAATTATGAATTGTATTATGATTATAATAATGAAATTAACCCCCAGAAAAACAATGATTCTGAAAACATACATGACTCTACATTTTACCCCAATGCCGATGTAGAGCAATCACCTCAACAATCTGAAAATTTTCACATAGCTTTGAAAAACAATAAAGAAACCATAATATTAAATTGTGATAGAAATAGTGGCTTACAATACATATATATACCGGAAATTGACGCTAAACTCATGATAGACACTGGTAGTACCCGCTCATTTATAAGTCCTGCTAAAGCAAATCAGTATTTTTCAGCATACATTTATTATGAACCCTTTGAGGTCATTAGCACACATGCTACTAGCGCTCATGATCAGGCAATGCAAATTCCTTTATTTCCTACATTAAATACTGGAGCTATACATACATTTTATATATACTGTGTTGATTCACGTTACGATGGACTAGTAGGTAACGATTTATTGCAACAACTAGGTGCAGTAATTGATTTTAAAAATAATATACTAAAGACTACGACTACATATATACCTATAGTGCACTGTTGCCAAAAATTAGTTATGACTCTAGCACCACGTACTGAACAACGTGTAGAATTACCCACTGACCAATACTCAGGTGATATAAAATTAAATCAAACTAACGAAGAAAAACAAAATCAAATTTCAGATGCTCTATCACGAATTAAAGTTAACGCTCTAGACCCTGACGATGACTCAACTTCTATGAGAGTAAATATAGATGACAAAGAACATAGATTACAGGAATACCTAGACGAGGTTACAGCAGAACAAATTACAAAACTATCTACTAACAAATCTGACCGAGAGACTATACTTATATCTGACTCATCAACTAATTCTATTGAAGAAAATTACCCTCTTCGACCTGTTTCCAGCAGTACAGAAACTGCTCATTCAGCAGATGATCTAGAATCCTTTGGAATACCAATCTTACGCGAAGCTATAGATACTAAGCCTAACCAAATACTTATTTTTACGTGGCTACGAAATGAATTAAATGTTAAAGATATTTCAAGGGAAAAACAGAAGATTTTAGAAGTATTTATTCCTATTAAAAACTTAGAACTTATTAAATCATTTTTAAAAGAATACATTAGACCTAATATTAAATATTTCATATATTTTGAAAATGAACAGCATAGAAAAGATTTTTCCTATATAATAAATAGCCTGTTTAAAAAAGATACTGTTAACTTCTATGAATGTACCGAAAGAGTAGTCTTCGTAGAAGATGAAAAAGAACAGAAGTCCATTATATTACAACACCACGAAGGCAAGACTTGCCATCGAGGTATAAAAGAAACCATGGTTAGAATACGTAGGACTTATTTTTGGCATAATATGCAAACTACAGTATCAGCTGTCATAAATTCTTGCGAAGCCTGTCGTAAAATGAAATATGACAGAAAACCCATTAAACCCATTTTGCAGTTAACTCAAACTCAGGATTCTCCATTTCAGGAACTTTTCATAGATCTCTTTACTATAGATAGTGTATATTACCTAACTATAGTTGATGCCTTCAGCAAATTAGGCCAGGCGATTAAAATAGAGAATCGCTCTACACCCGAAGTAATACGCGCATTAATTCAATACTTTTCCTTATATGGTACACCTCGTAAAATAACTAGCGACCCTGGTCTAGAATTTAATAATAGTCTCATGAGAGAGCTAATGTCCTTATATAAAATAGATCTACACATAACTACCCCTAATAATCCTAATTCGACTGGAATTGTAGAGAGGTTTCATTCAACTTTAATTGAAATATACCGTTTAGCTAAGTACGAGCAGAAATGTACAGACGCTGCTTCTATTATGACCTACTCTATAATGTCCTATAATCACACAATTCATACTACTACAGGTCTTACCCCATTCGAAGTAGTGTTCGGTCATACCTCATCTAATAGTATATTTAATATAGATTTTGAAAAACAATATATGGGTGAATTACTTAAAGATCATGCTAAACGTACTAAATACTTATATAAATATATATCTAGTAAAATGATAGAGATAAAAGAAAAGGAAAGAAAGAAGAGAGGAGGAGAATCAGATAAAGATTTTAATGAAGGAAATACAGTATTTGTTAAAGATATAAATATAAGAAAATCAAAGGATAAGCCTCGTTTCAAAAAAGCAGTAGTAAAAGGAAAACCCGAACGTAACATATTACCTATTGCAATTGGTTCACGATTAACTAAAACTCCAATTAAAAACGTTAAACGTCCCCCACAGATACGTTGTGATGCTGATGACCCTGATGAAAACCAGCCAGGGCCTTCTGCTCCAAAAGGTTGAGAGAAATCCAGGTTTACTTACCCTTAAGGAAGGAACAGCTGTAATCGAATATGATAAGTGGATAATTGCTAAGACCCAGAATTTAAGTTTAGTTTATAAGGATTTCAATGAAAATGTTATTGGTTTTGAAAATGTTAACAAATTGATTTCTACTCAATTTTATAAAAATTTTAGCCAAGATTTTTATAATTTAAGAGATCAGGTAATTTTTATAAAAAATGTAACTATAAGAAAGTATAGGCAAATAGTTCCTAATAATAGAGTAAGAAGAGGTCTGTTGAATCCAATTGGTACCGTGATTAAAGCAATCACAGGAAATCTGGATAACGAGGATGCACATAGGTACGATACTATTTTAAATGACTTAACTTTAAATCAAAATAAAGTAAATAATAAGATAACAATAATTTCTGAAGTTATTGATACCTTTGTGAATTCTTCTAAATTAGTAAATAATAATTTTGTACGATTAGTTAGTAAATTAAAGGAAATAGAACGTGAATTTAAGGTACTTCAGACAAAAGAAAATAGATATTTAGTACAGTCACAGATTACTAATATATATCACATGTATTTGCATAACTTTCAGTTGATATATAGTAAATTGAATGAAATAGAGACAGCTCTATCTTTAAGTAAATTAGGTATTTTACATCAATCTGTAATAGAGTCACATGAATTACTAAAATTTCTAGAAATAATAAATAGAACGAATAACTTAGTATATACACCTACTTCATATAATTTAATTAAAATAGAGCGTTCTATAACTGTAAAATCATACATAAAATTAGATAAGATAGTATTTTTATTAGAAGTACCACTCGTTAGTGTTGAACAGTATACATACTATAAATTGTATCCTTTACCTATATATAATCCTTATCATAAACAAACCCTCATCATCGTTCCTAAATACCCTTATATCCTTTCAAAGAGTTTGAAGTTCAGGTCGCTCGCCCAGCCATGCTTAGAGATAGATGAGACATATTTCCTTTGTCAGGAAAAGGATACTTTCCAATTGATTACAGACACTTGTATCCAGGAATTGTTGAAATTCACTGCAAATCCCACGACTTGCACACAGATCCCGATTCAATTAGAAGAAATAAAAGCCGAAATGATTAAAGTTAACCGCTACATCCTGTATACTAGATATGATACACTGATAACTGAAAATTGCGAAAATGAAGTTACAAGAAAATATATACAGGGCACCCACATTCTAACTATAACTGATGGTTGTGACGTCATCGTGGGTGACATACACTTTAAGTTTCATCGCAGCGAGAGCTCTATTACTTACGAACAGATACCGTTAATAGCTCTACCAGAGATATCAATCACCGATGTTCTGCAAACTTCACCTGTAAATCTGGAAGGAACCGACTTCAGTGACCTGGAGAGGTTAAACGAGAGGCTGAAATTCAGTGTTAGTGAAGTGAATAAAAAGGGCATTTTAGTGAAATCAGTGAGCGTATATACCGTTGTGTTATATATAAGCATAGTTATAAGCCTGTCAGTATTTGTAATTCTTAAATATAAGCTCAAGTGCCTTAACTTCGTTATGCGAAATCATCCGAACTCTGAAAATCGTCCTTCGGATAATTTCGCTCTTGATGAGGGAGGAGTCATGCAACCACCCTCTGGGGTTACATACGTAAACCCCTGAACCATTACGTCATCTTATTGCTGGTTCAGCATATTAGGGGTTTGCTTATGAATCAATGTAAGGAGAGCAGACCCCCGTCTCCACACTTCGTTCCTTGCGTGCAACTCCGCGGGACGTATGTCATTTACAATATAACTTTTGTAAAATAATTTTAAATAGTTTAAGTACGTAACTTCGAATAAATTTAATTAACTTTTTAAAAACTTTTAAATCGTCTCCCAAAACAAGTCTCCCTTTTTCTTTTCACCAACAACTTTGCACAAACTGAATTTCACGACACACAAAGTTTGGAAGAATAGAAAAAAAAGTTTAAAAAACACTCCGGCGGGGACCGGTGTGAAGTGAACTCGCAGACCGAAGTGAAGTGAAAACTTCAGACAATGCACGCTGATAAAACTAGTGTTTATTTCATTGTAGATTTTGAAATTCTAGTTTTACTGTTTTCGTTTTGATAACTCTTTTCTTCTTTTAAAGCCTGTAGAACATAATGTTAATAACTAGCAACGCTCCGGGGCTCTGCTCTGCTCTTTATAAGAATTTTTTTTTTTCTTTTTTATTTTTTTATGATAAAAATATACGATTGTTATACACTCAAAAAATGCTTAAGATACTCGGATCTTCTCCGAAAACATACTTAAGTATTTCTAGTCTAGGCAGCCTTCAGTGATTCTTCAAATTCCTAAAAAAACATCTATCATTCAAATTATCAAGTAAATTTCGATATTTTAAATTCCTTTTTCATGATGACTGTAATAATATGGGTACTAATTAAACAGACTTCTTTTTAATAGCATTATTCACCTCAAAATATATAAATTGCTTTCTAAATTACTAAGGCAGCCACAATCGACGAGCATCTGAATAAATCTATCTTAGCCACTAGTTAACTTCTAGTAAGCCACTCTAATAATAACTCAGCATGGTGGTTATTTTTTAGCATCTAAAATTTTAACATGCATTCAAGCAATAAGCTTACAAAATATTGATATTGGCAACAAACAGTAGTTCTATTAGCTTCTAATTTTATAACTTATATACATGAATCGAATGGTGCTACACGTTACTGTTTCTACATCACCCAGTTGGTTGACTGGTAGAGAAAGCCCTAAGTTTTAAGTCCGCCTTTAACTTTTTGTAATAAAGTTAAAAAAATATATATATAAATAAATGGCCCTCTCTGATTGGTGCAAATGGCCGGTCGCTGTCATCTCAAACACATCAAAACTCTGTCAGTCACATCAAATCGTGCGGTGGCCATTTTCACGATAAAATAATATGATCTATTAATTCACATGCTGCGATATTATATTTGATTTTGTAAATTGAAGTTTTAATTATATTATTCTGAGGGGTTAGTTTTAAAGCTGTAAAACGTAAAATCGTAATAAGTTGTAAAATCTGTGGCTGAGTTAGTAAATTACGTGGCAATTTATAAATCAGAAAGACAAGAAAAAATAATTGTTGATCTTTATTTGACGCGTACTTTAAAATATTTAGTAGGCGTTGTAAAAAAGACGAATTAGTATATTAGAGGCTGAAGTATTTCCTCGTCGCTTAGTTATAAAAAGAAGGTTGATCACGAGGTCAAATAAAAATTCTGTGGCTGGACTTATTATTTTTCTAATAATATATGTTGTTATTATTATTAATCATTGTAACTTTTAATAGCGTGTTATTCGTAGTGTTCAACTTTCGTTTTTTATGCTGTTTTTTATCTGTGAGGACCTTTAAGTGGCTCCTTTGCTAGCTATTCTATTTATACATTTAAGACTAAAATTGTAGCTCTGTTGGTCTTCCTATAAAAATAAAATAAAATCATAAAAAAAACTTATTTCTCATATCTAAACTAAATGGAACGTAAAATTATTATCTAACAAAATTCGACGTATATAAGCCGCACGCTAATGATGTTCGTATTCAACTGAACATAGATTCCTGTCACCAGCGAATAAATTAGGCGATTCTAATTTGTACGCCATCCTGAATTCGTACTTAACCCCAAAATAGTCTGCGAACGGGAATTTAAATCCTTACAAGTGTGTTCCTGCTTTTGCTCGGGATTTCAACTGTATTTTAAACCCCCTATGTGAAAACAAGGGGTGTTATAAGTTTAAAATGTGAATTTATATACCTACCTATCTGTTTGTGTCATGAAAGCTCTCAAACTGATAAACCGATTAGAATCACAAAAATCGCACTTTTAAGATTGTTATGTGACATGACAAACTGACATAACTCATGTTGTAACAGTTCAAATACGAACGTGTTATTTCTTCTCAAATATTTACATGATAAAAAGAGAGTAGTTGAACTAACCTTGTCATCTTCAGGAGGTTTTGAACTGAGTCTGTAAACTGTAGGTTTCTTGCATATTACTAGTTATTTGGTAAATTTAATTATTGAAAACGGCAGCGTATTGTTGGCTCTATGAATTGTAAACAAAGAAAATAATGTCATTTTGACAACGTCAAGTAATGACACCGAAGGAAAAAACGTTCCGGATGCAATGATATTATTATTAGTACGCAAAGAATTGAGGGCACAAAATAATTGTGAAGTTCGTTAGTTAAAGAATAAATATTAGCTTATTATAATAATTTTAAACATGCGAAGGGTAAATATAGGATTTATTTTTAATAGGTAACTATTCGCTATCAAGTGTATAGGCCACTTGAATTATAGACCTAGTGTCTATGATAGAAAATTTGGTCTATGGTAGAAGTTCCGTTGATATTTGCACCTGTTGTTAAATTAGGAGGTAGATTCACCCGGAAGAGTGGCGTGATTAAATTGACTGCCCAATAGTAGCACAGGGATGTCACGTGATATTTTGTCCAAAGCTGGAGGGAAACGAATCATTGCCAGTATAGGAATTATTTTGCCATTATTGATTTTTCTGTTCGTTTGATTGTAACATTTTGGGGTACGGAAAATGGATGAATAATGAAATTAATCTTGATAATAGAGGAAAAGAAGATAAGGATATGATCGGCAACGGGCTGAACTGTTTGGTTTATGTCGATTATAAAGAAAGTAGAAAATAATTATTAATTAAGCTAGACTATAGCACAAGTAATTGCGTGGAAATAGTTATTTTGTAAGAATTATGTATAAAATCATGCTATTATAAGGTATATTTTACATTAACTATTTATATTGTTATTTCGGTGGATATAGGGTTCGGGAGAATAGAATTATTATAGTTGCAATACAGGAAGTAAGGTAGGGGAGCTTGGAATTCATGGAAGATTCGAGATTTTTACACACACATAGACAAGAGAGAGTTGCATAAAACTGATAGGAAGGGACATTCGAGGCTTTTTCATCTGCGGTCTTTGGGGGACAACGTTGTGCTGCCGGGCGCCAATCTCACCTCTGTAAGAAGCGTCATTGAAGAAGTTTATTTTAAATCAAGATAGAAGTAGTCTGCAAGAAAAGTGTTTGGGCGCAAGGTTTCTTCATGAGGCTTAGGAACGCATATTTCCCCGCGAATCTTTTGAGAAAAATACGTTATTGCGAGCTTGAAATGGTAAAATTAAGTTCGGTTTTAACGTATATAGTTTAATTTGAAGAATTCACAAAATAAGTAGATTTCCCAGTAAATTTAATTAAATAATAGAGTAGTTGAGCATTAGCTGCGATTTGACGAGAATATGGGTTTTGCCTGATATCTGCGAAAGTGGATAGAGGGTAGAATTCGTTTCTTGTTCAAATAGATATTTTGATTTGTTTCTTTAAGGGCTATTTGTAAGAACCTTGCGGGGTAGGTCCTGGAGCTTGGCTTTGCAACGTGTCAAGTGGGCTTCTGTTAAGAGAATGCCTAGTTAAGTTGCTTAACTTTACGATGACGTCTCCTTTGAGTTCAGAGGCAACGATCCGAACGCCGTCAAGATGTAATCTTACTGAATGATTTGGAGAACTGTCTCGTATTGTTAAACCTCGGTTAGGGCATAAACCTGTTCCCTCCCAATCAGGTTTATCACGTTGGGCTGTTAGAAAGTAGGATAACGGGTTGCCCACTCGGCGTTTTAGAAGCTAGGGGTTTTAACTAAATGTTGGCCCAAAAACCAAGAGTAGGACACGTTTGTAGGTTGATAGGCAGGTAAATTTCTATTAGGGAAGGGAGAAGCTCTCCCGAAGTCTCGTAGCTAGCTGATAGGAGGGTATTCCTTACACCGGGGATACCTAATTAGGGACCCATCTCATTGCACTATGAAATGGTTTAAAAATTCTGTAGTTGTCAGGGACTTAGGGACCGATAGGGACAAGAATAGGCCTTAATTTCACATACATATAGGTAGGGGGTGTTAAAAATGGCTGGCAGGAAATGGCGCCATTTTTAGGAATTAAAACACAAAATAAAACAAAATGGTCAAATAACACAAATAATTAGTCGGTTTATCATTTATCAAAATGGAGGTATCAAAAGTGTGAATTGAAGGTTCCCAGGAATCTTACAATTATAGGGCTATTTATAAAACCTATCCAATATCGGAAAATAAGTAATTAACTAAGGAAAAATTGGAAAGTGAAAGTTCTTAGTTGTGCTAATTATGTGTTGAAGTGACTATAGATTCGGTGAGTTTCCAATTAACCTTATCATTATTTACAAATACTGAATGTTGTGGGTAATGGAACGTTTCCAACCCCTTTTCCTACTTATTTGACTCAATTTAGTCATGTACTTAATGGATGTTGACTTTACTTGTCTATATATTTGAGTAAATACCTAATAATTGTTCCAATCTAGTGAATAAGATCATACTCTAATCCTTTGTACCGGCATTGGTCAAATTCCTTGTTGAGAAAGTTAAATTTATTGGTAAAACTATATTCCTTAAAGATGGGAGTCTATACATTTACAAAACTTACAAATAAACTACAAAAGTTTGATTCTAGTTGTGTTCAGTGTCTGCTCGAATCTAGATACAAGGCAGTTACCGCCTGTGTGCTATGTCAAAAGATATTTTAGTACACTATCAAAGGATATTGAGTAGTTGCTACCACTCACTGGAATATCTGCAAATAACTTCTAAATATTCATAAAGAAATTGATTTATTAAGGATGATTCCTTTGGTTGAGTACAAATAGCTTCTATTATTGAGTGGATATAGACAAATTCACTAATAATGGTGATAAGTACTGAATCAATCTAAAATACAATGGATCTCAGATTTAAGGATGTAATTCTAACCTGAAAATTATATAAACAATGGACAAGTCAAGTTACATCAGTTTGAGTAATGCTAATTCTTTTCTGCACACTTAACTTACCTATTACCTGTTGGTAAACCCACATTATAACTCTAACATAATTAAAGTATGAGTACATCACCACTATCCCTATTATTAATTAAGTTTAATAACTTACTCTCCTTCAGAGATCAGATTTATGAGTATCCCATTAATGAATTGTAAGGTTGAATTCATATATGATATATAGTTAATCATTTAAATTTTAACATAAAAACAAAAGATCTCAGCTGATCACAATATATAGGATAAATCCATAATTGTGAAACTGATAAGTCACTTGGAGACATTTTGTCTCTCCTCTCTGTTTTATTTAATTATACAAAGAAAGACAGACTAAACTATGTTCAGACCTTAGTTATTCATTATGTATATTGAAATCAAGAAAATAATAGCTGAGCATCTGGAGGGAATCTGTCCAAGTCTGGAGCCGAAGGTTACTGTAACATGCGGACGGAGGGGCATGTTTCCATAAGCCAGATCTAGCTAATAAAGCTGAGAATTATCAATTTTGTAGCAATATTTGCATTTTCCATACTTACATATTTTTACCGACCTTAAGAAATACATACTCACTCATATAAACATTTCTAGCGGGGCCTGGTCCATACTAGACCCAACTATAAGCTGAGAGATTCTATTAAAGCAAATAAAACCATCATCGGTACCATTGGTCATATACCTTATACTCACCTATCTAAGTTAAGCGTTAGGAACACACATATGTTAGTAGATATCTTTCAAAGTTGCGGTATTTCAAAAGCTGGAAAACCTCATAGCTCACCTTATAATTAATAATTCAATAATTAGTAGTGTTAAGTGTATATTTAAGACAAACCAATAGTATAAGTTAGCCAAGTAAGATTTAGTTTTAATTTCTATAGATAGTCCTTAGCATTATCTGTAATTCCTGTAGTGTATATAAGGTTGGTTAAGACACAGACAGTACATAGTAGTAAGACATTTAATCCAGGTTATAATAATAGGCTCCCGACATAGCACTTCGAAAAGATCCAAGGTTCATTGCGGAATACAATCAGGGAACTACACTAGGAGATCACAGCACAACTCATAATATTACGAGAACTAATATGTAAACACACTTTATATTAGCTTAGGTTATTCTCAAGCTAGGTTAAAGATAAATCAAATAAGAGTAGATATTGAGTAGGTTAGAATAGTTACTTCTGGGTGACGTATCCAGGGATTTAACCATTCTTGGAGACGTTGACTAGAGGGTTTGTTACAATGTCAGATGCCTTTAGGCGACTTGAGAAAATTCTGACACGTGGAAGTGCGATTTTTAACATCTTTTTTGTATTATAATTTATTCTTTTTTTTTTTTTTGTTACCTTTTTCCCTAAGTAATATTTCTAAATAATCTATATTTTTAAGTTAAGTAATTAAACTTGTAATATTTATATCATTTTATCTCGAGCTCCAAAAGACTAGGTCACAGGCCTTTAGTGCAAAATCTATAATTTCCCTGGCCTCGCCGTCAAATGCCTGCAATTGGATATTAATAATTCACAGGAGAGCAAAAACAGACACAGCCCGGGCGACCCACATATAGCTCTAATTTAAGACATCAATCACCATAATAGAGAAAGCTAATTTGCACTTTTCGAGTTGATTAATTTATATGAAACTGTCAGGAATTTGTGATAGTTATACAAATAAAAATATATTTATTAAGACAAAAGGTACATACATTTTAAGGTCGACATGGCGAAGATATGGAAAGATTAAAACTAAAGATATATATAAAAAATATAATACTAAAATAATTTAATCAATAAGTTATAATAATGCTTGAGAAAAGAGTTTTGTTAGTAAGTATCAGAAAAAAAATGTATTCACAGAAGAATTATCGAGAGATAATGTTAAAAATATTGACGTTTTAAAGTTTTAACATTTTTATATAGAAGAAAATAAATAAAAATGAATTAGTAGCGATTTAACTAAAGCCAATTAGGAACTCAAAAATACTTTAATTTTGCCTTTAAACCTACTACATTAATAAGTATACGTAGACTTTATATCCGAAAGTTAGAAAAGCTAGGTTGCTCGAACATTTTGATATGAATGAAAAATGAGCGTTATGAAATTTGGAAATGCTTTCCGAAGTAGAGAGCAATCAAGAGCTGAGTGGCTATATGGTGGCTATACACTACACATAACAAGTTATGACCACAACTTTCTGAGAATTTTTAGAATCAACATTTTTTATTTCTATATTGAAATGTAGGTAAGAAAAGGGATATTGTGAAGTGCCTTTATTTAAAATGTTTTGTCAACCAATCTTCCTGAAATTTCGCATGCACATAGAAGTACTGAGAAGTAGAGTATCTTTCATCCCGGGAAAAAGTACTGTTCCCGTGGGAATACACACGAGCGAAGCCGCGGGCAAAAGCTAGTTTAATACACAATTCATATCTAAATAATAGATCTTTGTTACATCAATTTTCCATCATTATCATAAAGTACATCCTGTTAAAAACCTATCTCCAGTAATCCTCAGAAAAATGTAACTCTCTTCAAAACCAGCCTATTGGCTGCTTCTGGGTAAGCTCGCCACATCGTAGACCTCATCTCTGTCCTCGGACAAGATTGCGGTCAAGAGCAAACCCATCTTTAAAAAAATAAAAAAAAAACCAGTGTGAAAGAAATATCCTCACGATTTTACCTAAAAAACTATCAATAATAATAATAATTAATAATAATCAACATCATTTTTTTTAAATTGCAAATTATTTAATATATTCTTGTTAGAAATATACAGAGTATCTCATTTCCAGAAATATCATGAGCCTAATAGTTCTCTATCTGTGGTAGTTACTATTATCCTAACCAAACAAACCCAATGCAGCGTCATTAACATGTAAATGTAATTCGTTCTCAGACTGTGTTTGCTGTGTCGTCTAATAATGAAAGACACACCTTTATTTACTCAGGACCACATCAGTCAATAATATAGCAGGATATAGGTAAAACCCATAGGAGCGAATTTCGCTAACACATGTAGACCATTATGGTCTGAAAATAAATAATTTATTATCCATTTACTTATTTGTCATCTCCTGTTTTACATTTTTAAATATAAAAAATTACAAAAAATAAAAGACATTTAAAAATATAAAAAGGGGAACCCATCAATAGCGGGGCAAAGACCCAAACTACCGGTGGTCAGGGCTCCAACGATAGGAATCTCCTCACAATGCGGGCCGTGTCCAAGAGTACCGCCTTCTGAATCTGACTCTTGACCCAACTGCCGAGCGAGAGTCTCTCTAGATGACGATCGAGACTCTTCGCTATAAGTCCGTTCACACTAACGACTATCGGAACAATAATCGTTGAGCCAACACGCCACATAGCGGTAACCTCGTGGGCCAAGTCCAAGTACTTTGAAAGTTTCTCTTTCTCGGCCTTTACGAGGATCTCAAGGAAAAAGCGCGTTTTTCATACGCACTTCACGCCATGATTGCGAGACCGTAGCTTTTTAAAAAGATCGAGTACAAGTCCGCGAGGCCTAAGCTGAGCTTTGCATTTGTGTGAGTGATTCCGAATAGTAAGTGCGCAGCAGATTGCGCAGAACAAGTGACATCTCACACATCACGCTGGTTGTCAAAATGTTGTACAAACACTGCCTTTTTACACTAACTGTGTGCACTCATACAAATGCAAAGCTCAGCTTAGGTCTCGCGGACTGTACCTACTTATAAAGTGAGAGGGAATGCACGTTTCAAACTGAAATTCACTGAACTGATAACATATTAAAAATATCAACAATATTAGTTACTTCTTCTTCTTTTAGTGCCTCTCCATTACTGGAGGTTGGCCGTCAGTTTCGCAAACTCTTCTCTGTTCGCCGCTATGCGAAACAGCTCCTCAACCCTGGTGACTCCGGTCCACTCGCGTATGTTCCTCAGCCATGATTTTTTGCGTCTTCCAGCACGTCTCTTGCCTTCTATTTTGCCCATCATTATAAGTTGAAGCAGCTGATATCTGTCGTGTCGTAACACGTGTCCCAAATATTCGACTTTGCGCTTTTTGACAGTTACTTAATGATAACAATATTAAAATCATATGTTTATTCATCTAAGATCCTTCATACATCCAATATATCACAGCCAGGCACCGGGGATGACAAAATTGTAATAAACTTAGATGACGTTTTGTGCCTTGTCCTCTGTTGTGTTAAGGTACCCATCCGTAGCCACGTACACAACACGCACAAAAACATGTAAAAAAATATGCTGTTCATTAACATCCAAGTTAACATCTTAAGCAGATCATTCATCTCGAAAAACACTGACTTAGCTCGCAAAGCTGCGAGCCAGTATTGTCATATCCATCATACATCGTTCATTTGATAAGCCTTAAAACTTCCTTGACCTTTAGGTTCTTATATAAAGAAGATATGGACATTTCCGATTCCAATTTCCTATAAATAAAAAAATAATGGTTAGTTAAAATTTAACCTTTGTATGTTTTCCCGTGTGCTAAATAATCTTACGCACCAATAGAATCACCGCTTTCATTTAATTTGGTTGAGTAAAGATTTGTTTTATGCCAAGTCAAGATTAGCGACTGGAACACGTGATGAAACGACACCGTACAAATATTTACACGGCAGCGGGAATTTAATTCCCTTACGTTATGAATTTTACTTTCTTGACGGTAGCAATATGAAAATAAAATAGTTTAAAAATATATTTTCTAATTTTAGTAATCCATACTAATATTATAAATGCGAAAGTTTGGATGTGAATTTGTGAGTTTGTGAGTTTGTGAGTTTGTGAGGATGTTTTGTCGTGTGTAAAAAATAAAAAAATAAAAAGGTGTATGTTGGGCGGTGTGCGCAGGGGTCCCCAACTATTTGAAGCGAAGACGGGCAATATCCCTGCGCAGTGCGATTATACACGAACAATTACTTTAGAGAGAGCCGGATGTAGTGCTCAGGATAGAGCCTCGTACTTTTGAAGTACAAGGACCTCTTGTCTAGTAAGCCTTAGGTCCTGGGAGTCATGGGCAGGGTGATATCATTAATACAATATGGTTGGGATAGAATATAGCATTTTATTCCATAAACACACTAGCCGCTGAGGGCGGGCACATGTTATACTAATACCAAAATCTGATAAGTCTTTGCCGCAATTAAAAGTTAAAATTAACATAAACCAAATATAAGGTACCTGGCCAGGTCCGTACACAAACGTCTGTGCGCACTTATAACGTTGTCCCGTTCACCATTATGATCCGTTGGGTTCGAGCACTGGTGCTGGTCGCGTCATCAAAGCGGCGCGGCGCTCCTGCGACGCTCCGTTGTATGCGAGATAGTAGACGCTGGCTGGACCTTCCGAGGTTTGCGCTGAGCCACTACAGGGACATCGGATCGGAGGCGGCGATGCGGCCTTTGGAAATAAGGTTAGGATCCGTGTGTTGCGCCTTGGGGTCGCCGACGACGGGGCCTGCGCCGTGGCATGCGGTCCACGGTCCGGGGAAACCGCACCCTCTGGCGATGGGGGGACACTCCAGGAAGCGTCAATTCATATGGCCGGGCGGGCACGTGGATTTCAACAGCTCATGTTCCCGACAACTTCGTGGCGGCGAATATCCCCTGTGTCCTTGCGCGTATCGCGGATTTTAAAGCTAAAGGTTAAACTATAGTCCCATGACGGGAAGCCGAGGGCGGCGAAAGTGAAAAACCCCAAAAACTTAATGATTTTGCTCAAGCCATGTTAGTCGTGGCGCCTATCCAGGAAGAGAGGAAGAGACCTCCCCACTCGATTTTGACATTCCATCTTGTCGCGCTCCGTTTCGCTTAATTCGAACGCACGTTAAGCCAACTTTTAATATTCTTTAAAAGAACTAATGTTTAAATAAGGTATTTATTCGTTGAATATTATAATAATCTAAGTCGACGATATTAAAGGAGAATAATTAAAATTCTACAACAATCCTACCATGATTTCTTATTTTTTTATGATAAGAAAGGTTTGTTAGGACCCAAGACGGAACGTGTGTCACCAGCTGTCAATGTCAGACGTCCAACTCTGTAGATCTCAGTTGACAGTCTAATCTAATCATGGAATGTTTTGTTATGAATGTTTAGTTTTCAATATAATTCCGTAAGTACACAAAATCGCGTCGAGTTATTGCTACCAATGGTTTCGGCGTGACTCAAAGAACGTTTTAATGTGCGGGTCTCCCTGTTTTCTTAATAAGTATTGTAAAAACAACATATGAAATTTGTGTACCGGTGTGTCACTTTCCAATTCAATTTGTCTGGAAACTAATGGATTTGAATGCCTGCTATTGTGATGCGTCGAGAGCCTATCATGCAGGTAATACGCCACAGGAATAATATCCCAATATATCAACTATTTCACCTAAAATGTGACATGCAAGGTAGACCAGTTAGAAGTTCAAAATAATTCTGTAGTTATCACTACAATACCCCCCTTTTCGGCAAAGAGGTTAAGTCGTACTTAGCCGAAACAGCCGGGGTAACCGGAGAAAACATTCACCTATCCTACGGCAATATATTTTTAAATATAAAACTATCAGCTATATATGAAACTAACTCATGCTATTTCATATATTAAACTAAAATATATGTTCTAGAGTTCTAAAACTAACTCAATTTATGTTGAGTGTCAGGAATACAGCGTCTGGCCAGACCGCTGCAATTCCCCTTCATTAAAAAAATTATACTTGGATTTCTAATGAGATGATCGCAAGTAGCATACTAATAATAAAGAATTATCTAAAGTAATATAGTTCTTACTTATGTATAATAAGAAAAACTATTTGAGATTTAATTAAAATATATGTAATCTAGCATTCCTACATAATTTACTAGTTAGTAATTAAATTGTAAACCCAATAAAGTCTTTAAACTAATGGAGAGCTCTCACATAAATTGTTATTTAAAATGTATAGCCGTTGGGCTGACTTTGTATAAGGGAAAAAACTTATTTTCCTTTTTTTCTCAAAAATTGAGGAGTATTAATCCATATCCTTATGTTTACTCTGGCGCCTAGAGTGTGTAGTTACAAAAGAAATTGGTTTTCATGAAAACGCTTGACAAAAAAAATTCACATGTGAGTCATGTCATATGTGAAAAATGAGGCCTCTGATTGGTTATACCAATCCAAAATAACCAAGTTCAAAATAAGAAAGTTGCTAGCTAGGGGACACACCTTGCGAGACTTTTATTATGTCCTTGACATGATATTTTCCAACTTTACCGGTTTCTATCTCCTGAAGGTCGTAAACAACATCCGAATGCTTCCTGACAACATTACATCACAAAGCGCGGTGCTAGTTTAGCGGAGAAGAAATGAGCTGAACGACTGGTCATTTGAAGGTATTAACGAATTTGGAATGCCGCCTCTTTTCGGCAACATGCCATCCGTCATTATCTCCCGACCTTTAGCTAACAAAATGGTGTGTGCCCGGTGGCAACATTAATAATGCTATTCAAAGATAGCTACCACTAAATAAATCAAAAAACATTTCAGTACTTTATGTTCTGAAGTATTTCGACTACGCCTAAAATCATCAATTCTAAGGATAAAATCTGTGACGTCTGAGTCACCAGAAAATTTTAAATTCCACGACCTCAAATGGTCCTCCTTTAATATGTGAATAACGCGTTCGTCATCTTCCCTAGTCTCCGTAACATAGGTAGTCCTACCCATTGAGTTGGCTTGACGTACTAAACCGGGAGCCCCTAGTTGAGACAATGTGGGTTGTAACGCTTTAAGTGTGGAAGGGCCGGGTGGGTGGGTGTCAATTGCACCTCCCCGCGGTCGTGTATTAACAAATGAGGAAGTAGTAGTGGTAGGTGGTTTGTTTGCCTCCCCACTTACTTCGTGATATTGCTCTTCCCTTTCGCCGTCCGACATGTTGACAAAAATGTGAGGTTATATGTGTCAGGGTATGTAATAGGTTATAATAATTGATAAATTTCTAAATAGATACAGGTTACTCCCTGTCAATAAAAATAAATTAGCTCTCAAATTGAGATTAAATAGGTATTATGGCTGAGCGCTATGCTTTTTATTCATAGCGAAGCCCAAATAAAATATTAATTATTATATTATTAATTATAATATTATTTAGTAATATTATAATAATTACTATGAATTGTATTAAATATATGCTTACAACCCTGTCGCATATAAACCTAACATACACTAAGTATAATAACTTTACAGTCAATGATATCACCAAAATTTCAAAATAACAAATGAGCAAGTTTAAAAAATTTAAAAACTATTTTTTAGAAAAAACTGCCACTCTCACAGGACTCAAAGGCTCAAAAATATATTAGTTCGGGCGCCATTGTCGTGTGTAAAAAATAAAAAAAAATAAAAAGGTGTATGTTGGGCGGTGTGCGCAGGGGTCCCCAACTATTTGAAGCGAAGACGGGCAATATCCCTGCGCAGTGCGATTATACACGAACAATTACTTTAGAGAGAGCCGGATGTAGTGCTCAGGATAGAGCCTCGTACTTTTGAAGTACAAGGACCTCTTGTCTAGTAAGCCTTAGGTCCTGGGAGTCATGGGCAGGGTGATATCATTAATACAATATGGTTGGGATAGAATATAGCATTTTATTCCATAAACACACTAGCCGCTGAGGGCGGGCACATGTTATACTAATACCAAAATCTGATAAGTCTTTGCCGCAATTAAAAGTTAAAATTAACATAAACCAAATATAAGGTACCTGGCCAGGTCCGTACACAAACGTCTGTGCGCACTTATAACGTTGTCCCGTTCACCATTATGATCCGTTGGGTTCGAGCACTGGTGCTGGTCGCGTCATCAAAGCGGCGCGGCGCTCCTGCGACGCTCCGTTGTATGCGAGATAGTAGACGCTGGCTGGACCTTCCGAGGTTTGCGCTGAGCCACTACAGGGACATCGGATCGGAGGCGGCGATGCGGCCTTTGGAAATAAGGTTAGGATCCGTGTGTTGCGCCTTGGGGTCGCCGACGACGGGGCCTGCGCCGTGGCATGCGGTCCACGGTCCGGGGAAACCGCACCCTCTGGCGATGGGGGGACACTCCAGGAAGCGTCAATTCATATGGCCGGGCGGGCACGTGGATTTCAACAGCTCATGTTCCCGACAACTTCGTGGCGGCGAATATCCCCTGTGTCCTTGCGCGTATCGCGGATTTTAAAGCTAAAGGTTAAACTATAGTCCCATGACGGGAAGCCGAGGGCGGCGAAAGTGAAAAAAACCCCAAAAACTTAATGATTTTGCTCAAGCCATGTTAGTCGTGGCGCCTATCCAGGAAGAGAGGAAGAGACCTCCCCACTCGATTTTGACATTCCATCTTGTCGCGCTCCGTTTCGCTTAATTCGAACGCACGTCAAGCCAACTTTTAATATTCTTTAAAAGAACTAATGTTTAAATAAGGTATTTATTCGTTGAATATTATAATAATCTAAGTCGACGATATTAAAGGAGAATAATTAAAATTCTACAACAATCCTACCATGATTTCTTATTTTTTTATGATAAGAAAGGTTTGTTAGGACCCAAGACGGAACGTGTGTCACCAGCTGTCAATGTCAGACGTCCAACTCTGTAGATCTCAGTTGACAGTCTAATCTAATCATGGAATGTTTTGTTATGAATGTTTAGTTTTCAATATAATTCCGTAAGTACACAAAATCGCGTCGAGTTATTGCTACCAATGGTTTCGGCGTGACTCAAAGAACGTTTTGATGTGCGGGTCTCCCTGTTTTCTTAATAAGTATTGTAAAAACAACATATGAAATTTGTGTACCGGTGTGTCACTTTCCAATTCAATTTGTCTGGAAACTAATGGATTTGAATGCCTGCTATTGTGATGCGTCGAGAGCCTATCATGCAGGTAATACGCCACAGGAATAATATCCCAATATATCAACTATTTCACCTAAAATGTGACATGCAAGGTAGACCAGTTAGAAGTTCAAAATAATTCTGTAGTTATCACTACAGTTTGTTACTCAATCACGCAAAATCTACTGGACGGATTTCGATGAAATTTGGTACAGAGGTAGATAATGACCTGGAATAGCACATAGGCTACTTTTTATCCCGGGAAAAAGCACTGTTCCCGTGGGAAATTCATGCGGGCGAAGCCGCGGGCAAAAGCTAGTACTATATATTATAATAAATGATTTGATTTTGATTTGATTGTAAAAGTCAATCGAGGGAAAGGGTTTTAAACTGGGGATTCCTCCACTCATAAGCGATGGGCTAGCAACCTGTCACTATACTTGAATCTCCAATCCATCAGAGAGCCCACTATTCAGCTAAGCGTGGCCTTCGAGTCTCACGACTCTTGGCTCTGTCTGCCCCGTAAGGGACAAAGACGTGATTATATGTATGTATGTATTAATTAATTGAAATACAGGCTTTGCGGACGGCGAGAAACCAGAACCACCAAATCCTACCCTCGCAGCAGCTGGGGCACCAGGCAAGGGTATGTAATTTTTTATTTATTTCCAGGATTTTTTTTGTATTTTGGCTATTTGTGTCCCACTGCTGGGCAAAAAGCCTCCCCTAACGCCTTGGGCAACTGTTAGTGCAGTGAGTTGATTATCCTAACTATCCTAACTAATATTATAAATGCGAAAGTGAGTTTGTTTGTTACCTCTTCACGCTTTATCTACTGAACCAATCTTCCTGAAATTTCGCATACACATAGCTGGAAGTACGGAGAAGGACATAGGGTACCTTTCATCCCGGGAAAAAGCACTGTTCCCGTGGGAAATTCACGCGAGCGAAGCCGCGGGCGAAAGCTTGTTATAAATAAATCCTAACTAATATTATAAATGTGAAAATGAGTTTATTTGTTAACTTTTCACGCTTTATCTACTGAAACGTCTTCTTGAAATTTCGCTTACACATAGCTTGAAGTACTGAGAAGGACATGACTCAAAGGTGACTGACTGACTGACATAGTGATCTATCAACGCACGCCCAAACCACTGGACGGATCAGGCTGAAATTTGGCATGCAGGTAGATGTTATGACGTAGGCATCCGCTAAGAAAGGATTAACGCGAGCGAAGCCGCGGGCAAAAGCTAGTTCTATATATATCCAATCCAGGCAATACATATCACCATCATTTAGGCAAAGTTTTAGAGGATAAAGTTGTTTTTTATGGGTTAACGGGTTTCGGGATGGGAGCTCTGCATAAAACTGGTATCGCGCTGAGGGGCTCCCGCGATTTCCCACGACTTCTTTAGTGAAGAAATTAATTTAATCCAACCATTTTTCCAACTCTTTCCTTTTCTTTTTAGAGCAGTCCTACGAAGCATACTTGTAAGAAGAGCGTCATGAAGTAGCGAGAGAGTAAGGATCGTAGCAAGTGTAATTCCTTAGTATCTTCCCCTCCCACGGAAAACTGACGTAATAATATGGTTTTTTTTGTTTGTAAACTCTTTATTGAACATACGCATACGAAAAATACAAAAGATAGTGTAACAAAAAGAGAGAATAATACGTATGTACTAACCACACTCCGGGTCTTCGCTACTGTGGGAATTTTGGATTAAAAAGTAAGTGCTATTTCCAGTATTTTTCTACACGTGTACCAAATTTCACCGAAATCGGTCCAGTAGATTTTTCAACAAACATCCAAATTTTTGCATTGATAAAAATAAGATTGATATTTTCAACCGACTTCCCAAAAAAGGAGGAGGTTATATGTTTCGATGTATGTATGTTTTTTTTTTATGTATGTTCGCCGATTTCTCCGCCTATAATGGACTGATTTCCGAAATTATTGTTTTATTCGAAATAGTTTATTCCCAAGTTGGTCCCATTTTAACCACGTCACAATCTGTTCGGTAATTTTAAAGATACCTAACAAAATATTAAAATTCAAACATTGGATTACAGAGTAAAAGCCCGCGACAGCATGCCCTTCTTTATTTTATGAAAACTCAAGATTCTCTATGCATGTCCCCAACACAGAAATAGTGATTAGCGACTATAAAAGTTGGATCATGATTGCTTAGGTAGATAATTTGTAGCAATCATATTTAAAGTGGTAGCTTAATTTCCTTAAAGTAAGAGTTTTTTAAGATTTTATTCCGAATAATATGAGAAATCATGCCATCCATTGCCAAGCCATTGGTGCAGATACAAACCCCTGCCAGACATTGTAACTTTACTAAATTATAGTCATGTTTGTTTTATTATTATAGCTGAATTTAATAATACTTTGAGAGGTCCCCAAAGGTGCTTTCGACCTATAAAATTCACTTTTGCTATCCATATTACCCGCATAAGCAACTAAGATTCAAACTTCATGAGTAGTCACTAATCTTTTTTACACGAGGATACGTGAAATTTGACACCGAGAAACATTCAGCATTTTTAAATAAGGCAGGTTGGTCGTCTCGGGCTCTTGGTCTATTTATGTGCCAAAAATTCCGTGGAATTCTGACAAGTTCTTGACATTTCAATCAAACTGACATAAAACGTTTCGATTTCTAAAATTTATGCCAGTGAAAAAATAAGGTTAAGTTTTCATGACAACAAAATTGCGCCAAGTGCACTAAAAATGATAAAATAAAAATTTTTTCGCAAAAAAATGAACCGACTTCCATTGTAAAAATCATGAAATAAGTTAATAGGAAGATTAATCAAAAGAAAAATGTATTGGCATGCTACCTACTGAATGAGGTGAAGTCGGTGCCAAATTAAAAATTAAATCATCTAAATTAACATTAGAATCATGTGTAATTAAAATGCCTAATACTTATCCTTACTCCTTGCACTTGGCACCGACTTCACCTCATTCAGTAGGTAGCATGCCAATACATTTTTCTTTTTGATTAATCTTCCTATTAACTTATTTCATGATTTTTACAATGGAAGTCGGTTCATTTTTTTGCGAAAAAATTTTTATAAGTTAAATTAACCGTAAAAAAAAACTGCAATTTTAGCCAAAAAGTTAATGTCAAATACTAAAAATGAAGTCCAGCAAATTAAACTTATTACCAAGCTTGTTGTTCTCTCTCAAATAGCTCATTAATTAACAAGTTAAAACTTTTATTATAACTCTTTAACGAGCTTGCAATTATCTTCCACAATTAGCGCCATTTTGTATTATTGTTACAGAATATGTTAGGGTACAGAAGGTTCACTCTCGATAAAAAATCACACAAAAGCGAAACTTATAGCTAACTATCAGTCATTTTTAACCCCCGACCAAAAAGAGAGGTGTTATAAGTTTGACGTGACTTTGTATCTGTATTTCAGTATATGGCATCGTATCATAGACTATATACTAGACTAGACTATATACAAACAGTAGTTATGCGGCCGGTTGCCATATGTTTTGTCACTGTTATTAGTATGGGCAGGCCGCCATCTTTGTGCCAAATCCTTTGTCGGCGCCGGGTTTATTGGGCGATTTTTTGTAGGTATGTCATGTCTATTTTTCTTCATTCGTCTGAGCATCTTATCTTCCAAACGGATAAACAGATTTTGAGCTAGTTTTATTTTCTTTGAAAGGTGACTTAATAGAGAGTGTTCTTAGCTATGATTCATCGAAATCGGTTCAGCCGTTTCTGAGTAATCAGAATTTTCCAACCTGAAGTAACGGGGATTTTTGTAAATTTGTAATTTATATTATTAATGTCCCCACTGCTGGAGCTTTCGAAAGCTCTTTAGCTTTAAACCTCTTGTAGGGTCTTGAAGTCATCGTACCTAAAATTCGAAGTGACGCCCCGTCAAGTCGCCATTTAGATGAAAAGCCGTGATCGCTGTTATTACATCTCTCCACTGAACTTTATGAAAGCTCGATAAAAAGCTCGTTCCGTTAATTGTAGCCTTTGAATCGAACTGAAAGTGATATAATTAAGTGTAATAATGTTCAAGAAAGCACAGAAAGGCTAATAATCAAATGGTAGATAACTATAATAGGGACTTCAATCTTGCACTTGTATTAGTGGTGATCACTCGTCTTCTGTATGTTATTATGTTAGTTTATACATTGTATTTTTGTACCTACTTGTTAAAAATAGGGTACGATGTGGGTACGATTATCCTATCCTAACTAATATTATAAATGCGAAAGTGCGTTTGTTTGTTGCCTCTTCACGCTTTATCTACTCAACCAATCTTCTTGAAATTTCGCATACACATAGCTGGAAGTACGGAGAAGGACATAGGGTACCTTTCATCCCAGGAAAAAGCACTGTTCCCTTGGGAAATTCACGCGGGCGAAGCCGCGGGCGAAAGCTAGTAATAAATAATAATAAACAAAAAATTCTCAGCACATTTATACAATTTAACATGAAAATTGCGAGAGAATGGTGTCTGAGGTAAGATGAGGTTGACGTGTCTGTTTCTCAGAAAAAATCTTTATTTTTTTATTTATGGGGTGAGAACGAATATTTGCGAGAACGTTATTGTATCTATCGTCGCACATCAATTATATGGTAAACGAGTAGTTATTTTTACGTACGATAGAAGAGCTTACTGCAAATGCAGGTCATATTTCTTACTCGTAAATCTAAATATTAAATCATGATTAATCCCTTCTAAGCGGAATATTGAATGTTATAACAAATACCATGAAAACTTTGTATTGTCATCGTGCCAAGAAATGGAATACTTGTTGCGTGGTGCAACAAGTTTCATACTTGCTTATTGTTTCTCGTTATTAATGTAAATATACTTTACTTTTTATGATTTGATTCTATTTAATCTATGCTACCATCCAAACTCCCACCCACAGATTTTTGTATATTATATATTTTTGTGGATATTCTATATTCACTCAATCCAATCGAATCGTTGTTCATTTTTTTATTTGTTTTTTTTTTTTGCGTATTGCTGTATTCGCAGTTTTAATTTTTGTTTTAAGTTTGCGAAACGCCTCTTAATTTATAGGATATAAAAATGTTTGCGCAGTACCAGGTATTTAAAAAGAGGGTTACAAAATGAATCATTTACCAAATGGGATGTAGTCCTTCGTAAAGTCAGAGCGATGACATACATATAATAAATTCATTTGCCAATAAAAAAATATTAAATATAAGACTGTAGACATTCTGTGACCTTAACTTTGATTTATTTTATGTACACTATTTATATTTATATTGTACAAGTGTATGTGTTTTTTATGTACAATTATGTCTAATACAAACGTAAAATTCAACACATAAGTAGTAAATCAATACCGATGGCTTAGAGTGAAAACCTTGGATGTGATTTCTTCGGCAAAAGAAACATCCGAGGTTTTCACTCTAAGCCATCGATACGTAAAAACAGCATGTATGAAGAGAGTGATGAGTGTAGAGGAAGCAAGAGAGATCTGTAAGGATCGTAGCAAGTGGAAATCGCTAGTCTCTGCCTACCCCCACGGGAAAAAGACGTGATAATATGTATGTATGTAAGAACAGCGGCATCTATCTCGTACAAACATTCGAGTTTAGTAATTCCAAATTTAAATTCGGCGAACGGGCCGTATTCGATTGTCAAAGACTTAACCTAAGCGCCTTACGCGGAGTAAGAAGATTCCACCGGATCCCCTTACCGGCACAACTTTGTAGTATTAAAAATTTAAATCGCATTTTTCCGCGGACGGCCAGAGTCCGGTCCTGTACGGATTTGTGTACTTTGAAGTTTTAAAAATAAGTCCGCCCCTGTGATTGTGGTGGATTACGTTGCGGTTTAGATTTCCGTTCGAAATAATTTTAGGCAAGTTATATTCTTCCTAGCTCTCCATTTTTTTTTTCTGACGAAATCAATGACAATGTTTTTTTTTTGTAATCCCTTGAAGAGCTTCGCAGTAATAGAATTATAATTTTATACTAATTTTTAAAATGCGTTTGTAAAGCCGAACAAATTTTCAAGAAAATCACCTTCTTCGTATGACATACTACCCGCGCCCCGGGGCTTCGCATCCGTAACAATTTCGGGATGAAAAATACCCTACGTGCAATTCCTAGTATTTTTCTACTTGTGTACCTATCAAATTTTATGAAAATCCGTCCAGTAGATTTTGCGTAATTTTATTTTATTTATTAAGGTGTGTAAAACAGGTTACAGCCATTACATTACAAAAAAATAACAATTTAAGTAAGTATGGAACTAGGTTATAGCCCAAAATATACACACACAGAAGGTTTCAAAAATATAGAAACGTAAAAACATTAAAATAATAAGTATAAAGCAAGTTCAAAATAAATAAGATATGATTATGTAACAAACATCAAACATCCAAACTTTCGCATTTATATTATAAGATGGATTAATCGGTGCTCTGAAGAATGCTTCCACACTAGTAAACAGTCATTTAGACTTGTAAAAGGTAATAATACATGGACGTTAAAGTTCCGAGAACAATGGGTTTGGAGTACAGAGGGGTTAACACGGACACTGCTGAATCGGAATAATATGGTCCTTTTCTCCTTTCCTAAAAATTAAAAATTAACCTTATATGTAGTGACATAAGATTCATTTTTAAATATTTAGGCAATTAAAAATGGTTCATATTCTAATTCGTCAAAGTAGCCGTTTAACCCCCAAAATACCGCCAAAACACGTGTTTGTTTGGTTTAAATGCAGCATTCTCGTTTATTGCAGTCATTCGTCAGTCGTTTTTGCAAATTTTAACTGAATCATGTCAAAAATTTTGTTTAGTAGAAAGAATACGACCTGCGCACTTAAGAAAACTTTGTTATTTAAATAAATAGAATCTTCCAGAATATAATAATCTGTATGGGACAAGATTACCTAATTACATGATACCAAATTATCTTAATAAACTTCCATCTGATCTACAGGAGTTGTATAAACTTAACTTTAAAAAATTTAAACTTGAATTAAAAAAATACTTTGTTCCTAAGTATAATAGCGACTCACCGAACACAGATAAACCCTGCGAGGTTTCCGCAGTTCGGTAAATATTTGTATGAGTGTTTTTTGTGTTATATTGAATAAATGATTTAAAAAAAAAATTCGATATTCCACAGGAGTTTCCATTGTTTCAGTTACAAAGGAAATTTTATCACTGCATTCAAAACGCTGTATTCAATCATCATCTCGAGCCTTCTTTGACCATTTTGGTGCAGGCCTCCTTTAACCTCCTCCAATTATTTTGTCATTTTGTTCGGCTGAAGGGTTAAGGCGTTGAACTCCATAGACTTATAATATCCATAGACTTATAATATCCATGGACTTATACATAGACTTATAATGGTTAAACTCAGTATGCCCAGCACAGTACGTCTTGATGAGTGAAAAACTCTTAATATGAAGAAGAAAAACAGGTAGTATAGTGATAGTTACTCGTATTACTGCGAAATGTTCGCAAGCATTTGAGCCAATCGTAAATACAGAAAAAGTGACCGCCAAAACAATGTCATCATGTGAAAGTTAACTGAAGGTGGAATTAAAAATCTTTACAAACATTTAATTTAATTGATATTTTAGCGAAGGGATGATCGCTACTTTGAGGTGTGTGGAATGAAACCTCAGATCAGAAGGTGTAGAATGGAATACTTTATTGCTACAAGTTATGCAGTTTATATACAAAAATATTTACAAAGGAAAATACACACAACCAATTATAAAATTACAATTTTAGCCAATTAAAACACGAATTTGATAAATTATATACAAGTTACTTTGTTCGTCGTTCGCACTCTTCTCGCGAGCGTGTTGTCTCTGTCGCACGGTCGGTGGCATGCATTCACGTGGGTAGACGCGAGCGCGGCGTATATAATGTTACCGCGAAGCGCGGCTCGTTCATTTCTCGGAGGACGGCGCGGCGGACAGACGTATGCGTGGCTGCTGCATTTCGGCGCTCGGCGAAGACGTCGCGATGTGAAGATGGAGTCTGGAGCTTGTGCAATCATGTCGTGGTTGGTGTTCTGCTTCTCGCATGACGCGCTGCGAAGTTCTTTTCAGAACTGCGTGAGTGCGAATCCTGTTTCTCTGATTGATGACACGCTGATGCACGATGTTCTTCTAAGAGCTGAGTGCTTTTCTTGTTTCTTGATAACAGCTCTTTTCAGAGCTATTCATCTTGTTTCTGGTAAATGGTAATGGTGTTGGTTCCCGATGAAAGTGACTTATGAAGAAGGTAGCAGTGACAGTGAAGTGCAGTGGTAATGTTGGCTGTAGCCACAGGCCTCCCCTTCAAGTGAAACGTACTGGCAGCTTGACGGTACGGCCATAGCGCGTTATCTTAACAGCGGGTTGTGACGTCACGCTGCTCGGCGTTGCGGGGACGGGGGCTTGTGGTGAGGTACTGGTACTATGTTGAGGTGGTAATTCTTCATGTAACAGGTAAGCCGGTTTGAGACGATCTATAGATATATTTGTCTCGCGTCCTTTCACTTGCACGGTGTATACCTTATCTGTCCTTTTTACGACGCGATAAGGGCCTTCATATGGTGATTGCAGCGGCTTTTTCACAGCGTCGATTCTGATGAAGACGTGGCTGCAATCCCGTAGATCTTTATGGATGAAAATAGGCTGCTTGCTATTGTGATGATTTGTTGCTTGTTGTGGCCTATTTTCATTTATCGCATTTCGTATTTTCTCGACGTAGGTATAGTCAACCGGCGTTGTAGGTATCGACGACGTAGTGAAAAAATCACCCGGTAGGCGTAGGTTATAGCCGTAGGTAAGTTCGGCTGGGCTAACACCGGCGTCTGTGCGTAGGGTGGCTCGCAGTCCTAGTAACACTGTAGGTAGCTCGTCGATCCATGTACTTGTACTCGATAGCTTAGTACGTAGTGCGGTCTTCAATGTACGATGCCAGCGTTCGATAATCCCGTTGCTTTGCGGATGATATGGAGTAGTGCGATTTCTCGTTATTCCCATTATTCTCATAAGGTTGTTGAACAGCTTACTTTCAAACTGACGACCTTGATCGCTTGTGAGTGTCGTCGGACATCCGAATCTTGTTATCCAGTGCTTATAGATTGCTTCAGCGACTGTTTCAGCGGTGATGTCGTCGATAGGTATTGCTTCCGGCCATTTTGTCTCTCGGTCGATCATAGTGATAAGATAACGGTGACCTTGCGATGTCGTAGGCAGAGGTCCGACAATATCGACGTGTACGTGATGGAAACGTTCGGTTGGCGGGAATTTCGATGTGGCGCTGTAGGTATGTCGTTGCACTTTGTTTTTCTGACAATCGATGCAGCTTCTTGTCCATTTTGAAATGTCGCTATTCATCGACGGCCAAAAGTATTTTTGTGACGTCATCTTCCGAGTCGTGCACTTCTGAATACATGTAGTCGATATTCTTCTGGTATATAAGGTCGTATTTGCGATAATGATGTTTCGCAAAATAGCTCGATGTCGGTGTTCGGGATGTTGATTGTCTTCAAAATGATGTTGTCTTGTTCTAGTAACTGTTGGATGGTGGAATCTTGTTGCTGTGCGGTTGCTATTTCTTCGTAATTGATTGTAGATAGACACGTGATAGTTTCTATGCGGCTCAGTGCGTCGGCGACTATGTTGTGTTTGCCGCTCACATGTCGTATGTCGGTCGTAAATTCGCTAATAAATAGCAGCTGTCTCGTGCGTCTCGGTGTTTCGGTAGTCGAGTTGATTTTGCACATAGCGAATGTGAGTGGCTTGTGGTCTGTGAACACGATGAGTGGTCGTCCCTCGAACATCTTGCGGAAATGTTTTATAGCCATGTATATTGCTTGAAGTTCTCGATCGTATGTGGAATATCTTGTTTGCGCATCGGAGAATTTTTTCGAAAAGTAGCCGAGAGGTTGCCATGTGTTGTCGACATACTGTTGTAGGACGGCGCCAGCTGACTTGTCGGACGCGTCACAGAATAGCGCATATGTAGCTTCGTGAGATGGGTGTGCGAGTAAAACAGCGTTGTTTATGCTGGTTTTACACGCTTCGAATGCTTGTGTCGACTCTTCTGTCCATTGTATGACTGTCTTGTCTCGCTTCTTTACATTATGAAGATATGCGTTGAGTGGCGCTTGGATGGCTGCGGCGTTAGGTATGTTGTTTGTAATATATTGGGTAAAACTAAACGCAGGCGTTTCCTGTTATCGCCGCCAGGCGTTTTGGGGTTCTCACACTGCTAGCGTGGATGGCGTCTCGTGTGGTCCGCCATTGCATTGTCCAGGGCGATATCGGTTTGATTTTAATACGCGGAGCGGTCTCGCGTCTTTTGCTTGTTGTTTAGTTTGAGTGATAATTGTGAATTTCCTGTTTGTTAAATAACTATTGAATTTGTGTTTGTGAAAAACTCTGTTATTGTGACTTTTTCTTGTGAGAGGTGAAACGTGGCTGGCTGTTCACATCTGGCTGTTCCCGAGTGAAACTACGGGAAGAAATCTATTTAGTTGTTCTGGGGAATTGAGATCTCATGGGTTAGGTAGGGTGATTAGGAATTCCCCCTTCCCGAAGACACTCAAGTTTGGATCCGAAGAGAAAGAAGATTTAGCTTGGTAAGTAGTTTTCAATTGTAATTAATTTATAGGTTAGGTTATTATATAGGGCCCTGTAGCTCCCTTCATAAGCTACGGTGGTAGCAGACTGCGTTAAGTTAATTAGGTTTTAGTCGGGCAAACGTGGTGCCGCGTGGAGATTTTTTCCCGGTACTTATTTTTACCGGTGGTTTTTTCCCGGTGAAGTTCCGGTACAGAATTCTTCCCGCCGCTTCATTTGTCCGGATTCGCTCTGCGCACATTTTTCTGGCAGCAGAGCGTAGTTGCTCTGCACATTTTCTGGTAGCAGAGCGTAGTTGCTCTGCACATTTTCTGGTAGCAGAGCGTAGTTTATCTACCCTCTATTTGTTCGTTTGTAAAAAATAATTAATTGTTTGTAAAAATTATTAGATTTTTCTTAGTTTGTTTGTATAAGAATATTTGTAACCTTTTTTGTATTTGTTTGCGGTTTGTACCGTGCGTTCCGGGTTTGTGCCATTCTCATACCTACCGCGGTTCTTCGTGTAGTTGCTTGATTTTGTTGTTTTTTATTTACCTTTTGTTATTTTTTGTTTGTGACTTGACGCGATGGCGAAGGCCTCCAATGCTAGGGCGACACTCGCCAACGAATTGAGATGGTTTGTGACGGCCGGAGGACTCCTGTCCCGGAAGGACAGGGAGGGCGCCATACTGCTAAGAGCGGATCACCTCCACTCACGATTGATTAGCGCGGAAGCGGCCATGGTGGTGCTTACCGAAGCCGAACTTGCCCCGGAGGCCTACGCAGGTCACATGGCGGACATGGACCAGATCCTGAGTCTGCACGATGATATCGCGGAGGCGGTGACCGCAATAAGGGCGAGACAGGCTGGCGGACCAGCCCCTCGCACACCTGTTAGACAGGAAGGACCAGCGGTTACTGGTCGGCTCCCCACCCTTCAGCTGTCCCACTTTGGGGGTAGGATGGAGGAGTGGGTAGCATATAAAAATATGTTTGAGTCCCTGGTCGTAGCACGACAGGATTTGTCGAAGGCCCAGAAGATGGCCTACCTCCTCTCCACTCTTGAGGATGAAGCGCGGTCGCTCATCCAGCACCTCCGGGTGGAGGACGACCAGTACGATACGGCTTGGGAGTTATTGAACTCCCGCTACCAAAACTTACGTTTGTTAGCGGATGCGCACGCCGCACAGTTGATGGCCCTGCCCAAGGTGGCCAACAGGGCACAGTTGCGCCTGCAGTTGCTCACGCCCGTTACAGTGGCCTGTAACGCGCTCCGCACACTGGGGCTGCCGGTGGACCAATGGTCCTTTTTGCTGGTGCACATTGTATTGGGCAAATTACCCAATGACATCCGCTCGCGATTTGAGCGCGAGAATGCGGAACGGGATAGCACCACCCTACCAACATTCACTGACTTGGTGAAGTTTTTGGAGTTTGAGGCACGGGCTGCTGAGAATACCATGACGGACTCAGCGCCATCCAGAGCGCCTGAACGTAGGCCCTTGGAACCCTCATGGCGAGGGAAGCCCCAACAGGGACGGCAACCGCCACCGCGTGGAGCTGGTGTGCGGGTTGCGCACACGGCAGCAGTCGCGAGGGACGCGGACTGCCTGCAATGTGGCCGGATGGGCCACAGCCTGCTACAATGCAGGGACTGGCAGAGACTGCCAGTACAAGATAGGCGCCGCATGGCAAAGCGGCATGAACTTTGCTTTTATTGTTTGGGCGGTCACTATGCACGTGACTGTCCCAGTGCCATACCATGCAGTGCATGCCGTGGGCTGCACCACGTGATGCTCTGCATGAACCGGAACGGGGATGGCCCCCGGTTGTTGGGGCAGGGGTCCCCTATGGGCGGGGGCGCTCCTGCGCGAAGCCCTCCACCATCGGACGGAGGACGCGGCTTCGCTCGTCGCACCCCCCCTCGGGAGGGGGGTCGCGTACCTGCGCGGGTCTTGGCGGACCGGGACCACGCGCCCCAAGGTCATGGCCAGTATGTAGCTGGCCAGGCCCCGGATAGGGCCCCCATGGGCGGGGGCCCTAGATCGGACGTGAGAGTGGGGACACCCCCCTCCACGCGGGTTACCAATACCCAACACATGCAGCCGCAGCGGTTTTCTCCGCCGCTGCACGAGTACCCACGGCTGGAGTACCACCCGCCGTACTATAGGTATGGCCGGGCCGCGGGTTATGCCCCCTCAGATGGGGATGTGCACTCGCCCGCCATATTATCCGGGTCAGTGGCGCGCCCCTGGTTTGGAGAGTGGGGAGCCCGTAACTAGCTTGCTCCCTTGCTGGGACAGAGCCGCGGACGGTTCTGCTCCCTACCGCGGTGGTCCGCGTATGGGGTCGTGGGGGAGAAGCCATCAATTTGAGAGCTCTGTTGGACTCAGGGGCTCAAAGCAGTTTGGTTACCACTCGAGTGGCACACCAGTTAGGTTTAGTCGTGGAAGACTCGCCTGTGCCACTTCTTGGAGTCGGTGGCATACAAGTGAAGTGTCTGACGGGCCAGACACTTGTCACCTTTTCTTCGCTGAAGTCCTCCACAATGAGGATCACGACTTCGGCTATGGTAATGGATACCATTGCGGGTTGGCACCCCTCGACAGACATACCGCCGGGTGTGTTGTCTTTGGTTTCGGGTCTGGATTTGGCCGACCCCTTTGTCTTTCATCCCGGCCCAGTGGACTTGCTCCTGGGCTCGGACGTATTGGGTTGGATTTTGTTGGGTACACAGAAGGCTCTGGGTTCGTCTTCACTGATGGCAGTGTCTACGATTTTTGGTTTCGCCCTGATGGGCCCTGTGTTTGATAATAGCACCGTGGAGGAGCCACCGGTCGTCGCATCAGCGTCCTTGGCCAAGACCATGCAAAGGTTTTGGGAGGTGGAGGAGCCACCTATGAGTTCCAGGATGGATCCGGAACACGCTGAGTGCGAAGCCCTTTTTCGATCGACCACGGAGAGGTTGCCCTCCGGTCGGTTTGTAACTAGGTTACCTTTTGTTGCCTCTCGTCCTAGCCTAGGGCAAAGTAGGGCGCTTGCGGAGAAACGACTGCTGTCCATGGAGCGACGTATGCAGCGTGACCACGTACTTCGCGATAAATATATTGAATTTATGCGCGAGTACGAGGATTTGGGTCACATGTCTCCGGCTCGAGTTGATTGGAGCTCAACTGAGCATTATTTTTTGCCCCACCACGCGGTGGTGAAGGCCTCAACGGGCAAGTTGCGGACTGTCTTTGATGGGTCCGCACCCACTTCGAACGGAGTTTCGTTGAATCTATGTTTGCATTCAGGTCCCAAATTGCATAGGGACATAATTGACATCATCTTGAACTTTAGAAGACATCAAGTGGTTTTTGGTGCGGACATCCGGATGATGTTCCGCCAGACAGTCATACATCCTGAGGACAGGCGATTCCAGTTGATACTCTGGCGTGAGCGCCCTGAGGATCCTGTGACGGTGTATGAACTCAACACAAACACGTATGGTTTGAAATCTAGTCCCTATATCGCCATCAGATCATTGCTTGAATTGGCAGAGCGGGAACGGATCCGCTTTCCCCGTGGGGCTTCCGTGCTGTCACGTGACTTGTATGTTGATGACGTGTGCACCGGAGCCCAAAGTATTGAGGAGGCCCTCCTACTGCGGGATGAATTGATTGAAATATTGAAGACAGGTGGCTACGAGCTACGTAAGTGGTTGTCTAATGAGCCTAAAGTTCTAGAAGGGATCCCGGAGGATCACCAACAGAACCCTCACCTGTTTGAGGATGTGGATGATCCCAACAGGATAGCGGTGCTGGGCATGCAGTACCAGCCGCTAACCGATATTTTTACATTCCAAGTGGACTTGGAAATACCAAAGGTCTGGACTAAGAGAACGGTGTTGTCCGTAATAGCCCGTATGTTTGATCCAAGCGGTTGGATCAGTCCAGTGATATTCTCTGCAAAGTGTCTTCTTCAGAGACTTTGGACTTTGGGCGTCTCGTGGGACGAGCCGCTGTTTGGCTCTCCATTGGATGATTGGCTCGAGTTGTTTTCATCGATTAAGGAAGTCAATCGGATTGCCTTGCCTCGTCGAATATTGCCCCCGGGAAATATCGAGCCAGCCTGCATGGCTTTTGTGACGCGTCGGAGCGAGGCTACGCCGCGTCAGTCTATATGCGGACAGTTGACGCCGATGGCCGGGTCAATGTCTCGCTTCTGTTAGGGAAGAGCAAGGTCGCCCCCATCAGGACTAGGCTGACTATTCCCAAGCTTGAGTTGAGTGGAGCTCACCTTCTCTCTAAATTGTTGCATCACGTTGCATGTGAGCTGGCGGCCACGGTCGAGATACGGGACATCTTCGCCTGGTCGGATAGCCAGGTCGCGCTTGCATGGTTGCGCGCGGCCCCACATACCTTGGAGGTTTTTGTGGGAAATCGGGTTTCCCAAATCCAGAATATCGGAATTGATATAACATGGAGACATGTGCCGGGAGAGCTTAACCCAGCGGACTGTGCTTCCCGAGGTTGTACGGCACCAGAATTGGTGTCACACCCGCTCTGGTGGGGTCCAGAGTGGCTGATGGGATCAGAAACTTCTTGGCCTGTCTGTCAGACAGATGTTACTTCTTTGAGTTTGACTGGGCTCCGTGTACATGCTGTAGTCGCTGAGACGACGTCGGAGCCGGAATGGCTACTTGCTCGGTATAGCAGTTTGGATAAGCTTCTGGGTGTTACCAGTTGGATTAAGCGTTTCATACATAATTGTAGAAACCCACAGGCAAAGCGGTTGGAGCCGATTGCAGGTGCAGAAGAGCGCCGGAGCGCATTGTTGCATTGGGTCCGTGTCGTGCAGACCGGACGGTTTGAGTCAGAGCTTCGTATCTTGCGCGACGCACGCGCTAAGTTGAAGGGCGCGGTCGCTCGTTTGAACCCGTACATCGACTCGGATGGGCTTCTTCGGGTTGGAGGCAGGCTCCGGAAGGCGGATCTTCCATATGAGACTCGCCATCCTCTGTTGTTGCCCAAGGGCGGACCCTTGGTGCAGCTTTTGGTGTCTGATCGACACATTCGTAACGCCCATGCTGGGTGCAATGCTTTGTTGGCTATTTTGCAACGCGAGTTTTGGATTTTGTCTGCCCGAAGAGCAATCCGTAGTGTTCTGTTTCGATGTATTGCATGTTATAGGTTGAAGGCATCCACGATGCAACCACAGATGGGTGATTTGCCCGCTGATCGAATCCGACCTTCGAGACCGTTTGACGGCGTTGGAACCGATTTTGCCGGTCCCTTTTCGATCAAGGCTTCTCCCTTTCGTAATGCCCGTATTGTGAAGGGCTATTTGTGTGTATTTGTTTGTTTGGCCACCAAGGCTGTCCATTTGGAGGTGGTATCGGCTCTGACTACGGAGGCCTTCGTCGCCGCGTTGGATCGCTTTGTTTCGCGTCGAGGTCTACCTTCCCTTATTAGGTCTGACAATGGCACAAACTATAAAGGAACTGTAAATTATCTTAAGGATGTTTCTGTGTTTATTGATAAAAATTGTACTAGTTTAAGTCAAATTGCTGCCCAAAGGGGAATAACCTGGAAGTTTAGTCCCCCAAGTTGCCCCCATTGGGGAGGGATTTTTGAAGCGGCTGTGAAATCCGCAAAGACCCACCTCCGCCGCATTATCGGAGAAACGGCTCTAACTTTTGAAGAGCTGGCCACAGTGTTTTGTAAAGTTGAGGCGGTCCTCAACTCTCGTCCTCTCTGTCCGCTATCTCCAGATCCAAATGACTTGGAAGCTCTCACCCCTGGTCATTTTTTGGTGGGAGGGCCGTTGAATGCCCTGCCCGAATACCCGTGGAAGGATGAACGCGTATATCGGTTGTCGCGTTTTCAAATGTTGCAGCAAATGAGCCAGGACTTTTGGCGTCGCTGGTCGCTTGAATATTTGCATTTGCTGCAGCAAAGAGTGAAGTGGACAGACAGGACTGAGCCTCCCAGGGAGGGTGATTTAGTATTGTTAAAAGAGGCAAATTTGCCCTCATTGCTTTGGCGACGAGCTCGCATATTACGTTTGATTCTTGGCGGAGATGGCACTCCGCGTGTGGCTGAGGTGTTGGTCGACGGTTCGATTTTAAGGAGAGGTGTGACCTCTCTCGCCCGCCTTCCCGTAGAGTAAGCTAGCGGTCTGCTTCTCAGACCGGGACGGGGGGATGTTTGTAATATATTGGGTAAAACTAAACGCAGGCGTTTCCTGTTATCGCCGCCAGGCGTTTTGGGGTTCTCACACTGCTAGCGTGGATGGCGTCTCGTGTGGTCCGCCATTGCATTGTCCAGGGCGATATCGGTTTGATTTTAATACGCGGAGCGGTCTCGCGTCTTTTGCTTGTTGTTTAGTTTGAGTGATAATTGTGAATTTCCTGTTTGTTAAATAACTATTGAATTTGTGTTTGTGAAAAACTCTGTTATTGTGACTTTTTCTTGTGAGAGGTGAAACGTGGCTGGCTGTTCACATCTGGCTGTTCCCGAGTGAAACTACGGGAAGAAATCTATTTAGTTGTTCTGGGGAATTGAGATCTCATGGGTTAGGTAGGGTGATTAGGAATTCCCCCTTCCCGAAGACACTCAAGTTTGGATCCGAAGAGAAAGAAGATTTAGCTTGGTAAGTAGTTTTCAATTGTAATTAATTTATAGGTTAGGTTATTATATAGGGCCCTGTAGCTCCCTTCATAAGCTACGGTGGTAGCAGACTGCGTTAAGTTAATTAGGTTTTAGTCGGGCAAACGTGGTGCCGCGTGGAGATTTTTTCCCGGTACTTATTTTTACCGGTGGTTTTTTCCCGGTGAAGTTCCGGTACAGAATTCTTCCCGCCGCTTCATTTGTCCGGATTCGCTCTGCGCACATTTTCTGGCAGCAGAGCGTAGTTGCTCTGCACATATGTGGTCGCGATAGAAATTGCACATGCCGAGGAAACGACGTAGCTCTTCGATGTTCTTAGGCTTCGGATAGTTCATGATGAGGTCGATCTTCTCTGTTGGTGGCTTGATACCATCTTTGGACACGTTGTATCCTAAGAACTTAACTTGTTGTTGACCGAAATGGCATTTGGCTGGGTTTATTGTGATGCCATGTTCTTCGAGTCTTCTTAGTACTGTTCTTAGGTGTTCACGGTGAAGAATCTCGTTGTTTGAGCCGATCAGTACATCGTCGATAAAAGGAAATACGTAGGGTAGGCCACTGAGCACCTGATGGATGTAGCGTTGAAATGTTTGGCCAGCATTCTTGAGACCTGGACACATTCTTGGAAATTCGAAAAGTCCCATGGGTGTGATGATAGCAGTCTTCTCTATGTCCTCTTCGCGGACCCTCAGCTGCTGGTACGCTCTATTGAGGTCTAAGGTGGAGAATATTGTCTTCCCAGAAAGATGGTAGGTGAAATCTTTGACGCGTGGTACCGGATAGCGATCGGCCTTGGTGATAGCGTTGAGACGGCGATAATCACCACAGACTCGTATGTCTCCGTTCTTCTTTGGTACAATGTGAAGAGGTGACGCCCATGGACTCTTGCTGGGGCGACATAGTCCTTGCTCGATCATGTTTTGGAATTCTTGCTTGACCTTTTCGTAGCGGTGTGGAGGTATTGGACGTGCGCGGCAGTGAACAGGTTGGCCTTCGGTTTCTATGAAATGTTCAACGTTGATCTTGCTGTCGTTAAGGTTCATCGCAGTTAGTCTTGTTGTGCCGGGAAATTCAGCCAGAATATCGTGGTAGTTATTTTTCTTGTCGATGCTGCGTACCGTAGGTATGGTTGTAGCTCGAACGGGCACTTGTACTGTGAGACTAGTGACGTTGTCGATAAGTTTCTTGTTCTTAAGGTCGACAATTAGTTGGTGATGTTTGAGAAAATCGGCACCCAGTATAGGTTTTGACACGTCGGCAACGATGAACTTCCACTTGTATGGGCGACGAAGGTTGAGATCGAGTTCGAGTGTCTTCTCTCCGTAGGTCGAAATTGTAGTATTGTTTGCAGCGTAGAGTTTGAATGGCAGCGGAGTAGTGAAGCGAGTTTTTTTCCTAGGTAGGATGGATATGTCAGCACCAGTGTCTACCAAGAAAGATAAGCCGGATTTCTTGTCAGTTACGAATAGGCGGTATGAGTATTCTTGAACGCCAGAATCCGCCTCTGCCAACGTTCGTTCTAGTTTTCCTGCATCTTCTCAGTTTTGGCAATGAAAGTACACGGCGATCTGCATCTTCTTGCTTGAGCTCCGAAGCGATTGTGATAGAAGCAAAACGGTGATGGTGAGTCTTCTCTTCCTCGGGACTGACTGCGATATCTGGGTTCGTAATTGCGGCTGCGTGAACGATTTCTTCTATAGTTGTTGAAGTTATTGTTGTGTTGCGGTCTTGAACGTAGCTCTGCGACTTCTATGGATAGTTTTCTGATTTCGTTAATGAGAAATTGCGTGTCGGCAGCGTGGGATGTAGGTGTCAGCTGGGGCTGTGGCGTGCTGACGGATGCGACTTCGCGGTTCTGCTCCATCATTTTGTCGGCGAGTAGGGCGAGCTCTTCTAACGCGGTCTTCGTGCTGAATGATTCGCTGTCGGCCAGGACTGAGCGTATTTGTGGAGGTAGGTGGTTAGTCCACAAAATTCGTAGCGTGGAGTCCGGGATTCTGTCTCTGGCGAGGTCACGCATTCTGCGTAGAAGGTGTGAGGGCTTCTGGTTGCCTAGGCTTGATAGGGCTTCGTCTCGGGTGGGTTATACAGCAGGTCGGAGATCTGTTCTATGTCTTGCTTTTCGAGGCGAGCGATGACCTTTTGCGCCAGTTGTTGTTCGCCTTTCTTCTGGTCGTGGGTAGCAGCTTCAAAACTGTAGAACCACAGTCGTACTCGGTCGCGCCAGAACGGTGGGATGCGTAGTGACAGTGAGATATTTGCGATCTCAGGCTGGATAGATAGCTGGCTGGCTGGTTGGACGACGTGGGCCACGGGCAGGGATTCGGCGTTACTTGCTGGGTCCATTTTCGCAGGCTGGACGGGCAGGGATTCTACTAAATTATCTTTTTTTTTCCTTTTTTTTCTTGCTGCTTGGTATTCTTGCGGGTCACCACTTTAGCGAAGCGATGATCGCTACTTTGAGGTGTGTGGAATGAAACCTCAGATCAGAAGGTGTAGAATGGAATACTTTATTGCTACAAGTTATGCAGTTTATATACAAAAATATTTACAAAGGAAAATACACATAACCAATTATAAAATTACAATTTTAGCCAATTAAAACACGAATTTGATAAATTATATACAAGTTACTTTGTTCGTCGTTCGCACTCTTCTCGCGAGCGTGTTGTCTCTGTCGCACGGTCGGTGGCATGCATTCACGTGGGTAGACGCGAGCGCGGCGTATATAATGTTACCGCGAAGCGCGGCTCGTTCATTTCTCGGAGGACGGCGCGGCGGACAGACGTATGCGTGGCTGCTGCATTTCGGCGCTCGGCGAAGACGTCGCGATGTGAAGATGGAGTCTGGAGCTTGTGCAATCATGTCGTGGTTGGTGTTCTGCTTCTCGCATGACGCGCTGCGAAGTTCTTTTCAGAACTGCGTGAGTGCGAATCCTGTTTCTCTGATTGATGACACGCTGATGCACGATGTTCTTCTCAGAGCTGAGTGCTTTTCTTGTTTCTTGATAACAGCTCTTTTCAGAGCTATTCATCTTGTTTCTGGTAAATGGTAATGGTGTTGGTTCCCGATGAAAGTGACTTATGAAGAAGGTAGCAGTGACAGTGAAGTGCAGTGGTAATGTTGGCTGTAGCCACAATCTATACATATAATAAAACAGTAAAAATATTTTGTCTGTACATTTAGTATTTTTGACTGAAATGGATAGAGGGAGACCTAAAAAGAACAATAGAAAGCAAAAAAAATTTTTTGGAATTTCTTGTCTGTCTGTCTGTCTGTCTGTCTGTCTGTCTGTCTGTCTGTCTGTCTGTCTGTCTGTATGTATGTACGCGTTTCACGCAAAAACTACTGGACGGATTTGAATGAAACTTTTTTTGTTGTATAGCTATTAAGCCTGGGCAACATATAGGCTATAATTCATTTTAAAAACTGGAACACCTGATGAAGAACCATAACGGAACAGCTAAACTATAAGTAATATGGAAATGGTGCCTTAACAAAAATCGTTCAACCTGATGAGCATTTTCTGCCGACGTATAAAAATTGAAGATCTGGAACATCTGATGAAAAGCTCCAAGAGACCAGCTACACTATAACATATATGGAAATGGCGCCTTAGCAAAAATCGTTCAACCTGATGAGCATTTTCTGCTGACGTATAAAAAATGAAGATCTGGAACATCTGATGAAAAGCTCCAAGAGAGATTTTTCATCTAAGCGAAACTCACGCGGGCGAAGCCGCGGGCGACAGCTAGTATTATATAAAACTGAATTTTTTAAATTCTAAGTGGTTGTTAGAATGTATCATTTGGCTTTTAAATATTATTTCAAAGTGACTTTTGAAAATAATGAATACCTAAGCCGCGGAGTATCGGTTTCTTAAAGAAATTCAATTTATAAGTATCAATTTAAATCACTTACAACGAAGCTATACAATTTACTCCAATTTATTTTATTTCTTTAAGACTTTTGCCGATTAATAATAATTGCTGTATACAATTATATATAATGTTTCTCGAACAAGTTTTTATAATAATAGGTTTAACAAAAAACACGCGTATAGTAAGCAGTAGTTACCGCCCGCTAACCATGGGTTAACAAGCGCGTAGGTACACATTACAAAAAAAAATCACATGGTTTTTCTGAATCATCATAAAATAGAATTTGTAGAAAATAGCTTTTTTCTACGTTTGTAGGAAATAGTCTCTTGGAAAAACCATATTCTAGAAATGTTTACTACTGGGCGTATGAAGCTGAAAGGCATATAATGTAGGTTCCTCAGGGAGTGTAGGGAAGCACTAAGAGAGGATTTCCCGAAATGTTCTGGGAAAAAAGTCCCTGACCCATGCTAGTCTGAAGATATTTTGCTGTTAGATAGCTATCCACTATTTTTACATACATACATATAATTACGTCTTTATCGCTAACGAGGTAGACAGAGTCAAGAGTCGTGAGACTCGAAGGCCGCGCTAAGCTGAATAGTGGGCTTTTTGATGGTATGGAGATTCAGATATAGTGACAGGTTGCTAGCCCATCGCTTATGAGTGGAGGAATCCCCAGTTTAAAGCCCTTTCCCTCGATTGACTTTTACAATCTGCGCGAGAAGAGAAGCAGCTGGCACATTCTATGTTTTTACTTCGCTCCCAGACCAGCATGGAAGACTATTTTTACATCACGATATTATAGATCAGAGAGCCCACTATTCAGCTAAGCGTGGCCTTCGAGTCTCACGACTCTTGGCTCTGTCTACCCCGTAAGGGATAAAGACGTGAGTCTATGTATGTATGTACGATATTATATTCTGCTAGCTTGTGCCCGCAAACTTCGTCCGCGCGTAATTTACTACCGTTAATATCTCAGGTCCTAAGTGACATATCAAGGTGAAACTGACGCCAGATTTTAAGTTAGATATTCAACAATAAAACTGTGAAAACCGCATCAAATTTTGTCCAGTAGTTTTTGCGTGATGCGCGTACAAATATACAGATAGACAAATCTAAAAAAAATAATTTTTTGACTTCTACCTATTAGCTCCATAAAGACCCCCAATGTTTTTTTGTACAAACACAGACCAGTTACAGTTTTATTATATTGATGTTTATTGATAACGATAACAATATGACATTAATTAATACAGCTGTATGGAGCCAGCACAATTTGGAGTTAAATTCGATTGCCAAGTTGGGACACGTAGTTATTAGTCGTACTGACAGCGGTGACGCAAATTGTTATTAATGACGATCAAATAATTATAATTTATGATTTAAGTATTATTTATTTTTTAACAACTAGGTATAGTTGCGACTGACTGCAAGCGTTAGAAAATATATAAAACTTCCTGTTACCGAAAAAACTATTAATCAAAAAGTGTTCGGGTTAACAATTCTTCATCCTCTGCTCTTTGATTTATGAAAAAAGTAGCTTATGTTTGATCTCATGTTTTCAACTATCATTAAATTTCATTATAACCGATTCAACCGTGACCGGTTTAGCTGTGAAAGCGTAAACCAGAGTGAATAGGCTGCTTCTGGATAAGCTCGCTACACCGTAGACCTCATCTCTGTCCTCGAGCAAGATTGTGGTCAAGAGCAAAGACAATAAAAAAATAGGTGTTCCTATAATTAAGATTTCGCTTCAAAATCTCTACCCATTTTGTGCCTAACCAATTCAATTTTAATAAAGAAATTGGAAGCGGCCTGAAATTTCGAGCCAGTTCAAAAAACTTTTCCTTCGTGCAGCCGCGGTGAAGTAAAAAAGATTTATTTCCTACTGGCGGTAATTTTAAAGTTCCTAATATTGGAATCACACGGTAACCCATTTTGCGAGCTTGCCAAAGGTGAAATAGTTTCCTTATGCGGAGTCCGAGGAAATCCGTCGCCAATTGAAAAATCTTGCGGATGCGAGCGCTGGAGATTTACATTATTAAAAAATTCTGGATGTGACTTTAAAAAAGAGAGTTTAAAAAAGTTTTATCGACTTTATAAATCTTCGCCAGTAATATATTTTTTTTATAAGTAATAATTTTCGCCTAAAATAAGTTTATGTTCATTTCTAACTATAAGTATTGAATTTATTACTTTTCTTATCTATATCATCGCAATTGTTTCTTTTTCCTACTGAATTTTATCGTCCTTAGATATTTCAGGATAGATAGATAGATAGCTTTGTAGAGCTAGGTATTCTCCGGCTCGTAATTTCAATGAACAAACAAAAATTCTCCAGATTTGTTTCATTAGTATACTCGTATCATACAAGTAGTATTAGTATATCATTAATTCAATAAGCCACTATTCAACTAAACACGACCTTCGAGTCTCACCACTGTACTACTACTAGGGGATTAAGGACTCCGCTACGGAATATCTAAGTACTAAATGTCTATGTACGTTACTTCTAAAGTATCCAATGTCGAAGTATGCAAGTACGCTGTACGTTAGTTCTAAAGTATCCTTTTTTTTACGTGTGGAAAGAACCTCGTCCCGTCCATCCAGCCACGGGAAGCCGGACAGGTGTGTGAGACTTTAACCCACTAAAACCACACGGTGCCAACGCCAACCGCATTTGTGCCGGGACCATGTGCTAATCTCGCTCCACAGCACCGGAGTTCTAAAGTATCCTAGAAGTATACTGTATCTGTGGTAACATTTCCAGTGCATTTGGCATACATCTGTGTAACAGTCTTAAACCCTCTGTGAGGCTTTGACGTACCCACAATGAGTAGTAACGTTCATTCTTCGCCGGGACCCACATGGTGCCATCGGAGATTACATTTGTACATTTCATATCTCACATTTTCGATTATGACAGAAATCCGAAATCCTGCCGGAAGAAATTCCCAAGAGTTAGGGAGTAAAATATTGCAAGTTAATTATATGTATATAGGTTTAGTAAGTGGTAGATAATGATTTGCATTGAGTCCGCCCATTGTACTTTTTACATTATCTTGTGTAATAAAGTTTAAAAGTAAGTAGATAAACTTTTATTACACGACTAGAAAGGAGTGCTATGTTTTCAGGGTACATGTTACATATACCCTGAAAACATAACACTCCTTTTTTGGTCAGTCGTGTACATACTTATGTATGTATGTATGTTTCTTTATTCCATCGTAAGTCCTGAACGGCTTAACAGATTTTAATGTGAGAGGTATTGTTAGATTCCTTGCATTCCATGAGTGATATAGGCATAAGCTATGTGAGTTGTCAGTCGTGTTTTTTTATTTTTAAATAATTATCTTGTTTATTTTTCTTGTGGCTGACGTTTCAATTGCATCTGTCGTGGTCATAGCCAGATTGATATAGACTGATAAGAAATACTCGTTTATGACTAGCGGAAATCTTTACAAATGGCTTTTGTCTTCTTCTTCTATTCCTTGTATTCTTTTCTTGTATTCCTCGAATCGTATCTTTCTTGTAAGTATTTTAAATTATATATGCCAAAACACAGCCTTATTGGCAAAAAGGTTCCTAAGTTAAGCAGGGCGGGGGCCGATTCAACTAATTACAAACATAAATGTCGTGTTTCAATTGTGTCTCAAGATCCAAAGAAATTAAAATAAAGTGACAAGACCTCTGTAGAACTTCTATGTTGTATTACGATTTCTTTGGCTTTTGAGATACAACTAAGGCACGACATCTACATTTGTAATTTGTAGAATCAGGGCCCTGTTCATTCTTCAATAGAAATTTGACCAATTAGCGTTGAATTACTCATTTTTAACAAATACATCTTCCGGTGTAAATACCGACCGACTGATAAAATTGACGTATAATATTGTGACATCTGAGTGACGTTTGAAGTTTTTTGACGTTTGACAGTATAAAGCATAGATATTAAGCTCATACAGCCTTATCAACAACAGATTAAGCATAGATATTTAAAGGTCGTACAACCATATCAATATAATTATAAAAATGTCTTCGAGAACAAATAGAGCAGCGACCAGGAGTCGTAAGACACCAAATGTAGTTGTTTGCCATAAATGTAAGAAAAATATTGACTTAAGAAATACACTGACATGCGAGTCATGTCTCAACTTCTTCGAGTTCGAATGTGCAGGCTTCTCTGAAAAATTATGGGGTATAATGGAACCTGACTCCAAAAAGAAGTGGAAATGTAAAACTTGCACCAAAAAACCAAAGGAATTAATAGAAATAAATAATAGCACTACATCAAATATATCTACACGGAAAAAACCCTCACCTATGGTTAGTAAAGCAATTGTCCCACGTTCTACACTCCTTAACTCACAAATTGATGATTCCCAGGAGTCTGCCCAAATAAATATAGTTGGTACAAATGAAAAAATGTGTGACCCTATTACTTCAATCCCAAAAACTACTGTACCACTCAAAGATAAGACGAACAAAATAATATCAGGACCACAAAAAGCAAACATAGTTACAGTAACAAATGTGGAGACTTATAATTCTTTTGATTCCTTAACTGACGAAAGTGAACTTGACTGCTCAAACCTTCGATGTGACACGCTTAACAGAAGTTGTCCAGAGAGAAATGCTATAAATGAGGAAGAATATCAAGATATGTTAAATAAAGTTAATAATCTACAAATGAAATTGGATAGTGCAAACAAAGAAATAGAAAATCTCACTATAGAAAATAATAAACTTAGAGTAATAAATTCTGACAATGCCTTACTTAAACAACTCCAAACAATATGCCGTTCCACGCCTAAACCATCACCGAAACCGACACCAACGTCAACACCAAAGTCAATTAAAAAGAAGAAAGACAAAGATATAGATAGTATAATAATCCAAGATGAATTCAATGCAGGAAAAATTAATGAAAATCGCCTTCAAACCGGAGCTGAAACTAAAAGTATTGAAAATATTATACACAATCACATAAAAAATGCTGAAGATAACCAAAGTATAGAGCAAACAAAAAAAGATAAATACATATATATATTTGGTGGACAACAATGTAGTGGTATGGCCTCTAACTTATACAATTTAAGAGAAAGGACAGCCTATGGAAAATATCAGATAAGTTCTAGTGTAAAGCCATATGCAACTGCTGAGGAGATACTAAACATCGGTGAAACACGGAAAATAGATTGTGATGACATAATTATAGTCTGCGTAGGTGAAAATGATTCCAACCCGACAAAATTATGCAGTGAACTTAGTTATTTTTTGAAATCACATAGTAATGTAACCACAATTGTACTTGGTATAAAAAGTAGCAAGCATTTAAATCATAGATTGTTGAATAACAGTTTGAAACAGCAATGTGAAATATTTAAAAATTGTAAATTTTTAGATGTAAATTATATAGATAACTCTGGTAGTAATTTTTTGACTAAACTATGTTTTAAAATAAATATTCTTATTGACTGTATGTATTATGATAAGGAATTTTTGAGCTACAATAAATTGAGAACATATCTAGGTATAAACTTGGAAACTACAAAATGTAGATATAAATGTAACACAACTAAGCTGTATAAGCAACGTACAATTCTTGATTTTTTCCCTAGAACTTATTGGAAACCACCTCATAACTGCGCAAAATTGGATCTATCAAAATGTGAAGTAACAGAGGAACAACCCACAACATCTAAATCTACTTCATCGTTTTTTCGTGACTAATAAGAATAATTTTATATTGACTATTGTACATCAAAATATAGCCGGTATTATAAGTAAATCTGACATCTTGGAAATTTCTATTGATGAATTAAGAAATAATGGTAAAAATATTGAATTCATTTGTATTACAGAATCTTTTTTAAAAATGCATGATGAAAAAAATTTGAAATTGCATGGTTATTGCCTAGCTGACTCCTATTCTAGGATTGATAAACGTCGTGGTGGTTCCTGCATCTTATGTAGAGATTGCTATAACTTTAAAATTATTCCCTTTCTCAAAGATCTAGCAGTGCGCAATGCTTTTGAATGTTGTGGTATTGAGATTCCCAAATTAAAACTTTTAATTGTATGTATATATAGAATACCAGTGGAAAAAAATGTCAAACTATTCCTAGCTAAGTTGGAAATATTATTATCAAAGTTAAGACAGAGAAAAAATATGAAAGTTGTAGTAGCAGGTGATTTTAACATTAATGTATTAAAAGTTAGTAAATCACAATTAGAGTTCATCAGAATTACAGAAAATTACGGAATGACGATACACATAAAAGAACCAACGAGAGGAGACTCGTGCCTAGATCAAATCATCACCAACATTCCATCTGCTATTGGGTACACTTATCATCTGGGTCTATCTGACCATCAGAATTGCCAATTGGTTAGTTTTCCAATCGATAAAGATAAAGTTCCTTTAAATATTTCCTACATCTTTAGAAGAGAAATTAGCTTAGAAAATATGAAAAAATTTGCTGAGCATTTGTCTTGCCTATCATGGAATGACGTGTATGAGGCAACAGACGTTAATAATGCGTTTACTACTTTTCATGACATGTTGATACTACTTTTTAAACTCTGCTTCCCTATTAGGAAGCTGAAAGCTAAAAATAATAAATCCCATAGACCTAGTTGGCTTACAGTAGGATTAAGAAAATCATGTGCAATTAAAAGACAATTGCGATATAAATACTACAAACAAAAAGATAAACCTAGTAAAATTAAATATCAAAATTATTCTAAAACGTTAAAACGATGTATTAACCATTCGAGGAAAATAAATAATCTCTCTTATTTAAAAAACTCAAAAAATATTGGTAAAGCAACATGGAACTTAATTAAAAATTATCATAATCCTCACGATAAAAGACAATATATTAACAGAATTTTGAATAATGACAATACAGTGACATCTAATCCGATTGATATAAGTAATAATTTCAATAATTTTTTTATTAATATGACAAATCATTCTAATTGTAATACGATGCATAATAACTTAAACATAGAAGTAACAAAAACAGTCTATTCTTACGACCAACTACATCAGAAGAAATTTTTAACATTATCATGTCATTAAAAAATTCAAGCTCTGTGGGATATGATGAATTTCCTACTAGACTTTTGAAGTATTGTGCTCCATTACTGTCTCCTATAATTTCTTTTCTTATAAACCTCACTTTTGAAAAAGGCCAATTTCCAGACGTATTGAAAATTTCTGTAATAAAGCCTGTACATAAAAAAGGAGAGAAGGATAAAATGGACAATTACAGACCAATAGCGCTAACAAGTATTCTAAACAAAGTAGTTGAAAAAGCGATGCATTTGAGATTGATTGACTTTTTAGAAAAATTCAAAATTCTAAAGCAGGAACAAAATGGCTTTAGAAAAGGTAAATCAACGACATTAGCAGCATTTAATTTAATTAAAACAGTAACTGAAAATGTAGACAAAAATATAGATACTGTAGTGTTATTTTTTGATATGACTAAAGCGTTTGATTTTGTCTCGCATGAACGCCTATTACACAAATGCGAAAAGTGTGGTATTCGAGGACTAGCTCATAATTGGCTTAAAAGCTACCTGGAAAATAGACCTCAATACGTTGAAATTACTAATATTAATGAATTTAATGAAGAAATACAATCCAAATCGAATTATATTATAAATAAGACAGGAGTACCACAGGGCACAATACTAGGCCCCCTTCTGTTCATTATTTACATAAATGATTTAACTGATGCAACAAAACATCAATGCAACTTATTCGCTGATGACATTTCTATAGTAATAGCAGAAAATGATGAGACTAATTTTAATGACGATATTAACGCTACTGTAGACCACATTATAAAATGGCTCGAAACAAATAATTTACAGGTAAACATTAGTAAAACAAAATACCTTCGATTCTATAATAGAAAAAAGAGGTCAAATAATTTAAACGTAATCACAAATTATGGACCTATTATGGAATCAAATGACATACTCTTTTTAGGTATTCAAATTGATAGCCAGTGCGGTTGGAAGTTGCACATTGACAAAGTATGTGCTAAAATAAATAGATTTGTGTTTGCACTGTATAAACTTGCGAGGCAAGTAAACCAAAAGACTGCATTAATAGCCTATCATGGTTACGTAAACTCAATTCTGAAATACGGTATAGTTTTATGGGGTAACTCAGTTGACATAAACCGTGCTTTTATATCGCAGAAACAATGCGTTCGAGCGATATTTGGTGTGACACCTCAAACTTCCTGTAAACCGCTGTTCCCTAAATTGAATTTACTAACAGTTCCTTCAATGTACATCTATGAATGTTGTGTATTTGTAAAAACTCATCCTGAGTTATTTGTTCTAAACGATAATTACAATGGTAGAGGACCATCTAGAAGAAAAAATCAATTATTAGTACCAGTTAAACACACAGTTTATTTTAGTAAGAATTGTTATTGCAGTTGTATAAAATTCTACAATGAACTGCCAAATACTTTGAAGGAGCTAAAATTAAAAGCTTTTAAATCGAAGCTGTATAAAATGCTTGTGGAGAAATGCTTCTATTCTGTGCAAGAATTTCTAGATAGTAAGTTGACTTAAATTATGCATATTTTATTTTTGTGACATTTATTTAATTAGTATCTTGGCAATGACATTTTTTATTTTTATTAAGTATAATGCGAATACTATTGTTAATGATTTTATTTGAGATTGATTTCATTTTATTATGTATAGCATGATATAAGTACTGATATAGATAGTGAACTGACTGTGAAGTTACTACTATTTTGAAAAATATCCAATATTAACTAAAATAATGTAAAATTTGCACGCTATTTATAATGGCTAAATAGGCTTGCTACTTTTTTATGCATCTCCATCTATGTATTGTATATTTACCCTATTTTATGCAAATAAATGATTATTATTATTATTATTATTATTATTATTAACAAAAAAAAAACACTCTATGGTAGAGGTAGGTTGGTATTGTATATTTTCTCCAATTTAAAAAAATATAAAACTTTTCTTTTGCAGCACACGCGACTTATCAGCGAAGCTTAAAAACTGCCGGATCATTACAGTAACGAACCGGATTACCGGCTAGCCTTCATGTGACGAATACCCGGATATATCTGGTTATTTCTGGTCCTCTTTCTGACTCGCGGATTACACAATTTAATTTTGTTTCGTGTATTCAATCACTCAGTATGCGTGTTATATTTATTTTATATTGAGTTAAATGTACTAGTGAGAATTTTTGGAGTAAAATTATCCTATATATTATTCAAAAATTTACCTTACCTGTCTTTTAGGAAAAAATCCTAACGAATTTTAATCCTATAATTAAAAATAAGAACGTTATTACGTTATCGAATCAGACGATTTATTTAACTTTTTTGTTTCGTCTAATCCATTACATACCACTTAATAAGTACCTCTCTCTCTCTCTCAGCCTAATGACGTCCACTGCTGGACAAAGGCCTCCCCCAAGGATTTTATCCATGGGGGGTTTTGCCGTAATCACCACGCTTGGCAGGCGGGTTGGCGATCGCAGTGTGATGGCATAGTACGCGGAAGGATGCTGCTGCCCATCCTCCGGTGTTTTAAATCCCTTAGTCGCCTCTTACGACACCCACGGGAAGAAATGGGTTGGTGCTATTCTAGGGCCACACCACAGGCCACAATAAGTACCTACATATTATAAATGCGACGAAATCGGTCCAAAGCTTCAATAAAAATAAAAAGATGAGAATCTAGGGTGAAAATTTGTATGAATAACACAAGATATTTTTGCCCTGGGCGGAGCCACGAGAAGCAGCCAGTGAAGTTGTTATAAAGATACAAAATGGCGGAAATACTGCAACTTGTAATAACACAAGAGACAAGACGCAGTGTAAGCTTTGCCATTCTTTGATGGATTTTCCGGAGAGGGATTTGTCATCTTACTGAGCACGAGTAGTTCCGCGATACGATGCTGCAGACAGACACACAGAATTCCTTAAGACATGCACCTTTTGAAGTAAATTATTTGACCGAAAAACGATGATAAAATTTGTGTTAACCCAGTTTTTTAGACGAATAATTGTTATCCAAAAAAATATTACGGTAAACTAGTAGCGCAACCAGTACTGCCTCGGCAAATTCCCGATATTTTATGTCCAAAGAACAAAGTCAAAGACAATGAGCGATTTTTCTGACAGCTAATTAAGAAAAAAAAATCAGTATAAAAAAATCTCAACAGATGGAGTTTTATTGAAAGCCGAGTTGTAATAATAGCTATACGAGTACATATATTGTGCGCTTTTTATTGTCAGCCAGAGGTCGAAAAAAATCACATAAAAGTTGCACAAATCACAATAGTGATACTTTTTAGATGTTTTTTAATTCGGTATAATTTTTTTTTTTTAATTGCATTTTTGCTTTTTGAATGGTCTCGCCTTTTACTAAGCGCCACCTATGAATTAATCTGGAACTATTTTTTTTTTAATTTGGGTCTCGGAAAATCCCTCATTGTTTTTATTACCATCGCCTCCAAAGCGCGAGTGGAGAAGAGGCGGCGTAACAAACTCCACTGCTGCATTTTCTCTAACACACACACACACAGTCCACAGTTAAATATCAAACAGTCAAAGTCGTTGAGATTTGGAGGACTCATACAAAACCCATAAACAAAAAATCGGCCAAGTGCGTGTCGGACCACGCATAAAGTAGGGTTCCATAGTCATTTTTGGCACCGCGCTGTTTTGCATTTCTTGCAAGAAAAAAGAATATTTTTATTTTATTTATAATTTCAAAAGTATTCATCACAAGATACCCGAAACAATTTTAAATAAGAGTTTCCGCGCCTGTTTCTTTACGTGAGTGATTTGAAGTTTATAGGTCCAAGACTTTAGAAATTACAGGGGGGGGGGACACTGTGTAAACGAATTTGGCGGGCTATATCTCGCAAATGGTAAAGCTGACAAAAAAGTGTTGTATGGAAACCCTACCTTATTTTTATAGTCCTTTTCAACGATACCCCACACAAGAGGGTGCACTCAAAAAATAATTCACCCCCCCCTTTACATGTATGGGGAGGTACCCTTAAAAAGGGGTAATTTTAATTTTTGTATTTTTAAAAATGAGATCTATATGTTAAGTATCCTCGAACCAAGTTACATGCAAATCAGTCCATAAACGTAGAAATATTCTGCTGTGACAGACTAGGACGGACGGACTGAAGACTTAAAGGGAACGACTGAGAATACGGATGTTAGTTATTCTAATAACTCAAAAAAAACTTTCTCGTCTTTAAGTTCAATTCAGTGGTTCAGTTTCTATGCTATCGTTGCTTCCACTTGGTTTGAACTTTTGCTACTGTTTTACAATCTAATCAAAGAATACAAGATTAATTACTTAATTGTACATTTAATTAATAATAATATCCGCCCGGGCATAGGCATCGTGGGATACGAAATAATTTAATAGCATGCCGCATACTTGGAGGTCGATAAGGTCACTTTTGCAAGAAGTCCACAGCTGGACATAGACCTCTCCTACAATACCCCACATGCTCTTGGCCAGCTTTCAATAGGTCTATGGAAGGTCCCAGCATAAAAGGGACCAATTTTCCTGATCCGTTCTAAAAATATCTCTCGTAATTTCCTCGTTTCACCCGTGGCGAGTTTATATATAGGTGAACTGGAAAGAATAATTAAGATGGCGATTACCGCCGACACTCCGAGATGCAATTCATCCTCATTAAAATAATGTCGTCGGCATTAATCACCACTTGCTCCATTTCTGCTGAAATTTCACTTCGTTATATTCTTTGGTCATGAAAAGAATGAAGAAAGTATAAAGGTAAAGCTAAGAAGACTATTTTACATCAATGAAATTATTGTTGCTTGACGAACATAAGATGACAAAAGTAAGTAAGATTCAAATATAAGTGACGATGCCTATCGCCTAAAGGCAACTTGCATGCAAATTTTCAACTTAATCGTATACATAAAGTTAAGGATAAATAACTCGATCGGACAGAAGGATGTGAATCAAATATAACTAATGACATTAGATTTGACAAGTAGTAGGTGAAATTTTACTTGCCTGTACTTGCCCTATCATACAGCTTGTAAATATATATTATATCGATTTTACATAGATACAGTTCCAAGTCGAACAATTTGTAGCCGGAAACAAATGTTTAAAACAATAGTTATCGCTTCTAGTGAATAGGAGACGTTTAACACTCAATATGCATTTATCCTTCGAGAAAATCAACACTCAATATCATTTACTTTTCTGCAAATAAATAACATTTACTTCTGTATTTTCATTGTTTTGTTACGATTTTGGTGTTAATTTTGTATGGTGGTGTTTAATCAATTTATTAAGCATTTAATTATAAATGTTATAGGTGTACTCACCTACCTATAATATGTAAAAAGCTTACGCTGCAATCTTAACCAACGCGATAGGAGCGAGCCAGTTGCACCCCGCTCGCCGTCGCGGTAGCTCAATTGTACTCTATATGTAATTCCTTATGTCAATATAGGCCCGATCGATTTATCTGTGAATTCGTGATTTTCGTGTTACACATAAGTGACTTTTGTAATCGTTGAAGAACAATAAATAGTGATTGTGTTGAGAACTGGTGGACTTTCAAATCATATCCTACATACTTACCCAGCATACACACACATCTCTATAGTGGTGACCCCGACGTGATATCAAATTATATTTATTCGGTTTAAATACAAGTTTCAATTTGTTTATTAATTAACAAATTATTATTTCATTTCTACTAGACTATTTATTTCATACAATTCCCACATGAACAGAAATGCAGCTAACTAATATCACAACAGAACCCCAGAACTTAGTTAAACTGAACTTCAAAGTAGGTACCACTAAACCTAGCTTAGTTGGCTGGCTGGTGGTTGAAGCGGTGGTGACCGAGTGGTAGGACGCCCACGCCCACCTGTGGCTGCAAAGGTCCCAGGTTCAAATCCTGCCCGTGCTCTATGAGCTTGTTTACCTATCTGACTCATGTATGGTATTTTTCATCAACCACCACTTGCTTCCGGTGAAGGAAAACATCGTGAGGAAATCTGCACTCTGGTTGATGATTGTTAGCTAGTATGTGAAATGGACAAGGCAATGGCAAACCACTTCATTAACATTGCCAAGATAGATAGTATGTGTTGCATTCCATATAATGACCACGACCCTCAGTTGAGGAATACGACTAAAGAAGCTTAGCTGGCATCGCTTGCGGTGGACACACGTTTTTTTTTTATAACATAGGGCGGCAAACGAGCAAGCGGGTCACCTGATGGTAAGTAATCACCGCTGCCCATGGACAACCACAACACCAGGGGTATCGCAGGAGTGTTGCCGGCCTTTTAAAAAGACATAGGCTCGTTTTTTGAAGGATCCAATGTCGTATCGGTTCGGGAACACCGCCGCAGGAAGCTGATTCCACAGTTTGGTCGTACGTGGCAAGAAAAGTCTTTTGAAACGCACGGTTTTTGACAGCCAGCCAGGTGGTTTGGGTGAAATTTCAGTTTATGGCGGGTGGTATGGTGGTGAAATTTTGCGGCGGGTATTAGGTCAAACAATTCCTCAGAGCACTCCCCGTGAAAAATGCGGTAGAGAATGCACAAGGATCCAACATCCCTGCGCAGAGCCAGAGGATCGAGGCGGCCGACGAGAATCTCGTCGTCGACCATGCGAATCGCACATGTGTATGAAAAACTGCCTCAGTCTGCGAGCGTGAACGTTTGGATTTTGTCTTAGGTAAATACTTGATTACAACAAGCTAATTTATTAAAAAATAAAAAACACGACTGCCAACTCACATAGCCTATGTCACTCGGAGGAATGCAAGGTATCTAAAAATACCTCTCACATAGAAATCTGTTAAACCGTTCAGGATTTATGGTGGAATAAAGAAACTTACATACATACATGAACCCTGAAAACTTAACACTTTTTTGGTCAGTCGTGTAAAAAGCTCAGCAGTAGGCGGGAAGAGACTGAAATGATGATGATAATGAAATAGTTAACTGTGTTGAGAAATAAGAAAGAAACTTAAACGAAATCAGTTAAAACTGACAAAGTGGAGATAAATTTGGGTGGAAAATCTCCCAAACTGTGTGGATTGAGCGCAAAATGAAGACAACTGACAAATTGAGAGTTATTTAGCATCCAGCCTTCAGAAAACCGCCTAACAATCTGTTGATTAAAACTTTTTCACTTCCAAGCAACTTGGTATTTCTTTTTTATTACTTTTGTACGGTGTACATTTTTCACACCTCCGGCCTTGAAATATTCGATACCTATTTGTTTAGGAAGACAAATAATTATGATGCAATATTGCTTGGTTTTAAGAAAATTAGGACCATTACTGAATTTAAACCTATAATTTAGTATTATTAAAACTTACTATATAGTGTACTTACACAATTGGGCTGAAATATTGACAATTGACTGAAATATTAAAATTCTGACATGAGTGAGCAAACCTTAAACAGCTATATAGTATGACAACATATTTCAGTATATACCTACAACACTATCTGCAAGTACGTTTACTAGCTGTGCCCGGGAATTTAGAGACAAAAAGTACCCTAAGTGCTATTTCCGGTATTTTCCTGCCCGTGTCCCAAATTTCATCGAAATCCGTTTGTTAGCTTTTCGAGATTAACTGAACCACTTACATCCATCCAAACTTTCTCATTTCTAAAATAGTCTTTATTTCTGGCTGCTACCACGGGCGACTGCAACGTTCCCGAAACAATAAATAAATCATACAGGTTCTTGCTGAATCCCGTAAATTGTATAGATATATGTTTCGCTTTTAAATATTCTGTTGGATATGGGACTACAACTAAAATCCAAATGACTATCATATCATATCTATTCAGGGCTTTGCCCCAGCCGGTTCCAGTGAATATTTCTGCAGTCTAATAATATTTTATCAAATATTAAGTGTGTCCAAAACTGAAATCCAAATAACTATGTATCAAAACGTCATATCTATTCAGGGCTTTGCCCCATCCGGTCCTAGTCAATATTTCAGCAGTCTAATATTCTATCTAATATTAAGTGTGACAAAACCTAAAATCCAAATATCTATAACATTTCTATTCAGGGCTTTGCCGCATACAGCCTGTCCCAGTCCATATTTCTGCAGTCTAATATGTTCTATCTAATATTTGCTCTTGTCCATTACAAATTTTACACTTGGATACACGGTTAGATTTAAAATTTCAATTCTCTTTGTGCCGTTGCGCCCCTCTATACGTTATTTTCTTCCTTACCTTTTTAAATTGAACTTTTCGGTTGACGTTTGGGTTTTTACTTTTATTTTGTGCTTGACTTGCCCGTTCTTTGTGGATTTTAAAGATTTCTTTGAGGTTATTTTTCTGGAATATGCCATCAGACAACATCGTTATTAAGTTGGTTTTATCGGAAGCGAATTACTAAAATTTAATATAACTCCGTGCATCTCAATCTACTCAGTCAGTTAAAGCGACAAGTGAAGAAATGTTGTCATGTTTGTCTGTCAGTCTGTCCGCTGCTTAGATCAGATAACTATGATTTGGTAAGGGTACATACACATTAACCAGAGAAGAAATCATTTTGGCTTTTGATTTTATTTATTTATTTATTTAAAACTTTATTAAACCAAAAATGGTATAAAAGGCGGACTTAATGCTAACAGCATTCTCTACCAGTCAACCTTCGGGATAAACAGAAATAAATATGTCTGGGTGCACAAAGTGACTAAAATTTGTATGGTAGGTATCACAAATATACTACATAAAATATGAAAGCAAATAAACATACATATTTAAATATAATAAAATACATACTACATACATATATATATATATATATATATACTGATTTTACTGAAACTCTAACGACATTTTGCTCGGATGTGTATTTTACTTATAAATAATCCTTTCTCATGAAATTTCCTTCCAACAGAGAAAGCATCGAAATCCGTAGCATGATTTAGGGGTTAAAAGCCTTTATAACTGGAATGACAAAGGCAGAAAGCCTAGACATAGATCTCAATCTCTGTATATCTGTGATTTATCATTCGTACTGTATATTTCAGTACTTTGTACTAAATCAAGATTGAGCGTTATGCTTGAGGTATACCACGAATATTACCATTCTCAAGCATACTTAAGGAAAACACCTAAACTATTCTTCGATGCGGTGGTTTCTTCGAGTGAGTTAACAAAAACGATTAGATATTAAAGAAACACCTTTCTTTAATATCTAATCGTTTTTGTTAACTCACTTAAAAGATTGATTCGAGGTGTAGTTTAGGTACGCGCACTTCCTTTGGTGCGCTTGAAAATATGCACTTCAAGAAATAGGTACCTAATAGTTTAGAGCGTTCAAACCACAGATCACTTGTTCAAACAAACTCTTCAGTTTTATTATACTTATTAGATTTTAGATTAGTAAAGATACTAAGATTGTGTGAGTACCTAACATTGGCCCAGGCAATTAGGATGCATTAAGTTAATGTTTAATTCATCAAAGACGAATATTGTGAACCTAAGCAAAGTAATCCCTAAAACCTACGCTTTGACGAGGTCTACCTTGGTCTTTGAAACTACCTTGTGACGAGGTCTGAAATTAATATAAATTATTAAAAGGTATACTTAAAGTTACTTACTTGGGTTTACTTGCTCAATTTGAGTTCCTTTTTGGACAAGTTTTATATATTACTAGCTTTTACCACGGGAAAGTGCTATTTCCCGGGATGAAAGGTACCCTATGTACTTTTCAGGACTTATAACTATGTGCATGCAAAATTTCAGGAAGATTGGTTCAGTAGATAAAGCGTGAAGAGGTAACAAACAAACAAACTCACTTTCGCATTTATAATATTAGTTAGGATTAGCTGAGTCCAGCAGCTACGCTATCGTGAGAATTTTGGAATTCCGGATAGCCTATACTTAGTTTAATTTTTTTAACTTATGTCGTCCCACTGCTAGCTTACGGTTCCCCCATTTCCTTCCAAACCTGTCTAACAATTGCGAATTCTATGCATTTCTCTTCAAAATATCTGAAGTCTAATAGTTTCATTAATATAGAATAATATTTATTTTTCACTTCTCATGCTCTGACTCTGAAAGTGCTTATTTGTGCAGGATATAGGCTGCACAAAATCGAATTTTGTGCACAAGGGCATTAATGTATCTACTCATAAATGTAATGAACCATATACAGCCAAACACAATAAGAAGTTCAAAGATAAAATTTGTTATTTTATAATATTTACTTTAATTTATTTGCCATGTGTGTTTTTTATGAAATAAGTAGTTCTTGTTTTTTCGTGCGTTTACTGTTTTATTTCCTTGCAATCGAAGTGAAAAACAAAGTTTATAACTCGTCCACAAAACGATTTTAATCCTCAACATTGCTAAAAGTCTCGGATAAAAATAGTTCGTTTTGTGCACTTGTTGTGAAATCTACTATTTACCATCACACTACAAATTAAAGTTAAATAAAAATAGTACTACCAAAAAAATTAAACAAAACAAGCATATACCTATAAAATATACCTAAAAGTAAACTTAAAACATAACAAAACAGAGATAAACTAGTGTGCGCAAGCGTCAAATAAGGTGACAAAGGTGGAAAAGGTGATGAATGAGGCTATCATACTTACACAGAAATATTTTTTCAAATCGGTCTGGTATTTCCAGAGATAGTGCGTTCAAACAAATTCAACAAACAAACCTATCAACATACTGCGTAAATTATATAAAACTAGCGACCCGCCCCGGCTTCGCACGGGATATAAACCTTCCTCTTGAATCACCCTATCTATTAAAAAAAACCGCATCAAAATCCGTTGCGTAGTTTCAAAGATTTAAGCATACAAAGGGACATAGGGACAGAGAAAGCGACTTTGTTTTATACTATGTAGTGATGTAGTGATTATATAATAGATTTGTACCTACTTTTACTTGTCTCTATAATCATTATACATCAATCAGTTCTTTAAAAACGATTCTTTTTTAATTCATAATTTCTTTTTCACATTAATAAAAGAGCATTGAAAAAACTTAATGAGAATGCATGACGGCAACAACACAAAGGGTTTGCTCGGAACAATGTCTATTAACTAAAATCATATCCTAGCTTTATTACAGTACATTCATTCAATTACCGTGCGCCGATTGCGGCTATTATTTTAAAAGCGCTTGCCACCGACCGACTAATTCAACTTGGCACCAAAATTGAGTCAAGCAAGCTAAAAATAGAGGTCAGTGGAAACTGGACAAATTTGAAAATTCAAACGACCATTCAAATGAGTCATCGATGGTCATTTATGCAGAATTGGTGAGCGATATGTGCGACGCCATTTTGTTTTACGGAGTGAAATTAGTTGTAGGATAAAACAGATTTGTGTAACACGCTAGTTCAAATTTAGGGATCAGTGTTCAAAACAGTTGGAAAAAGTGCAGTTCATAGCTACACGGGTATTCTATAAACCTTTAGAAATTAATGTGAAGACAGCATCAAAATTATTTATTCTATTTTTTTTTTTATTTACAAGGAAGACCAACAACTTTCTTATAAATTCTAAAGATAACAACTTAAAAAAGAGATAGTCATTTGTAGGTAGTTTAAAAATCTAATCTTATAGAGAGTACAGCCATGCATGTGAACGAATATTGCAATAATTTAAGGACTTCTTGATAAATTTATTTGTATTGTTCGCTATTATTTTCATATTTCAGAATTAATATTCTACATATTAAATTGAAGCTCCCAATAAAAAGATAATATAATGCTCGTCAAATTAAATTTATAAAAGCAAGAGATACTTATGTGAAATTCTAAATAACATCATGATAAAATATTTATTCAGGAATATATGAAACCAAGATTTCTGAGAAAAGTAATTTTGATAAATATCTAAAAATCATCGGATAGATTTCATATGAATTTAGTAGAAATCAAAAATCAGTGAATAAAAAATCTATCTCATACATTTAATTAAACAGCTTGTGAAATTAACTGATGAGAAGTATTCTAGAATAAGAGTACCTAAACAAAAAATGTTTATAATGTTAAGTTGATAGGTACTAAACCATCTATGTTTACTTTAGGGAAACAAATGATTATATGTCACTCTTTTCACACCATCTATGTATTTATTTTTTCTGAGTGGTCAGTTAGGTTTTTTTTTTAACTTTCCAACTATAAAAAAATACCAATTATAGGCACAGATATTTTAATTTGCACATCATGTAATTAATGAATATGATCGAAGAAAAACCATTTTTACAATTTTTCGTAAACACGGATAAAGTATCGCACTCATTTCGATCGTACGAGCTCTCATTGACGATGCGCGCGCGCCGCATCAACTACCAGTAACATTTAAAAGCCAGTGACAATCAGACCTCTTTACAATTTAACTTTTAGTATTTATTTTGGTATTTGTGTGTTAAATTTGTGCTATTGTGATGTCGCTAAATAGGAAGTGCCTTTTTATTGTGGTAGTATCGCTTTGTTCTTTTGGTAAGTATTTTTTTTTAATATACCTATGTTTTACGTAGTACTTATATTAATTCTGTGCCTATGTGTAACAAAATGTTATACTTTGCTCATCTTACTAAGTTTGGATGAGTGTTAGTATGGATGGAATTTTTTTATTCAATAACTGTTTATCTTCTGAGCCAATTTTAATGAAATTTGGTATATAGGTAGAATAGAACCTGAACTTTTTTATCCCGAATTTCCGAATGAAGTTATAAAATTTGTAATGCACTAAAATACCTATCCCAGGTAAAAGTGCTGTTAATTGGATTAAAAATCACTTATCACATAGAGCTTCACCAATCGGTAAAAGTCTTTAGACGGTGTGTATCCGTGAAGTGCGAGTTTTTTTTTAAAGTAACTTTTAAGCTTTTACACCTTTTTACTTTTTTACCTAATATTTCAAACTAAATTAGATATAGAGTTTACAGTTCTACTTAAATATTATAGAAGCATAAAAGGTACACCTACTTAGGAAAAGGTCCAAAAAGGATAATATAGAAGTGTTGTTGTAACGGCAACACTTTTATTTTATCCTTACGAACCTACAAACTATTCCTTTAAGTATTTTTGCACCCGAGCGCGAGCTCGGAGTGCATTGCTCTCACTTTTTGACAGTTGCGCCAGTTTCGGAACATAAATTGTCTCTATTGTATGCACTGCACTTATAGTAGACACAATATCTACAGTTGTAATTTTTCTACAAAAAGACATAAAAATGCATTTCGAACAGCATAATTTGATTCATGATTTTGATGATTTTTTGTGTTCGTTAGTCGACTGCCCAAATAAGGGCCGAATCTGCAACTTTTATTCCAGTGGACAAATTTTAAGGGACGAGTGGCACTGGCTCTCCTGGACCACCTTTTTAAAGCAAATATATACGTTGCCGACTTCTGTCATAATCCCATAACCAAGGCCTATAATGTTGCGTTATTAACAAACGGTATGTGTACCATCAATGTACGTATATGACCACCATAATTGATTTTAATTGAACATGATTAAACAACAACTGTCCCTCCTTATGTTGATGTGGGAAAAAAGACATGTAGTAAAAGGAGTCTTCAATAATTTATCCTTTCAGCTGCTTTAGGGTATAAAAATAGAATCACAGCTACTTTCTCTGAGCAAGACGTAAAGGTCGATCAAGGGTTAGAGTCTCTACTAGATAGGTAGCTTAGGCATTGCTCTTTTTCTTGTGTTATTTTTTTTTATTTGGGGTGAAAACACACAGACTTAAATTTCTGGTACACAACGATAGAGACTGCAATTTTTTTATCAAAGTTAAATTGATCAAGCCTCTTGATAACGATTTATCCTTTAGTTTTATTATTAGTTGTAAGATATTACAAGTGGACGAATAATCAAATTAGTTATCATAAAAACAAAAAAAAACATCAAAAAGTTTCTTAAAACTTTTCTTTTTATGTCAGGTAGTTAGGTATTCTTTATCCTAAAAAAAAACAACTACTTCGTTAAGGTGTCACGGCGGAATAAAAAATTCACATATAATAAATAATAATAATATGTAATATACTGTTTTGGGCTATGTACGACTTTGTATTAATTCGACTATATGTACTAAACTGTGCCTGTAGTTTTTTTTCAAATAAAATAAAAATAAAATAATAAATTTATTTTTATTGCAGGTAATAAACCTACTACAAAGAAATAAAAAATAAATAATAAGTTTTTATTCATATTTACATATGAATAAAAACCAGAAAACATCCGGAATACTTCATATTTGGGCACTCGTGTACCTAATAAAAGTAGGAAAAAGTACACATTAATTAATTCAAATGTCATTTCCGCGTTAAAACATCCAGGGTACGCGTACCAAATGTGGGACATTAAAGTATTAAGGCGCGCACGACTGCCCAATTGAGCGAATTAAGGCAGCCTAGCCTCTTAAGTCTTAAGGGAGCCAAATGTATTATTACATGACGACTGCATGATGAGCGCAATGACTTATTGGATACCTTATTTATGACCAAATAAGTATTTTAATGAATGTGCCAGCTGCTTCTCTTCCCGCGCAGATTGTAAAAGTCAATCGAGGGAAAGGGCTTTAAACTGGGGATTCCTCCACTCATAGGCGATGGGCTAGCAACCTGTCACTGTACCTGAATCTCCATTCCATCAGAGAGCCTACTGTTCAGCTAAGCGTGGCCTTCGACTCTTGGCTCTGTCTATCCCGTAAGGGATAAAGACGTGATTCTATGTATGTATGGAAGTATTTTAAACTAGATGCGCCCCGGACAGCCGTTCCAGTGGAAATTTCGAGGTAAAAAGTACCCAATGTGCTATTCCTATTGCATTTGTGTAAAACGAAACCAAACCACACTTTTTGTTGTAACAAACTACAAAAAGTATTTGATTTCAAATCAAGTTTATTTCTTTATATGTATAGGTAAACCTAAAGTTTAGAAGTTAAATTTTAAGCCGGCTTAAAATAATAGTTCCAAAGATTTTAACTAATTTAAGTAACTACTCTGATACCCATATTGTACGTAGGTACACTGATTTTTTACGACTCTACAAGTGGAAATGATGGGTGGGTGTGCCCGAACGTTGCGTATTATTTATAGTTAACTAAATCGGTTCAATGACTACCTATAGATAAGAAGATTTAGAGGAAATCTCTGCCCAAGTCATATATCTATAGATTTATGCTTTGCTATAACAAAAGCATCAAGCTTAAGGATTAAGTATTTATCGGTTTTTGGAAGCAAAATAGTAGGTACTCACACACAAAATTCACTTAACGAAAGAGACGTAAAAATTTCAACCTTTCACATTTGTTGTTAGATAGGTGAAACCATGAAAATATACGATAAGTAGATTTAAATTGATTTATCAAACGTAAGTAACGACGATAAGTCCCTGTTGAATTTTTTATCAAACGCAGACTCTGAAATATCAAAATCATCATATTTTCACCCGATATCTATTTTGGACATTACCTACGTTTTGGAGTTATGCGTGGCGAGAATTGAAATTATAACCTTAGGGATGACTAAACTTGTGTTGTCGCGTTATATTATGATTTTATGAAATATGACGGCGCCAGCCTAAGGGCGACGTCCTCTAATTTGTCTCATTTAGAATATAAAAACGTAACTCCTTTTCACATCCAGGGAACGCAGGGTGACGTCGTTAGTTCATAATCGGAGTAAATTGAAATGCATCACGTATGATAAATATGATTCATTGGGTAACAAAACGGTTTTAAATTGAAAAGTCGTATATTTTCAGGAGATGGTCGTTTATTTTTCATTTTATTCATGGTATGATTTTTCTACTGTTTGTATTTGTCAAACGTTGAAATTCGATGTCGATAAGTCGAAGACTGAGATCACACAGGTAAAGTGAGAAGGGGCTTTACACTTGGTTAGAAGCACAGATTACTAAAACTATAACTATCGATAGACCAATGCAGTAACCGAGTGGTGGCCGAGTCAGGAAAGACAACCTACTGGCCGTACCGGTAAACCAACCAATTCTACTAATATCTAACAAACGTGCAGATATCGTGTCTAAATTGTGTCACAAAAGTTAGATATTGTACTGAAGTGACAAGATTTCTAGATCTCAATGATGTAGTACCTACAATATCTTTGGCTTTTGAGTCACAACTAAGTCCCGAATGCACGATGCAGTACGTTTGTAATTAGAAGCATCATAGCCAGCTCTCTGGTCAGATATTGATTTGCGATTAGACTGACACAGGACAGGAAAAAAGGAGGCCTATTATGAAGGCCCAGATTTTTCAGACCAAAAAACTTTCCGTACTTCGACCAGATTGCGGACCTCCTTAAAAAGGCAGCAAGAGAGATCTGTAAGGATCGTAGCAAGTGGAAATAGCTAGTCTCTGCCTACCACGGGAAAAAGGCGTGTTTTTTGACTTTGATAATAATTACCGCGAGCAACAGTTAGTAATAAATCAATTGTTGTTCCAGCTGTAGCCTATCCATCGCAGACCACCGTGGTGGAGCTGACACAGCAACGGAGGCCTGAAGTGGGGTGGGTGGTGACGTGTAGCTGGTCTCTGGCTGCCAATGACCATCTACAAGCTGTCTTCCTTCACAGAGATGACAGACAGTTCGTGCATTATAGGCCCGATGTAAGTAATATAGGTAAATTTAGAGGGAAAGGGCTTTATACTGGGGATTCCTCCACTCATAGGCCATGGGCTAGCAACCTGTCACTATACTTACCTGAATCTCCATTCCATCAGAGAGACCACTATTCAGCTAAGCGTGGCCTTCGAGTCTCACAACTTTTGGCTCTGTCTACCCCGTAAGGGATAAAGACGTGATTCTATGTATGTATGTAGATGCAGAGAAACTCCACCCCCTGAGATAGAATTATGTGAAATAGAGGATAGAGGGGATCAGGTTTTTCGGCATCTGCCTGGTTCTAATCCTCAATTACGGTTTTTTCATAACAAAGGTTGTACAATAGCCGCATTACCGGATCCGATCTCTTGGTTATTGTGTTTAGATAGTTTCTCAAATGAGTTATAGAGCTGCTTCATAGTCACAGAAATTAGAGTAGGTATAAAAAAATTGTATCCATCTTTTTTTATAATTCTACTAGCCTTTAACGATAGATATTGAAAGTTAACGACACAATACATATCGTGGTTGAGCTGTTTTATAGAATGCAGTATAATTACCTGCACAATAGTGCAAATAATGATGTGTGGAATGAAAGAGGATGTAGTGACCAAAATTGAAAAAATGGTTTTGAGAGGATGGATGAAAAGAGATTGACGAAAGGTATTTATAAAGCAGAGGTGAATGGAAGAGTTGGTCAGGGTCGACCTCGAAGAACGCACTCTGACCAGATTGCAGACCTCCTTAAAAAGGGAGATATTAGGAGCACCCATAACCGGAGAGCATGTATGAAGAGAGTGCTGAGTATAGAGGAAGCAAGAGAGATCTGTAAAGATCGTAGCAGGTGGAAATCACTAGTATCTGCCTACCACCACGGGAAAAAGGCGTGATAATATGTAGGTATGTATGTATATACAATAGTACACAAGCAAAGATGGGTCAAAGTCGTATAACGTTTTTCGCCGTAGAAACTTGTGAATAATAAATTGAACCAACTTTGTTACTCACTGTCATTGAAACCATTTAACAGACTAGTCACCTCAAAATGGGTCACAGCCCATCACATCATGTAAATTTACATTCCTTGCATACCTAGGTGGCTACACATAGGTATTCTGTAGACATTTACCTGATTTGTATACTCTCTCACTATTTTGACGTCTAAATAATAGACTTCACTATTTTCATGTCTAAATAATAGATCGAGATCATAACAGCCAGACCTAACTAATCTCAGAAACAAAATTTACGGAGTGGATAGTTTTCGATGTTGAAGAGCGTATCTATGTATGCGTAGATATTTTCAAGCTTGTCTAAACGGCCTGCTTACTTTTCTTATATTCCCAGTGCTAGTTTTTACATATGTTATACGGAACAATATCGGAATCAATACCTTTTTGATATTCCCAGACCATTTCTGCGGGCTTAACATCTGCAAGACGCTCGAAATGTAATAAAGTTAAAGCGCCTATGATTTTCATTGTAACACAACTCATTCTACAATATGATCCCTCTGACATGAAAGCTGGATCCGCCCTTGATTACAATGCCAAGTGTTTCACTACCAAAAGCCGGTCATAAAATTACCTTTCCAGCACCGAGACACCATATTTCCGTTGCCTTTATAGCTCGGAAGTCATTAGCCATATCTTCGAACAAACCAACAACAAGGAACCATAGCTCAGTTAGATTTTTTAGGAATTGACGTCCAAGTTTGTCTGGTCCCGTAATTCGGACTAAATTGGAACATCCCATTCATACTGGCCAGTAAAAAACCAACAAAAAATAATTGGATAATGAGGAACTATTTACCTTTTAACATTTTGAATTATAAAAAATAAAAGCTTTTAAAAATATAATAAACAATAATAAATTCTTACAAAGAAAGAGGTATTGAAGGGCTCATGCATCAAGCCTTTTAGAAAATGTATGTTGGAACCAGAAATTCATTGTGTATCACCCACTATTCTGATAAAATCATAAATGTCTATAACTCACGTTAGTTTTAATCAAATCACTATTCTGATCTTTCAAATTAGTAAGAAAATAAAATCCAACATAGTTTTTTTCGTTTTGAATACCTAACCTAAACCAGTAAGTGGGTGGTGACAGCATTATTTCAGAAACTATTTTGATAGAGAATGTCTGGCTTGCATCGTCCATCAAGATGGGAGCGCGTGATATCAATTTACTGCACAAACAGATCTGATACAACTGTACCATACCTACTAGTTGATTAGGATTACTATCTCTTCGATGGTTATGTTACAGTGAGTCAAAATAATGGTTCCGATTTGTTTTGTCTTTCGTTTTAACTTTTAAATATACCTAATTTAGCTAAGTTATAATTAAAGCGAATATTAATTCGGTCCAATGGAACTTGTAGTATTTGACTTACTAGTTAAGTACGTATATCTTTAATTATAGCTAAAGCTATCTGTAGCTATAGATAGATAGTTATAGATAGCTTTAGCTATAACTAAAAATACGTATAGTAATTCCCATTTTCAGATAACTCTTTCATTTTGCTTGCTTGACAATGCAATATTATCTAATAGCAGCTATAAACCATTAGGAAGGAACTTACTATCTAAATAATAATGCCACATCAAAATCAGTTGCTTAGTTTTTAAAAGATCTAAGCGTAGGTACCTACAGACGCGGACAGCTATTTTATTTTACTTAAGTAGGTATTGACTAAGTATTTCTAAGTAATTCTAAAATCTATAGTATTTGACAATAGCGCCCACCGGGCATGACATGATTGACATGAGTGATAGCCCGCGTCTTTTCTAGCAGCCCTGAGGAAAGACAATAATATAAACATCTGGTGGAGGTTGGTTCTCCGTCCCGTGCGCCTCTCAACGCCCCGTACACGTCCTGTCACTCACACAAAGCCAAAAGGTATTATACTACGACGTTGCTTCCTCGATATTTAATCAAATTCACTAAGCAGCTCGCTCTGCTATGTACTAGGCATGACACAATTTTAAGAGATCTGAGAATAAAATAAAATAAAATAAAAGAAAATTAGTCCAGACATCCTATTTTCGCCCCACCGTTAGTTACGTCAGTGGCCGCCGCGCGGCACCTCTTCATTCGCTTTTTGTGTGCGGGCATGGCAACACACACACTACAACAATATTTTTATTTTTTATTTTCTTTTTATTCCAAGTATCTGGAATATCTTAAAATTAATTTATAACTTCAGTGTCAGTGGAAAATAACGTACTTTAAGTTCATTACACTCGTAAACAACGAAAAATGTAAGTATTTTTTCATTACCTGAATATCTGGTTTGAATATTAACTATACTTTGAAAAAGTTATAATGCCTAACAAAATGTTAGTTAACTACATATTTATGTTGCATTGGCTACTATTACTCGTACGTAACCGTGATTTTACATCACACCTGTGTAAACCTGCGGGTACTTTGATAACATTTAATCATAAACTCAACAAACAACGGTCGTTAGACCAATTGATTTTTCTCCGCTGACCCAACTATGCACCTACCTTCCTTTTATCTTGGAATTGTCTGTGCATGATATTACATAATACAATATCGCGAATAGTATCTCGCGTTCCGAGTTGCGATTTTACATGAATCGTAACCTAAATATGCGTCGCATGTTTATGTTTTACATTTGTAAAAACATTTTTTCGTGGCAAAATCACGAATCTACATATGTATGGATAATTTTCTTCTTATTTCTTGATTGTTCTTACTGTCGTTAAAAGTTAAACGCAAGGCCCAATTGGGTTATTTGTTGATGAAGGATTAATCATATTAAACTACGATATTACAAGTATGTTCAGAATTTAGATTCGCAATAAGTCTGGGTCCAATTCTATAATGAAAACCCTGGAATAATTGTGTAAACAAGATTTTAGCCAAGCATAAGCTGTCATCATTGCATCATTTAAAAGTAAACTTTTATTCGTTACGTCAATTGCTTAATTGTTTATTGTGATAAAAACGTACGTAACTATTTTGTACGCTTTCGACTTTTTCGATTTTAACGTTACTTCGTTAGTCACTGGATGGGTCGGTCTCAACTGTATTCACAGTCTTAAAAACCAATCAAACCCCATTGGGCCCACTTGATGCCCTAATCCTCCTTACCCACCCATGGGGAAGGACAGTGCCCCAATATTGGGGACATTAAAATAGCTATGATGATGGCGGTTGGTCTACGGGTAGTCAACGAGGAGTCTACAGGCGATCTACGGGTACTCTACGGGTGGACTACGGGTGATCTACGGGTGGACTACGGGTGATCTACGGGTGGACTACGAGTGATCTACGTGTGGACTGTGCTATGCACATATAGAACTACAATGCGATTGTAGTCGCGTGTGCACTTCCCAATAGATCTACAATGCGATTGTAGACAGGGATATATATTTACCCTTAGAATTACAATGCGATTGTAATCAGGGATTTACACTATAGTCAAGCACATACAGAATTACAATGCGATTGTAGTCACGTGTGCTCCGACCCAATAGATCTACAATGCGATTGTAGACGGGGTTAGAATTACAATGCGATTGTAATCAGAGCGACTATAGTCAAGCACATATAGTCCGATAGAAGAACAACAACAACGCAGAAGATATGCAGCCGCCCAGTTTCCTTATGCAAAATGGGCCCAATCAAGAGGCTTAACTACAAAATCTTCGCACTAAGTAAAGTATTACCTAATATAACTACGATATAATCGTAGTCTAGTTTATATATTACACCTATATAACAGCACATATAGAACTACAATGCGATTGTAGTCGCGTGTGCACATTATTCTATTTTTTTTTGCCATTTCGACTCGAGATGATGATGATGATTATTACCTTATTAAACTACAACGCGATTGTAGTCAGGTATACACATTATTACCCATTAGAACTACGACGCGATCGTAGCCTGGTTTATAAAGTATCTTTACTTACTTACTAATTTTATACACACTTATATTAGCACATACAGAACTACAATGCGATTGTAGCCAAATCTACACATTATCAGCCAGATATACGTAATAGAACTCCGTGGACAAGCTTCTATCCAAAGTATAACTATGCAAATAGTATTATTATCAGATGATAACCATGTAACGAAAGTGTGTATCTTACTATGCATTTCGAACACCCTTTAAGTATCTCTTACTTATCAAAACATTACTAGACTGATACAGTCAAGTATTATTTTTTCTGGCTGCGTAAGTTCTTCGAACTATAATGATGTTATAGCCATGCACTGTCAGTATTAACTCAGCTCTGTTCATTTCAGTTAAACGCGAACTTCGAGTCTCACAACTATTGGCAGTGACAGATTATCTGTATGTATCTGTTGTTATAAATGTTTGTACATCAGGACTGATGAAAATCGCCGACCATTACTGGTCATCATAACAGGTATGTACTCATACCAAATATCTAAACATTGGGGTATCACACATATAGTCCAAGAGGAAGTTGGGAAACGGAGTTCGGTAAACTGAGGAAAGGAAATCCACTCATCAATCGAGATGATTATTCGCCAAATGTACATAATTTAGATAATTTACAATATACACGTCTGGTACATTTATTCAATACTTTTAATAAAACGGAGTTCGGTAAACTGAGGAAAGGAAATCCACTCATCAATCGAGATGATTATTCGCCAAATGTACATAATTTAGATAATTTACAATATACACGTCTGGTACATTTATTCAATACTTTTAATAAATCGACTGATCACTTGATCAATCAGTTATTTCCTAAATATTTCATATTATAAAACAGGTACTTCATGTCACTTTTGAGTGTGGCGTCAATTTGACAGTATTTTAAATAAACTGTTCAGGCGATCAATTTTCTCCTAAAAGTAGGTATGTATAATGAAATATTTTCACTGTCAGTCCGGATGACTCCGGAATCACCCAATATCGGGTCAATACCCGATACCTGTCTTTATCTCTTCATAATTAGCAACTAACTTCACTGAAAGTTGCCCATGTATCTTTATACATAAAGAACACATACATAAAGATTATAATACATAAAGATTCAGCTTCTTGATTGATTTTTGCAGATTGCATCCAAATTCAATAAGTAATAATGCCTAATACAAACTGAGATTATACACTTACTTATTATTACATACTATATTTCAATACTTATACATGATCAAGCTTTTCAATCTAACAGGCTTTTATGGTTATTGTAGTTCTACAACAGCAACTCTCTAAAGCACCTTATAAATGGAATAAAAGTGCCTTAAGCCAGGTAAGAGTAGTGCTGTCTATTTTGGACAAATTAAAGGCAGATAACAAAGCACTTGTTTCTTAAGAATTAGACATTAGCTCTAGCTTAAGCAAGCATAGTACTGAACAATATTGGATACTCAGTACGTTGATTTTATTTTTAGTTTCTGTTTATGGAGATTTATTCAAATTGTCAATATGGTCTCATCTTTTAGCTCTGATCGTAGATGTGTTGAATATTCTACGTTAACTCGAGTAAATTAAATTTCAACAACTGGATGCATAATTATAGATATCTATCTTTGTGATTAGGATGCGATTTTTCGATCAAAAAAAAAAAAAAAGATATAAAGTAGTATAAAATTGACCTTTATTTTTTCTACAGCTACTGTATTTATTCCAAATTTACAACAAAAAATTACCCCTAGCAAAGGTCATCTGCAATGACTTGAGTGAGTAATTTACTATTTGGAACAAGAAAGATTTATTATCGAGAATCTAATCACAATTAAAAACCCTCTTGATAGATTCTTGTTTCGGAAAACTAAGTATCATAACTTTTTTTTTTAATAGGTATGTACCTACTTGCTACTGAAAACATAATAAGCTTGTACAGTAAGTACACTTTAGTTTCGTCTATAGAATTCAGTCTTTCGTTAATAGTTTTAACTAAAGGCACATACATACGAGTATGTACTCATAACAAAAGTTATAGTGAAGTCATCGTACTGTGGTACCTAATACTATCTATAGTTTATACTACATGGCTGTGGCCGATTCATCTATATACCTATTCAACTAAGTACAGTCTATAAAAATAGTGTAGTTTTACGAGTATATTTCAGCAGAAATGTACTGAACTCAAAATTTGCATTATTCATTTCTTCCCCTTGCTAATTAATATATATTTGTCAGGTAAAGATATTTCTCGAGTATTTAGTACTTAGAGTAAAAAATCTTAAATTAGTATCGTGTCCTTTTATCTTGACACATTAACCACCCAGAAGTATATGTTTATAATCAATACAATAAAGCTTCCTGACAATAGGTAGTTAAAATTCTAGTCGATATTTGTAAAATTAACTCTGGGCAAACATCTCTGCCTGTGTTGAGTTCGCTATTGCAGACTAAAAAATGTTCATCACATTTCTCTTAGTAAATATTTACGTTTTTTGAGTTAACATATCCTATTTTGGGAATAGCCTTTTAAATATCCTGTCTCACATGAAATAACTATAGTGTTAATTTGTTTTTTGTTAATTATTGTCCCATGGTATACATATAGGACTTTTAATCTGTTTCTTGTTAACTACTTGACATTTTTTTCTCCCAAAATATCAAGGTTAGCAACCAAAGTCTGTACTCTACAGAACTTAAACAATGTTTTTGATAAGCTGGAATAATTTAAATCATTATGCTTTACAAAATGAAAAAAAACTGTATTGGCATTGCATTACATAGCCTATTCGAAGAATTTTTTTTTTCCCAGTTTCTTAAAATTTTCCTTTATATCTGATACCTATCCTTGTGGAAGACAGTTGTAGATACAACTGCATTTGAATTTATTCATGTTATTAACCATCCTATATCAAAGTATCTAAGGAACCACTTTTAATATATCACATTAAAAATAATAATTATTATTATAATGATATGAAAATAAAAATCTTGCAAATTTCGCAATGGCTCTAAACATCTGCTTAGTGAATTTGATTAAATATCGAGGAAGCAACGTCGTAGTATAATTGATGGTTAAACAAACTTACCTTAATGAAGTTTGACCATAATTATACAAGACGTTGCTTCCGAAGATATTTATAACCCGCCCGTCCCAATCAATAAGTATAATACGTTTTACCATATCCCTAGCGCCACATTCCGAAATTTGGTTCTAAAGGAATGAAGAGGTGCCGCGCGGCGGCCACTGACGTAACTAACGGTGGGGCGAAAATAGGATGTCTGGACTAATTTTCTTTTATTTTATTTTATTTTATTCTCAGATCTCTTAAAATTGTGTCATGCCTAGTACATAGCAGAGCGAGCTGCTTAGTGAATTTGATTAAATATCTTCGGAAGCAACGTCTTGTATAATTATGGTCAAACTTCATTAAGGTAAGTTTGTTTAACCATCAATTTTACGGCACACGTGCTCAAGTGTCGCTTCTTTTCGCGTTAGTGTATTTTTTCTTTGCTTATTGTAAGTATTGTCTGTGGTATTGCTAGTCAAATTTTTGATACCTATTTACCCAGAGAGAAAAACTGTGGTACCTATTGCTAGTCAAATTTTTGATACCTATTTACCCAGAGAGAAAAAAATCACTGTATTTACCTTTGTTTGAAACTGACAAACCGTTTGTGTATTTACCATGCCGGGACAACTAAATACTGAATATTCATCGAGATATTATGTGTGAATATTCAAATATTAAATTACGTGGTTTTGTTGTTAAACATCCATAATGGATAATCTATTTGCATTACGCTCTCATTGTTATAATTTATCAATTTTGTGATTATGAATAGTATGTAATAGGATTATTTTCTGGCTTAATAATTTATGGACTTACCTGCCCCGTACATATAATAAATTCATGGACTACTTACCGGGCTGATATTTATAACTAAATTCATAGGTAGGTGGTACTTGGCACTATTTCGATTCATACACCAAAAAGACTCCGTCTTAATTTTTCTTGGCCAGCACTCTGTAAGGGTAAGTTATTAGAAAATACTTTCATTACTTACTTAATCGTCGCACATGTAATGAAAAAGATCCTTCAGAACCTTGAAAAAATAAACAGCATATATAACAAGGCATGCAATGTAATTTAATTACACAATACATACATTTATGACAATGACTAGGTCATTTCTATCAACCATTAGATCCTACCTGATAGTGTACGAATGAAATGGACTAACCCTGACCCTGGCGTGTAACACCAGGACGATTAGACTGGAACGGAAAATAGAGCGTAGAATCCGGCAGCTAGATAGGTCGACGATGTTAGAATATTGCTGGTAACAACTGGAGTAGGATGGCCCAAGACAGAGAAGGTTGGCGTCACAGATAACCCCCAATAGATTGAGTATCATTCAATGCCTGTCAAAGTCACCAAACTTAGAGGAAGTACGCGGGGGTCGGGAGCGGTAGCTGACGTCAACGAGAAAAGGACACATATACTTGCATTTGCACGCCTGCATGCAGGTTGGTTACATTTAAACTTAAGATCTGTGTAAATTTAATGTAATCTATACAAATAAATGATTCTATTCTATTCTACTTGGGAAAGAAAGAGATGCTTGCAAAAGACATCACCCCGTTTTGGTACTCTAGGTCGCAATGTTTCACATAGTTCGACCATTATAAAGTGAACTCTGTACGTAATTATATTAAATTAATTAATAAACTTACCTGTGGAAAGTTATACCATCCTTTTGGAGATTTGATATCCTTGATGATTTTCCGCACCATTTTATGCAACATGTACTCATTTTTACACACTCAATTAACCTAATAGATTTTTTCGGAAATTTTCACGAAACAACCTCACAGGTCTGAGTTCTGGTCGCAACTAATGAAGCAATTTCATTTATACGTGCAAAAGCATGTGAGTGCGGTGACCGCGGACGACCGTACAAGCGGAATCTATTGGAGGTTATCTGTGGTTGGCATAGACGGAAGGAGGCCTATACCCAGCTGTGGGTCACGGAAGACTGTGGATGATGATGATAGAATGGACTGTCAACACTAGTAGATCCAACCAATATTCTAAAAGTGATAGTTCGTGAGAATGGATGATTGTTTGTTTGGATGATTGTTACTCTCACGTATAAACTACTGAATGAATTTCGATGAAATTTTGTACACGGGTAGAAAAATACCGAGTATAGCACATAGCCCGAAATTCCCACCCGAGGAGCCCCAGACCCAGCTAGTATGTAATACCGCTACTGTCCCTTTTAAACCCTTCACTCCGGCTGGCACCGGCTGATAGCATAAAGTGTACCTTAATACCCGTTAGGTACACTACCTGCAAATAGTGTTGTTTTATTATATTTATTTTTACACGACTGACCAAAAAAGGAGTGTTATGTTTTCAGTGTTCATGTATGTATGTAAGTATGTATGTATGTAAGTTTCCACAATAAGTCCTGAACGGCTTAACAGATTTTGATGTGAGAGGTATTTTTAGATTCCTTGCATTCCTCCAAGTGACATAGGCTATATGACGTCATCATAAAAACAAAATGGCGGATTATATATGCGATAAATAACAGACCAAAAAAATAAAATTTGATCAATTTTATCGAATGGGGTATCAAATTGAAGTGCTTTAAAAGGCGATTTCAAAAATGTATATGACTTATATGTTTGTATCTACTTTTTTAGTAAAACTTGTCAGTCGTGTTTTTTATATTTAATAATTAGCTTGTTTATTTAATTTCTTGCAGCACAACGGCGCCAATCTCCACCACTCGTACTCAACCATAGATGACGTGATGGATCTGACGTGCGACGAGGGGGCAGGCAACTGCACCCTCCTTATAGAGCTGATGCAGCCTCCGAGGAAAGACATCAAGATTACCTGCGAGGTCTCTGGCGAAGGACCTATGTTCAGGATGGGGAATAAAAGCTTGATCATTGACCATAATGGTAAGATATTTTTGATGTTTTTTGTTTTTTAATTTCATTGTACTGTGAAACATTTGTATAAGTTTGTTTATTAACTGTTTGTTTTTCCTAAATAAATAAAAATAAAAATAAGATGTTATTTTTCCATCATTATCATTCGTCCATTACCGCTTGAGCCATTTAGTGAACTTCTTGCTTCGAGGCTTTCAACGTGTAGAAAAGTCTTTAGCGATCTACTCTTTACAATGATACTAAATATCATAGTATATAACTTAGTTTAATGGAATCCATAGAATTATTTAATGGTTAAACCATAGACATGAAAAAAAAATCATTCTTTTACCGTGTTAGTCCACCGACGCGTTCGCCGGCGAAAGCGAATCGCTGCGAAATGCTGGCGATAGCGAATCGCCTGCGGAACGTTAGTACACTGCAGGTTTTTATATGGCATGACGCGTAGCGAAGCGAAATGTGACATTTGCGAATCGCCAGCGTCGGTGTAACAGCCATTTCGCCGCTACGAGCGAAACAGTATCTGATACGGATGCAACTATACAAATCTCGCTTAGTTTGAGCGAGACACAGCATAAGCTAAACGCTCTCATACAACTGACAAGTTTTTTGAAGTTTCGTCGCCGCCAGCGAACGCGTCAGTGGACTAAAGGCGTTAATCTTTTTACATTTTTTTCTAATTCTATGGGTTAAACCTAACTATGTCTTCTGAATGTATTTTATTATCTTTTTTTGTTTATCTATTTCAGTTCTCCCCAGCGACGCAATCATAGAGGTCTCAAAAGCGAGTGATGATTCGAACCCCGAATTGAAGAGTGGAGGAAAACCTTTATTGAACTGTTCGTCCACTGGCATACCTGCACCTAGGATCGAGTGGACTGTTGGCGATGATAATTCTGAGGTTCGGATATCTTACATAATATTTAAAAAAAAATGCGAAAGTTTGGATGTGAGAGGTTTTTACTCATCACGCAACATGTACTGGACGGATTTTGAGGAAATTTGGCACAAGAGTAGAGTAATAGCTGAAATAAGAAAATAAATTACTTTTATCTCGAATTTCCCAAAACGTTTGAGCTCTATTGAGAAATGAACTCAGGAGAATAAATTCGTGCTGAAAAATCGCAAAATGTGTTATATTTTTAACAATTCTCGTACCTTGTCCGGTCCCCTAAAGGCATACCTATGACGATCTTTCTGTAATATCATTTCTGTACAAGCATACATTTGTACTTTCAGATAACGAGTTTCCACAACTCCCGCGTTTGGAACGCCACGTCAAAACTGTGGTATTCATGGTCTACCCTCATGGTGTCCGACCAGCTACCAATCAGATGTACCCCGAAGGTATCGAGAGGTCCCAACGTTTTCGCAGGGAGATCAGCGCAATACAATAGTGGTAGTCGAATAGGGATATTAGGTAAGTGTTTGGCTCATATACGTATAGCGCCATTTTTACACGACTGACCAAAAAAGGAGTGTTATGTTTTCAGGGTTCATGTATATATGCAAGTTTCTTTATTCCACCATAAGTCCTGAACGGCTGAACAGATTTTGATGTGAGAGGTATTTTTATTAGATTCCTTGCATTCCTCCGAGTGACATAGGCTATGTGAGTTGTCAGTCGTGTTGATTGTTTTTTTTTTAATAACACTAGTTTACAATTTTTTTATTTTTTTTTTGTACCAAAAGCTACTTGGTTTTTTTGATAGATCTATATGTGTGAAATATTGGTCTAATTATAAATTTCCGCCATCACGTAAGATTTGAGAAAAAAAATGTGTCAAAAATTCAAAAATTTATTTATCGCTAATATTTTGAGACAGTATTAAAATAAGTAGTTTTAACATTTTTAACATGTTTTATAGCTGTAAATATTATAACACTCTTCAATAATATAAAGCAATTCAATTTTAAATTTTACAATTTTTATTTCCCGCATAAACATTTTTTGAAATTTTGTTAATTTCTCCATACAAAGACTATAACCATAAAATGTATGGAGAAATTAACACAACTTTCAAAAAATATTTTTGCGGGAAATAATAATTGTAAAATTTAAAATTGAATTGCTTTATATTATTGAAATTTAGTTTAGTTTTAGTTAAAATTTTTAGAACTACTTATTTTAATACTGTCTCAAAATATTAGTGAAATATATATTTTTTTAATTTTTGACACATTTTTTTCGCAAATCTTACGTGATGGGGGAAATTTATAATCAGACCTATATTCCACACAGATCTATCAAAAAAACCTAGTAGCTTTGAGTGTACACAAATTGTGTAAACTAGTGTAATTAGCTTGTGTTACATAATTCTAGAACCAGATTAAAGGTCTCATACAAAATGAAACCGAAAAACAGTGTTGATTTAATATACACCTTCGTTCAAAAATATACCCTAAGTCTAAGCAATAAATACCATAATGCAATTGACCGTATATGTCAGAAATAAGAGCACAGGCTTATTATGTGCTCTTATTTCTCGGGCCTTTTTCAGAGCTTTAATATTGACCTTTAATCTAGATGCACCTATTGTTGATCGAAGCTACAACCTCAAGTTTTCGAAATATTCCTGTTACTAAAATGTGTTACTATATCGATAAAAAATAACTGCCTGTACAGATGGTTGCGAAGTACTAAATAATCTTGGTAACACTTTTTTTCCTAGCTATGTGTGTCGCACTGCTGGGTAAAAGCCTCCCCTAATTTACACTAACAGTTTAGTTCTAATTAATGTTTAAGTAGGTATAAAAACAACAAAATAGTTATTCATGCAACTTAACAGATTAATAACAGAATTATTTTTATTTTCAGGAGCGACATATTTCATCTCTGCGGCAATATCTCTGGTACTCATAAGGTGATCGCTAATAGCGGTGGACTGTATACTTAAATGAAACGAAACATTCTTTTAGTTATTTTTATTTGGGCAGAAATCGTTACAAACGACCGTTGACAGAACTATTGTTACACTATTAATTAAGATGTGTGCGGTTCAAATAAAAATAGGACTGTCAACAACGCCATATTACATTTTGTGACAACTTATGAAATAAAATACAAAAAATAATCCTAATTCTAACTAATATTTTAAATGCGAAAGTGGGTTTGTTTGTTACCTCTTCACGCTTTATCTACTGAACCAATCTTCCTCAAAATTAGCATACGCATAGTTAAAAGTACTGAGAAGGACAGGTCCCGGGAAAAAACACTATTCTTGTAGGAAATTTACGGGGACGAAGCTGCGGACAAAAGCTAAGTTGCCGCGAAATGCAATAAGGCGTCGTTGATAGTCCTATTGTTATTTGAAACGAATAGTATGTCGTATTTTTGTGTCTGTTATTACTGTAGAAATTAAAAATAAGTTTGAGTAGGTATATATACTCAAAATCATATTAAAAAGTAGTAAAATATCATGCTTTGTATCTCAATTCTATTAACTGGGCAAGAGAGATAATAAGATTTAAGTAGGTATGTACTTCTTCACATCTAAAAAAACTGTAAATGAACGGCTAAGATACAAATTACGACACATTACAAATACCTACTTGAAAAATATTAAATTAATGAAAAATAATAGTGTAACAATAGATGTAATTTAATACAATTTTATTTGGCTTGTTATCTAGTAAGATTTATTGTTTTAAACATTTTATGTTAGATAGATGACTATTACTATTATTACATACATTTTATAATAACAATAATTGAAATTCATATGTCATGATTTACTTAAAGTAAAACTTACATAGTGTAAATATTTTAAGTTTTTATGTAATAGTTACAATGTGCGCAGTTTTAAAATAATTAATAAATAAATTCAATACCTAATTTCTTTATCAATGTGACTACTATAATTGTAAATAATAAACCTATTTTGGACGTAATTTCTTTTTTTTAATATCAAAAAATCTTAATTAAAACTAGCGAATCAGTGGGATATAATTATGTAAATATTTTTATAGATCAATTAATTACGTACGATCGTTATAGGAATGTCTAAACGTCATGAAAATAAGTCATGCACGTAAATAAAGAGAAATATTAGAGTACAATAGTACATTAGATCATCAAAGATCGGAAATCATCAGATCAATTTTTTTTTTCAATATATTAATTTTTTTTGACTAGTTAAAATAATGCAACTTAAATCTCTCCCTAAATCATATGTTCATTCGACAAGCTATGTTTTTAAATGAGGTGAAATATGATATCTAAACTTTATTATCACAGTGCCTTATCATCCGTCGATTCAACGATTCCACTGTAACCTTTTTTGTCTTGAAACTTAAACTCAGATAAATAAAATTCCGCCAAAATAAGCTTGTTCTTTTAAATAATAAATAGAAATTTCATACTTCACTGTGGTATACTTTAGCACTGAAGTAGTTAGTACCTACTAAGATACTTTAAAACTGACGTACATCTCATATACTTTGAACTAACGTACAGTCAAGCGACATAAATACCCCAAAGTCTTGCGTTAAAAATCATATTGCCTTATAGATTCTGACTGCATTTTTGAATCTTGACTGAACATTGACGTTACTTCGACATTCGGAGTCGTGAAATCTTCGGTTTAGTTAATAAGGCGAGGATACTTTGTTACAAAGACATTTCTTTTATAATACTTTTAATAGCAAGTCGTCTAATTTCAAAACTTTTTTTTAATAGTTACAGTTAATCGTTGTATCGATAACACGCATCGTTATATCAGTCTACCCGCATAGCGAGATTTTTAACAACGACTACTGACCGGGTTATATACATGAGACCAAGCAAAAATGCACTTACATATAAAAAATATTGTATGTCAGGTTTGTATGGAATAGAATTTTTCTAAAATTTCTATAGGAGCGACGGTTAGAAACACAACTAGGTTCAAATAAAATGCCTTATATTTTTATATGATCGTTGAACATATTTGTCTAATTGTTAAATTTTACGCCAAGTAACTGGGAAAAGAGGTGGATAAAAAAAAATATAATTCACGGACCTTCGACATAGGTATAGGTAGTCCTGTTTTAAAAGTTATTTACTCCATTGTGAAGAGATGTGCCAATAAATATTGATATCGAGTCAATAATAAATATTTATTTACTCAAAATTAATCCTAACTAATAGTATAAATGTGAAAGTGAGTTTGTTTGTCGCTTTATGTAATGAACCAATCTACCTGAAATTTCGCATACACATAGTTAGAAGTAGGTACTGAGAAGGACATAGGGTACTTTTTATCCCGGGAAAAAGCACTGTTTCCGTGGGAAAATCATGCGGGCGAAGCCGCGGGCGAAAGCTAGTTTTAGATAAATAAAGATGAAAATTACTGTATTTTTAACTTGGCCTCAAGTAATAAAACACATGAGTTACTCTAATAAACAAATTGATGGATTATATTTCATGTTATTCTAAACAGTTGGCCACTGCATCCTGTCATTGTGAGCAAGAATATTATATAATACAGTATTATAATAAAGTTTGACAAACCCTTAACTAGTACATTTCATGCCTTAACTAACACTATGAGTGTTATTTGACTAGAAGTACCTAATATCTACAAGTCTATTTGGCTAACAATCGAAAAGCACATTAAGAGACATCGGCTCGCTAGCGCCATTTTTAAAAATAATTTTTAAATCGAACTTACTGGTCGATTTTGTACATTATTTAAGTCTTTTGCGGCAAAATCCCAAACTTTAACTTCCTATAATGATTTTATTTCTAAATCATAATAATCATGTCAAATTATAGTTAAATAGTTCCCGAGATCTACGAGGCTAGTTTTTACACCTTTCAAAAATAAACAAAATGGTCAGTCCTAAAAGCATGGAAGTATGCTTTTAGAGCTGACCCTTTTGTTTTTTTTTATAACTTGAAATGTTGTTCTTTGTTCAAACAGACATTCTCGATGTTTATAATAGTCAAAACCAATGACGATTTTTACATATCGTTATGATTATTATTTGAATCAAAAATTATTTTTAATTATGGCGCTAATGACGATAGCCTGGTCTTAATTATTGGATCACACATAAGATTCACAACAGATGCAATGTTGCCGATCACTTCAATTCCAATTTTTATTTATTACTAATAAATTTATACACTAGTGTATACTTTTTCGAGGCCAAAAGTGTACCGTGATGCAACCATTACATTTCAAACAATAGTGATGTAAAAAAGGGGCTATAAATATCTATGATATTAATATTATCACAACATAAACTTGGAAAATCTTAAATCTAGGAATGTATGAGTAAGGCATTGTTGCCTTTTCATTCGCCATCTCTTTCACACATAACCAGGAAACAAGGACGAAAAGGTTATGGCGAAATTGACTAGAAATATCAACTAGAGCTACGCAAAAACTTTAATAAAACTATAAATCTAAGGTTCATGTGCGCTATATTAAAATACTGAGCATCCCAACAAACATAATAAGTCGAAATTACCATAAAATTACCTATTCTTGGTATAAATAGGTAATTTTATGATAATTACGACCAAAAAAGTTTGCTGGGGAGTGGGGTATTATTCTCATTTTGGCGTATAGCCGAAAATGCAACTTAATGGAAAACCGAACTCAAAGTTAATAACCTAGGAAATTAGGTTGCACATTTTTCATATTGTCTTTTTCTTTAACTAGTTTAACTTAGTTTTGTACGCGTTTTGTCGCAATAATTATAATTAATTAGATAATAAATGCACTTTTGACAGAAAGCTAAAGTAAACTAACTAGCATAGCACAAATTTCGTATAATCAAAATTTACTGAGACTACAAAATAGGAAAGAACCAGTTTTATTATTTCGGCCCTTAACTAAACATTTTTTTATGGTAGTTCTGGGGATAAGTGCGATCAAAGAAACAAATGCTATAAAGTCCATTTATTCGTAATTGTCCTATTATGTAAAACAATCTTACCATGTCTTTTTATGATTTTACGACAATATAAATTAAAATAGACTTTTTAGGAAATTACTTTCGTGGTTAATTAATGTTTTACTTTAGAATGTTTAGGTTTGAACTAATATTTGATTTATTTTCAACAAAATTCAACAAAAAGTACTGTGAAGATTGTTTACATAATAGGACAATTAAGAAAAAATTGAGTTTTGATATCCATCAAGAGAATCCTATTCTGATTTTTTATTTAAGGGGCAGAAAGCTTGAATAAGAAAGTCAGATTTCACCCCCGACCCCCCTGTAAACTACAAGGGCGCCCCTTCAGAGGAACTAAATAGTAAAATCAGCTCCATCTATCTCATAATCTGCAAATCATCTAACAAACTATTATTTATTTCAACCTTGTTCAACAAATTGTTCTTGAAATACTTATTTAAAAATGAAAATTAAGAAAACTCAAATTAATATGTGCATAATCAAAGGAAAGTAAACAAAAAATGTGTTTTAGTCAGCAAAGCCACTTACGTAGTAAGTAATACATGTACAGTAAGTAGAAACATGTAATGTAAAATTTCGGCAGTAACGTTACGCCGGTGGATGGCCGAGCGGTTATTTGATGAAATGAATTATACCGTCAGTGCGGGGTTCAATTCCTTGCTGTTCTTTGGGAATTTGATTTTCTTTTTTTTTAAACATTTTTTTCACCTTTCAGCAGTAAAATAAACAAAATTATATGTCAACGCGATCCGATAATATTATCGTAAATGTTGTATTGCAAGTTTTCGCATACATATTTTCCGATTTCAGACGTGAATCAAAACCTATCGGGAACTTCCCGTTGACCTAAAATTATGAAATTTAGCAAGCAAGGTCTAACAGTACTTGTACAAAAATAAATCTGAAAATTGTAAATGTGTTGTTGGAAGTCTAAAAAAAGTGTTACAAACTTATTTTTGCGCTCGATCCAGTATGAATCCTAGGGATCGAACTGCAAAGTTAAGTTTGTATTTTTAAACTAGTTGGTCTTTTAGTTAGAGCTATAATGTAAGATGTTTTGCGTGTACGGAACCCTCGCCTCGATGCGCGAGTATGATTCGCACTTGGCCGGAAACAGACAAAATTTCAATTTTCTAAATTTATTACAACAGTAAGCACGAACAGTAGCGGATTTAGGGGGGGGGAGCACGGGGGTACGTGCCCCCCCCAGACTGCTTTTTGGTGTAGGTACCTGCTGTGGAGGGAGATTCCATGACAGTGCATATCAAATTAAGAAATAACAGATACGGTCCCCCCCTAAGACTGTTTTTGTGTATCTACTGTGGAGAGAAAATTCCATAACATTGTATATCAAATAAAGAAATAACAGAATTTTTTCTGTCCATCTGGTTTATTTCTTGATTTTTGCAAATCTAGTCCTTATGCAGTGGCGTAGTGAGAGCAAGTCTTTAGGATTAGTTTCAAGGCGTGCGGCAACAGCATCAGGACGGATGTCGATTTGTTCCCCCCCCCCCTCCCCCTCAACATGAACAGTCCACCACGGTCCCCACAGAAAAAAATCCTGGATCCGCCGTTGAGCACGAACACGCGGTAAACGAATATAAACTCTATGAGTCTGTACTCTGCCACGAAAGTTGTCTGTCTGGCGGGCGGCATGCATGCGCATTAGCGAAAGCGCGGTGTCGTTTGAGGTGAGGTACTACGAAGGGCAGTACGCTTGCGCCGGCCGATATGGTAGGTAGGTAACCATAGCAACAGGTAAATTTCGTTTACAAAGTAAGAATGTGATGCAATTATGTTACTACTAACTTTATAAAATACAAATCCATTACATCTAAGCCGCTGGACTGATTTTCATGAAATCCATAATTCCATACAGTTCCATACTAATGAATGTTACCTATAACATGAAGTAGAAGGCCAAAGCTATGTGTTATAAGTATAAGATATAAGATGGGAAATTTCACGATTGCAGATGGTTGCTTGTTGGAATAATGTGACGTGCGATCAAGCAAAGCGTGGCTAGGTTGCCATGGTCAAATCCATGGTCCTCTGATTTTTTTTTTGTGAATTTTTAAATATTTTATTTTATTTTATTTTTTACACACAATATATATATACCGTCTATTTCTATTTCCGTAGCATTATCCAATACAAAAAAGGTACAAATTGCATACAGAGGCGCCCTCAGTTTTCACATTTAGAACTTATAATTAGATCATGCGTATTTGATGAGCTGCGCTTGTCGCACTGTGAAAAGCTGTTTTGACGATTTTTGAGAGCGCCATCTAGTTGATTTGTATAACTAGTCCCCATTTTATAAAATTTTGCGTAAATAAATTTGCGGAGCAACTTGACATGCGTCTCTCGCTATTCACGGCCGTCGGCAGTCTGGCGGACAGAGAGGTAAGATGAGTTGCCATATGAACGACAAGGAAGGCATGATGTTTCCGTTACAAATTGCGATGGACGGGTGGTGAATAATGTTATAATTTAAGATTGTGTAGTAATAAATAAATTGTTTTAAGAAATTCTTTTATTAAAAATTCAGTAATCATATGAACTATATTAATGTGAAATAAATTTTTAAAATATCATCGTATTACAGAGTTTTTTGGTAATTTAGGGATAATGTTTGGGATTATTTTTTATCGAGCAAACTTAGTCAAATCATGTTTTCGGTTCTTGCACTGTGTTGCTAATTTCCTAATCTATTATTAGCAAAAATTTCAGAACTTTACAGTAAGTGCAAGCAAAGTAATTTGGTAGGCAAAACGGGAAATTCTGAGCCTTAAATTTCATGCACTTCTCAAAATCCCTTTTATTCAGCTTCAGTAAATTTTGTTACGCCGTTTTAATTAATAGGTAATTATAATAAGATATGATCACATAGTAATCTTAAAAGGAATGTTTGTGCGATCAATTTATTTTTATAAAGATTTATTATATATCTAAAATAGCTATATAATGTGAAACCCGTTTCAGAAACACTTACAAAATAGTAAGTTTCTAGAAGACAATAGGGAATCTAACTGCAATGTTAACACGCTAGAGGGCGGTACTAGCGTAAGGAATAAATAATAGTTTTGACATTGACAATGACAAGTAACAAATAACATTGACATGTTCACCAACGGGTGGTCTGGTCATGACAGAAAAAACGAAAAATTTATGTTTTAAACATGGAAAACATATGACAACTTCTAGTTCCATGGTTTTAAAACTGCAATACGTATTCTGAAGTTTTACATGAATTCATGTATTACTTTTCAAGAATAAAAATTAGCTATTATTTTTCAAAATACACATTTAGGGTGCCGTTTGCAGCCAAGCACGCAGGCCCCTGGCCCTCTCCGCCACTCCGCCGTCTGAGTTATCCTGGATTGTTGCTTCCGGCTGGTAAAGTATCAAAAACCATTTTTTATTTTTTATTTAAAAAAAGTTTTGTAGTTTTGCTGGCATGCTCTTGTGTTGGAGGCCAAGACTAATTTTGGGTCACTAAGACCGGATAAGAAGAAAATTAAAAAAAAAAATTAAAATTAAAAATTTGCGGGAAGCGCAGGACCGGTCGTTGTGGAAATCCTTGGGGGAGGCCTTTGTCCAGCAGTGGAAGTCTTTCGGCTGAGAGAAGAAACCCGGATAGTAAGTAAGTAGTAGTTTTGTATATATGTTATTAATTTACCCAAATAGCCTGAATAAAATAATTTAACTGATAAAATAATAATACTGAAACTACTGATTACTACTGATTTAATTTTACTGATAAAATAATTTAACGAGTACAACTACAATCTCAAAAAGTTTATTTTCAATCTTGGCCTGACCGGGGATCGAACCCGGGACACCGGCTTTAAAACTGAGCCACAAAGGCCAACTTGTGGTTTTTCCTACTGAGTTGAAATTTTACGCGTGGCTTTGGTTCCTATGACAAATGCATTATTGCCTCCAACAAGGGAACCTATTAGCGATTAACTAGCACATGGTAATTTTTGACGACAGACAGCAAGATAAAAGCATATGGCAAAAAACTAATTAAAAAAAAATTAAAGTATCAACTTACCGCAGACAAAGTCATTCTAGTTTGCGAAGTACTGGCCGCATTATATGAGCTGGTTTCTGGAGATACTATAAAAAAAAAATAATTAGCGACCTGTAAGGTATGATAAGAAAAACGGTTATTTTTTTTTTTGTTATAGTGTTTGTTAAGTGTTATGGTGTTCCCACACAGGCAGTTATAAAATGTTATAAAACATTTGCTGTCTCTTTTTTTCATTTACTTGTAATATAAGTGTAACAGATATAACAGCAACATTTTATAAATGACTGAATGAAACAAACGACTCTCTTAGCATTTTCAGTGGTTTGCCATTGTGTTAAGTCTTCGATTTTAGCCAGAGGCAGGAGCTCTTCAATGAGTAGTTTTATTTTAAAACGAATTAAATATTTATTTCCTTTACAAAAATGAAAAAACACGTTACAATGTCAGCTGTTCTGTTCGACCATTATGCTACGTGTCGATCTCGTTGAAGGAGTGGAAGACAAAGTCATCCAATCCCAGGGCGCCTGTGATCCGTAGTTCGGCGGCCCGCACTAGATGGCGCTAGTGGTCTTAACACATTGCCTTCTGCATCACACACTAGCTGATAATCATCAACTAGAGTGCAGGTTTACTCACGATGTTTTCCTTCATCAAGTGGTGGCAAATAAAAACTAACATACATGAGTCAGACTGGTATACAAACTCATGTAGCACGGACAGGATTCGAACCTGGGCCATAGGCAAGCGCCCTACCACTGGGCCACCACCGCTTCAATTCAAAAGTGCAAAAGTAAAATAGCTGAGCACAGCACGCGAGGTGCTTGCACATTACGCCCCACGCGACCATAGTTAAATTGTAACCGTATTTACTGCAAATAAATGATTTGATTTGACACTAGCATTAAATAGCCTTGCACAGCACGCGAGGTGCTTGCACCTTACGCCCCACGCGACACTAGTATAAAATTGTCCTTCACAGCACGCGAGGTGCTTGCACCCACGCCCCACGCGACACTAGTATAAAATAGCCGTGCACAGCACGCGAGGGGCTTGCAACTTACGCTTCACGCGACACTAGTATAAAATAGCCGTGCACAGCACGCTTGCTTAGCGAGGTGCTTGCACTAGGCTACGACATCTAGTACAAGTCCGAAGAATCAAAACTTGGGTATGTAAGTAGAATCAAAACTTGGGTCGGGCTTTAGCAACTTCACTCCGGTCTCTCTTACAAATGCATATGTAGTGAAGTTAGTTTCGAATGATTTGAAATGGTTTTGAATGACAAGCTGACAACTTGACAAATATTACAAAACCCGATAGCATAGTACCAGTGTTGGGGCGGCGCGCGTCCAGTGCCCGCCAGATGTCCCTGACGTCGGCGTAGCAGCGCAGCACGCGAGGTGCTTGCACTACGCTACCACATCTAGTATCAGTACAGACCAGTGTTGGGGCGGCGCGCGTCCAGTGCCCGCCAGATGTCCCTGACGTCGGCGTGCAGCGCGCGCAGCGAGCGCAGCACGCGAGGTGCTTGCACTACGCTACCACATCTAGTATCAGTACAGACCAGTGTTGGGGCGGCGCGCGTCCAGTGCCCGCCAGATGTCCCTGACGTCGGCGTGCAGCGCGCGCAGCGAGCGCAGCACGCGAGGTGCTTGCACTACGCTACCACATCTAGTATCAGTACAGACCAGTGTTGGGGCGGCGCGCGTCCAGTGCCCGCCAGATGTCCTGACGTCGGCGTGCAGCGCTCGCAGCGAGCGCAGCACGCGAGGTGCTTGCTACCACATCTAGTATCAGTACAGACCAGTGTTGGGGCGGCGCGCGTCCAGTGCCCGCCAGATGTCCCTGACGTCGGCGTGCAGCGCGCGCAGCGAGCGCAGCACGCGAGGTGCTTGCACTACGCTACCACATCTAGTATCAGTACAGACCAGTGTTGGGGCGGCGCGCGTCCAGTGCCCGCCAGATGTCCCTGACGTCGGCGTGCAGCGCGCAGCGAGCGCAGCACGCGAGGTGCTTGCACTACGCTACCACATCTAGTATCAGTACAGACCAGTGTTGGGGCGGCGCGCGTCCAGTGCCCGCCAGATGTCCCTGACGTCGGCGTGCAGCGCTCGCAGCGAGCGCAGCACGCGAGGTGCTTGCACTACGCTACCACATCTAGTATCAGTACAGACCAGTGTTGGGGCGGCGCGCGTCCAGTGCCCGCCAGATGTCCCTGACGTCGGCGTGCAGCGCTCGCAGCGAGCGCAGCACGCGAGGTGCTTGCACTACGCTACCACATCTAGTATCAGTACAGACCAGTGTTGGGGCGGCGCGCGTCCAGTGCCCGCCAGATGTCCCTGACGTCGGCGTGCAGCGCTCGCAGCGAGCGCAGCACGCGAGGTGCTTGCACTACGCTACCACATCTAGTATCAGTACAGACCAGTGTTGGGGCGGCGCGCGTCCAGTGCCCGCCAGATGTCCCTGACGTCGGCGTGCAGCGCGCGCAGCGAGCGCAGCACGCGAGGTGCTTGCACTACGCTACCACATCTAGTATCAGTACAGACCAGTGTTGGGGCGGCGCGCGTCCAGTGCCCGCCAGATGTCCCTGACGTCGGCGTGCAGCAGCGCGCAGCGAGCGCAGCACGCGAGGTGCTTGCACTACGCTACCACATCTAGTATCAGTACAGACCAGTGTTGGGGCGGCGCGCGTCCAGTGCCCGCCAGATGTCCCTGACGTCGGCGTGCAGCGCTCGCAGCGAGCGCAGCACGCGAGGTGCTTGCACTACGCTACCACATCTAGTATCAGTACAGACCAGTGTTGGGGCGGCGCGCGTCCAGTGCCCGCCAGATGTCCCTGACGTCGGCGTGCAGCGCGCGCAGCGAGCGCAGCACGCGAGGTGCTTGCACTACGCTACCACATCTAGTATCAGTACAGACCAGTGTTGGGGCGGCGCGCGTCCAGTGCCCGCCAGATGTCCCTGACGTCGGCGTGCAGCGCGCGCAGCGAGCGCAGCACGCGAGGTGCTTGCACTACGCTACCACATCTAGTATCAGTACAGACCAGTGTTGGGGCGGCGGCGCGTCCAGTGCCCGCCAGATGTCCCTGACGTCGGCGTGCAGCGCGCAGCGAGCGCAGCACGCGAGGTGCTTGCACTACGCTACCACATCTAGTATCAGTACAGACCAGTGTTGGGGCGGCGCGCGTCCAGTGCCCGCCAGATGTCCCTGACGTCGGCGTGCAGCGCGCGCAGCGAGCGCAGCACGCGAGGTGCTTGCACTACGCTACCACATCTAGTATCAGTACAGACCAGTGTTGGGGCGGCGCGCGTCCAGTGCCCGCCAGATGTCCCTGACGTCGGCGTGCAGCGCGCGCAGCGAGCGCAGCACGCGAGGTGCTTGCACTACGCTACCACATCTAGTATCAGTACAGACCAGTGTTGGGGCGGCGCGCGTCCAGTGCCCGCCAGATGTCCCTGACGTCGGCGTGCAGCGCGCGCAGCGAGCGCAGCACGCGAGGTGCTTGCACTACGCTACCACATCTAGTATCAGTACAGACCCGTGTTGGGGCGGCGCGCGTCCAGTGCCCGCCAGATGTCCCTGACGTCGGCGTGCAGCGCTCGCAGCGAGCGCAGCACGCGAGGTGCTTGCACTACGCTACCACATCTAGTATCAGTACAGACCAGTGTTGGGGCGGCGCGCGTCCAGTGCCCGCCAGATGTCCCTGACGTCGGCGTGCAGCGCTCGCAGCGAGCGCAGCACGCGAGGTGCTTGCACTACGCTACCACATCTAGTATCAGTACAGACCAGTGTTGGGGCGGCGCGCGTCCAGTGCCCGCCAGATGTCCCTGACGTCGGCGTGCAGCGCTCGCAGCGAGCGCAGCACGCGAGGTGCTTGCACTACGCTACCACATCTAGTATCAGTACAGACCAGTGTTGGGGCGGCGCGCGTCCAGTGCCCGCCAGATGTCCCTGACGTCGGCGTGCAGCGCGCGCAGCGAGCGCAGCACGCGAGGTGCTTGCACTACGCTACCACATCTAGTATCAGTACAGACCAGTGTTGGGGCGGCGCGCGTCCAGTGCCCGCCAGATGTCCCTGACGTCGGCGTGCAGCGCTCGCAGCGAGCGCAGCACGCGAGGTGCTTGCACTACGCTACCACATCTAGTATCAGTACAGACCAGTGTTGGGGCGGCGCGCGTCCAGTGCCCGCCAGATGTCCCTGACGTCGGCGTGCAGCGCTCGCAGCGAGCGCAGCACGCGAGGTGCTTGCACTACGCTACCACATCTAGTATCAGTACAGACCAGTGTTGGGGCGGCGCGCGTCCAGTGCCCGCCAGATGTCCCTGACGTCGGCGTGCAGCGCGCGCAGCGAGCGCAGCACGCGAGGTGCTTGCACTACGCTACCACATCTAGTATCAGTACAGACCAGTGTTGGGGCGGCGCGCGTCCAGTGCCCGCCAGATGTCCCTGACGTCGGCGTGCAGCGCGCAGCGAGCGCAGCACGCGAGGTGCTTGCACTACGCTACCACATCTAGTATCAGTACAGACCAGTGTTGGGGCGGCGCGCGTCCAGTGCCCGCCAGATGTCCCTGACGTCGGCGTGCAGCGCGCGCAGCGAGCGCAGCACGCGAGGTGCTTGCACTACGCTACCACATCTAGTATCAGTACAGACCAGTGTTGGGGCGGCGCGCGTCCAGTGCCCGCCAGATGTCCCTGACGTCGGCGTGCAGCGCGCAGCGAGCGCAGCACGCGAGGTGCTTGCACTACGCTACCACATCTAGTATCAGTACAGACCAGTGTTGGGGCGGCGCGCGTCCAGTGCCCGCCAGATGTCCCTGACGTCGGCGTGCAGCGCTCGCAGCGAGCGCAGCACGCGAGGTGCTTGCACTACGCTACCACATCTAGTATCAGTACAGACCAGTGTTGGGGCGGCGCGCGTCCAGTGCCCGCCAGATGTCCCTGACGTCGGCGTGCAGCGCGCGCAGCGAGCGCAGCACGGCGCCGCCCGCCGCCGCCTCCGCCACGGCCGAGCTTGATGACGCCTCGCTGGTCTCCTCTTGGGTAAGGGTGGCCTATTTACAAATATTGTTTAAGGGAGATATTAGGAGCACCCATAACCGAAGAGCATGTATGAAGAGTGATGAGTGTAGAAGCAAGAGAGATCTGTAAGGATCGTAGCAATATCGACGTAGCAAGTGGAAATCGCTAGTATCTGCCTCCCACGGGAAAAAGGCGTGAAAAGTGAATTTTGGTCTCCGCGATGCCATACTCTATTCTGCGCGATGCCACTTGCCCGCTCCCGCAGATTTGAATTTTTGCTACCGCCTTTTATAATTCAAACTGGCTGACCCTGACCCGACATTGACTTATGCTACTAGTCCGGTCATTCTATGTAATCACTGTATGGGGAAGAAAAACTAATTCATAAAGTTTTAAAACTTGTGTAACATATACCTTCGGTTGTGGTGTTTAACGCTCACTACCCTCCCCTGCCCTCCCCCTGACGCTACCCCCCCCCCCCTTTACTCTGAAATGTGTCCCCTTTACCGGTTTTTTCACTTTTTCTCGAAAACTATGATAGAAACGAAAAAAGTGTCAAAAGCAAAGATGATCCTTATTAAATTCTTATTAAAATATGTCCCATGTCTTATTTTGATAGACTTGATGGTTTACGAGCTAAAAGTTGTGTTTGGGGCACATGGGGAGAAAATGTACGTAAAAAAGGGGTATTGTTGCAGTTTTACTATTATATCTCGAAAAAAACCCAGAATTTCGAAAACATAGTAATATTAAAAGTTTTAGAACATTAAATTCTGCGTTTAATGGGACTAAATACATATATTTTGGACCACTCTGTCCTATATACTAGTGCTCATCGAAATTGCACAAATCTCACAGATATTTTAAATGCGAAAGTTTTGATGTATGTTTGATCCTCAACTACGCAAAATCTACTGGACGGATTTCAATGAAATTTCATATACTGTCAGAAAAATACTGGGTATAGTACATAGGGTACTCATTATCCCGAAATTCCTACGGGAGTAGGGCCCTGAGGCGCAACTAATATAGAATTTTTCATAGGTATGGAAAACTTGCTACGCCCCGGGGCTTCGTTCCTGTGAGAATTTCAGAAAAAAAGTAGATTATATGCATTTTTAGGTTTAACTCTACTTGTGTACAATTTTTTGTTGAAATATGCCCGGTAGATTTTGTGTATTTGAATAACAAACATACATCCGAGACATCCAAACGTAAAAAAAAGTATGTTTGTTACACAAAATCTACCGAGCATATTTCGACGAAAATTAGTAGACGAGTAGAGTTAAACCTAAAAATGCATATAATCTACTTTTTTCTGAAATTCTCACAGGAACGAAGCCCCGGGGCGTAGCAAGTTTTCCATACACAGATAGAGAAAGATTTAAAAAATCACATAAGATAATTTTATCCCGAAATTCTCAACTGAGCGGAACCCCGGGGCGTAGCAAGTTTTCCATACATATGAAAAACTAGCTTTTGCCCGCGGCTTCGCCCGCGTGATTTTCCCACGGGAACAGTGCTTTTTCCCGGGATAAAAAGTAGCCTATGTGCTATTCCAGGTCATTATCTACCTCTGTACCAAATTTCATCGAAATCCGTCCAGTAGGTTTTGCGTGATTGAGTAACAAACATCCTCACAAACTCACAAATTCACAAACTCACATCCAAACATTCGCATTTATAATATTAGTATGGATGCTATATTAGCTGCGCCTGAGGGCCCTATTCCCGTAGGAATTTCGGGATAAAAAGTACGCTATGTGCTATTCCCGGTATTTTTCTACCCGTATACCAAATTTCATTGAAATCCGTCCAGTAGATTTTGCGTAGTTGAGTATCAAACATACATCTAAATTTTCACATTTACAATATCTGTGGGATTTGTGCAATTTCGTTGAGCACTAGTATTGGACCGAGTGGTCCAAAATATATGTATTTAGTCCCATTAATTTAATTTAATGCTCTAAAACTTTTAATAGCACTATGTTTTCGAAATTCTGGGTCTTTTTCGAGATACAATAGTAAAACTGCAACAATACCCCTCTTTTTAGGTACATTTTCACAACTATGTGCCCCAAACACAACTTTTAGCTGGTAAACCGTCAAGTCTATCAAAATAAGACATGGGACATATTTTATTAAGAATTTAATAAGAATCATCTTTGACTTTGACACCTTTTTCGTATCTATAATAGTTTTCGAGAAAAAGTGAAAAAACCGGTAAAGGGACACATTTCAGAGTAAAGGGGGGGGTAGCGTCAGGGGAGGGTAGTGAGCGTTGAACACCACAACCGAAGGTATATGTCACACAAGTTTCAAAACTTTATGAATTAGTTTTTCTGAAAACAGAATGAACGGACTATACGATCTCGTCGCGATCGTAACGCACAACGGCACGGTGTGCGTCACGCAAAGTTGCGCCCGCTTCGCTCCCCACGCGCCACTGACGCAGATTGTGACGTAACAAGAAAATACTCTCGACATTTTTCATACGATTGTGTCCGAGATCGTATACCGCGTACCACACGGTTGTGCGTAACGAACGCGAGACCGTAGCTGTAGCTTTAGCTCTCGCCCTCTCTCTCTTCAGCCCTTCTACGGGTGTAGGCCTCCTTCATTTTTAGCTTTAGCTCTCTCTCTCTCTCAGCCTAAAGACGTCCACTGCTGGACAAAGGCCTCCCCAAGGATTTTATCCGTGGGGTTTTGCCGTAATCGCCACGCTTGGCAGGCGGGTTGGCGATCGCAGTGTGATGGCATAGTACGCGGAAAGATGCTGCTGCCCATCCTCCGGTGTTTTTAATCCCTTAGTCGCCTCTTACGACACCCACGGGAAGAGATGGGTTGGTGCTATTCTAGGGCCACACCACAGGCCATTAGCTAATTTAGCTAGCATAGCTTTAGCTATAATAGATTAAATATTCGTAATTAAGTATTCTCATATTTTCCAGATTTTTATGAATATGTTCTGCCTTAAGAACTTATCTACGAAGTATTAGCTACTAATGAATGACTATATTAAAGAGTTGAAAATAAAGATTAAATAGTAATCCATGAATTCTGACAGACAGACGATTACATTAACAAGAGTTGAACAACTCACGTAAAAATAAAAAGCTAAGCGAAACCATATGGAATACGAACATTCTAGTATAATACCTAGAAAATGCTAAATACGTAAGAACAGAATAACTAAGCATAGCAAAAAGAGAACAATAAAACTCGACATCAGCTAGCGAAAATAAAGAACTACCTAAAAAATAAGAGATAAACAGACGAAAATGGTCCAACTTTTGCCAAACAACTAGGAAAGAACAAATAAAGAAACAGCAAAAATATTGGTCGTAAAGTAAAAACTGTAGTACCAATGACAAAAAAAATCGCATCTAAAAACAACAAAAATATATTCTCTATAACAATTTTGAAAATAGAACATTCGAAAATGTCAAAATAAGAAGACCGCAAGCAGAACCAAGGAGTAAACTATATAGAGATGAAAGAATTAATTTTAAAAAATTAATTGAAAAAAATATTTCGAAGCTGCACCTGTATACTAGGTGGGGGATGAGAATCGGCCAATCGGCGTAAAGCGCGCTCGATGTGTCTCAGACGTATCTCTTTCTCGCCGAGTAACGCTCGGGCTCGGTGTAACGCCACCTCTAGTTCTGTGGCTTCCCGTTCCTCCTGACATTAGAATATATTATGAATGACCCATTCACAGTGTTGACGACTCAATATTATTTTTAATTTATGTTGGGCAACGCATGTTAGATTATTTCTTCTTGTCTTTCTTGACCCGTTACTCCAATAATGCCTAGATCCTTAGTTAACAATATTTAATAACTGTCCAAACATCTCTAAGTTAGTAGGTACAAAAATAGGAATTTGACAAAGTTGTTTGCAACATCTTATTATCGTTAGATACCTAATTTTAAATATTTTGTCAACAATACAATCCAGTTTTCTGTAAATCTGGATTAGATAAGTTTTATACTAACTACGTTAACTATTACGTCAAGATGCATAGTCGAGATAACTAAATCTAGAATCCAGTTTTCTAGAAATCTGGATTAGATAAATTTTATACTACGTTAACTATTATGTCAATATGAAGTAAAAAAAAACAAGATACATCACACTGCAAATTTTTACGTCAACCAATGCTGTACACATTTACGAATATCAAGTTTATCGCGCTCTATAAGCAGTCTTAACTCTAGTGACACAACAATCACTACACAGATAATACAGACCTCAGGCGCTCTATGAAGCGCCAGCTTGTCCTTACTCTTGAGCGCGGCGCGGCGAGTCTTGAGAGCGGCGCGCGCGCGCCTCATGCCCTCTCGCTCTATCAGCGCGCGGTGACGCACGAACTCTAGCTCGGGGGGATCCGCAGTCGAAACGCCCCCTAAAAACATTTAAAAAAAAATTAGAAAAATTAAAAAAAAATCATCATCGTCAGCTTTCTGTTACCCACTACTGGGTATAAGCCTCCCTCTGTCTACAAAAGAAAAAAACACAAAAATGTAAAAAAAAAATGTTGACAGACACAAGGAATATGAAGTGATCCTATAAGGGTTCCGTTTTCACCTTTTGATGTACCGGAACCCTAAAAAATCTAACCCCGACATTATTTAGAAAAAAAGTCTGAATTTTATTAAACACAGCTTACGAAGTAGCTTCCCAAATTCCCAAGACGGAGAGCCTCCCTTCTTAAAATTACTTCTTCCCTAGAAGGTAGAAGTATTTACCCCCAAATCGGTCGAAGCAAGGAGACAGATAGAGAAGGCTAGGTCACATGTTCTCGTTTAAAAAAAAGGGGTGTGTTCACAACATGTGCAATTCATGTACCACTTTACCGACGCTTACCGTTTTGTGAAGTGAACTGTTTTATCGACACTATTATGATTAACCTACAAAACAAACTACATAGTTAAATTAAATAAATTAACAAATCAGCCACGATATATGGGATAACGTTTTTCTTAAAAGCTAATAAAGTATCGATGTAAGTTTGTATCTGACCTATTTCTCCAAAAGGATATCTGAGACTGTAAGCCTGCTGGCAGGCAATGTCCGGAAACTGGTCCTCCAAATCGTCCAGTTTCCGTAACTGCTGTCTCAGAGATTCTAGGGGGCTGGACCAACCTTCGCCACGTCTGAAAAGTGACAGAAACAATCATTATCAATAAATAAATACATACATACATAGAATCACGTCTTTATCCCTTACGAGGTAGACAGAGCCAAGAGTCGTGAGACTCGAACGCCACGCTTAGTTGAATAAATAAATACATAAATAAATTATCATATTTTTGCTCACTAGTTGGCGCTACTGGCGAATATGGCCATAACCATGGTACAACACTGTCATTTGAATTTGACACATCGACATTGACAGCGTTGTAACATCTGACCTCAGACAAAGAAAAAATACACTAACGCGAAAAGAAGCGACACTTAAGCATGTGTGCCGTAAAATAGCTTTTGGCTTTGTATGAGTGACTGGATGATGTCGGGGGCGTTGAGAAGCGCGCGGGACGGAGAACCAACCTCCACCAGATGTTTATATTATTATGACTTTCCTCAGGGCTGCTAGAAATGACGCGGTCAATCATGTCATGACTGGTGGGCGCTATTGTCAAATACTATATAGTTTAAATCAAAATTTTGCTATTGTTTATTACTCATCAACCCTAGTGTTGAGTATTTTTTTTCTCTATGATCAAACTCTCACGTACAGGGAGTGTCACGGGTGTGCCTCAGATGAATGAAAAAAGAATAGACATGACATTACCTACAAAAATCGTGCATACTTAAAGATGGCACACATACGTGGCATAAAGATGGCGGCCTGCGCGTACTAATAATAGTAACAAAACATGGCGACCGGCCGCATAACTACTGTTTGTATATAGATTGTTATGCCGAGTCTATTCTTTTTTTACTAAGTCTATGCATCTGACAGATGTCTAAATAGGTGCTGACATCTGGTGAAATATAAACACAATAGCCTCATTAAAATTAAAATTGACACTAATAAATATAAATGCGATGGATGTATGTTATTATGATTTATATTATGTAATGTTATTATAACTCAATGACTATCTTAAAAACACGAATAAAGTTGAGTGCTGGCTTTATTAGTTATACTTTGGCTTACTTGGGAGAATAGTTGAGCCTTGACGTTGACGCAGATTTTAATCTTGTAAAGCATCTTCTTCGACCGTGGCCTAAAATTATAAAATACTGTTAAAAAAAACTCGAAAGAAAAGTCTAGAACTAAATATTCTTAAAGTAAAGAACGTAACGAAATAAACGAACGTATATTATGAAGGCAAAAGTTTGCCCGTAAGGCAACTTTCTCCAGTTTCACGACTAATCCTCTAAACCGATTATGATGAAATTTAGCATGGAAATAGTTACAACATACTAGACCAATAACAAGAAAAATAAAGGCTTTTTTATTTTTATTTATTTTATTTATAGACCAATAACATTGGCTACATTTTTAGGGTTCCGTACCAAAAAAGTTAAAATTAATATCGAATACTCAGATCCACGGTCTCTTTCAGAAAAAAAAAAAAAAATTATTCGTCAACGCGATCTGGAGTTATTATATGTTGCGATTGTTTGCATATTGTGCGATTTCAGCCAGCAATCAAAACCTATGGGTTCATCTCGTTGACCTAAAATTGTGAAAATTGGCAAAAAGCAAGATCTAACAGTACTTTCACAGGCATAATTTTAAAAGTTGTAAATAATGTTGTTGGATGTTTAAAAAATGTGTTACAAACTTATTTTTGCGCTCGATGCAGTATGAATCCTAGGGATCGAACTGCAAAGTTTAGTTTGTTTTTGAAACTAGTTGATCTTTTAGTTAGAGCTATAATGTGAGATGCTTTGCGTGTACGGAACCCGTGGTGCGTGAGTTTGTCTCCCACTTGGCCGGTTTTTTTTTATAAATTAACACCTTGAGGGCTAAAATAAGGGATTAAAGTTTTGTATGAAAAACCGTTTACCTACGTGGACTAAAACTACGCATAGTATTATATTCTTACCGTTAATACTTTCTTTTGGTTTTTCGTCCGCTGTAGTGGCATCTGACGAATCTTGGCAGTCTGTTGTAGCACCTGAAAAAAGTTTTTGATGTGAAAAAGGTGCGTATGAAGGTATGTGAAAAGCAATTATTTGAATCGATTTTCAAAATCGATGTAACAAAATTTCTAAAGAAATGATTGATGAATATCCTTTGTATAACAAACCTGTATCTCTGCGCGTGTCCCTTGATCGCCTTCTCTCTGGTTCTCTAAAAGCGACGGTCGTTCTTCTGTGCTTTACCGCTGATGTTTGTGACGTATCGGCTGATGGAACCGTCTGTAAGTATCAGACGTTATTTATTTATTTAAAACTTTATTAGACCAAAATAATACAATGATATAAAAGGCGGACTTAACGCTAACAGCATTCATTCATTGTTATGTTTATTTATATCAATCTAAACCAGCTTTGGACGCAACTTTGTCTGGGCGGAAGTTACCGTTGTTACTCTTAAGAATTTTTATCTTTTCCAATGTGGGTAAAAATACATAACCACGTAGATTATTACGATTCTGTAGTGTGTCTATTTTTTGTGATCAAGCAAAAGATCTTGGGAAATTGTAATTTTTATTTTTAATGTTTATACAACTGAAATGGATCTGTGAACAGTGTTGCCAACTAGAAAATAATTTGACAACTGTGTTGCCAACTAGAAAAAATTAAAACAGTGCTGCCAACAAAAAAATACGAGAAAAATGTTGCCATCTAAAAAATTTAGAAAATAGTTGCCAGCTAGAAAAAAAATTCCAACAAAAAAAGACTTACATTGGCTCTGCCCAGCTTCCAATCATCATTATTGTTGTCGCACTTGTTGACACTCTCGGAACACTCGGTATCATTGTCATACTTCACGCTAATGTTGTTGTTTACGCGTTTGGCCGGCGAGGGCTCCACTATCGCGCTCACTGATATCTCGTTCGCTTCTTTACATCTAAAAATAATATTTGAATGGTATGATTTTAAAACAACATATTTGTCACATTTTTGTCATGGGTGGTATTTTGACAACAAGTAGCTTCACCCATAAAGACAAAATTCGTTCAGATTCTTAATTTTCAAAAAAAGTGTGATGTGTGTGGTTTTAAAAGCACACGATTAATTTTTCTATTTATTGAAATATAAAATGTTACAAAAGGCTCATAATATTCAAATCATTTATTCGGAAAAGTAGTCACGTAGTAATTTAATTACCTTTCCAAAGATTGTGTAGCTTTGTGCGAGTTAGACTTTTCAGTTTCTGAACCTGTTGTCATGCTCATTTCACGTCTTTTATTGCGTCGTTCTATTGACATCTGCAAGGGAAAAGGGTAGTTATGTAAATTATTTAGGGATGCTGCGAATAAATATACAGGGTGAATTAAAACACATTGGCATTCTTTCTACTGGTGAAAGTACTTAGAATATGAGCAACTTTTTGTATGAGACTGATACAATCCGACCAAAAAAAAATCAGCTTTTCCATTAGTTTTGGGCAAGTAGACATTGTAAAATAATATGAACTGTCAGATTTTTTTTCTGTCGGATCGAATCGGTCCCAAATTCATGAGTACTTTCACCAGTAGAAAGAATGATTGAATATATATTGTAAGGATTCTGGCGAAGACGTTGTGGACAAAAAGTTTTAAGATTCTCCAACTGATTTACGAAGAATTATTTAAGAAACTATGTGTCTATGCTCCATCTCCTACTGGTTCCTGCACGGCGTAATTCTTCTAATTGACAAGCGTGTTGTGTTCTAAGGCTCTACCTGATTTAGATATAGAAACTATGTGCAACCTTGACGTCATGTTTCGTCATGCCTGGCGTACTTCTGCTTCAGACAGCGGTACTTGTCCGCCAGCTGCCTCTCCTCCTGGTTCCGAACCGACGCCGCTCGCTCGCTGGCCAGCCGTTTGTTACTTTTGCCTATGTATCCTTGGTACAACAAAGACATTACACACAAACCTTGACGTCATGTTTGAGCCTGGCGTACTTCTGCTTCAGACAGCGGTACTTGTCCGCCAGCTGCCTCTCCTCCTGGTTCCGAACCGACGCCGCTCGCTCGCTGGCCAGCCGTTTGTTACTTTTGCCTATGTATCCTTGGTACAACAAAGACATTACACACAAACCTTGACGTCATGTTTGAGCCTGGCGTACTTCTGCTTCAGACAGCGGTACTTGTCCGCCAGCTGCCTCTCCTCCTGGTTCCGAACCGACGCCGCTCGCTCGCTGGCCAGCCGTTTGTTACTTTTGCCTATGTATCCTTGGTACAACAAAGACATTACACACAAACCTTGACGTCATGTTTGAGCCTGGCGTACTTCTGCTTCAGACAGCGGTACTTGTCCGCCAGCTGCCTCTCCTCCTGGTTCCGAACCGACGCCGCTCGCTCGCTGGCCAGCCGTTTGTTACTTTTGCCTATGTATCCTTGGTACAACAAAGACATTACACACAAACCTTGACGTCATGTTTGAGCCTGGCGTACTTCTGCTTCAGACAGCGGTACTTGTCTGCCAGCTGCCTCTCCTCCTGGTTCCGAACCGAAGCCGCTCGCTCGCTGGCCAGCCGTTTGTTACTTTTGCCTATGTATCCTTGGTACAACAAAGACATTACACACAAACCTTGACGTCATGTTTGAGCCTGGCGTACTTCTGCTTCAGACAGCGGTACTTGTCCGCCAGCTGCCTCTCCTCCTGGTTCCGAACCGACGCCGCTCGCTCGCTGGCCAGCCGTTTGTTACTTTTGCCTATGTATCCTTGGTACAACAAAGACATTACACACAAACCTTGACGTCATGTTTGAGCCTGGCGTACTTCTGCTTCAGACAGCGGTACTTGTCCGCCAGCTGCCTCTCCTCCTGGTTCCGAACCGACGCCGCTCGCTCGCTGGCCAGCCGTTTGTTACTTTTGCCTATGTATCCTTGGTACAACAAAGACATTACACACAAACCTTGACGTCATGTTTGAGCCTGGCGTACTTCTGCTTCAGACAGCGGTACTTGTCCGCCAGCTGCCTCTCCTCCTGGTTCCGAACCGACGCCGCTCGCTCGCTGGCCAGCCGTTTGTTACTTTTGCCTATGTATCCTTGGTACAACAAAGACATTACACACAAACCTTGACGTCATGTTTGAGCCTGGCGTACTTCTGCTTCAGACAGCGGTACTTGTCCGCCAGCTGCCTCTCCTCCTGGTTCCGAACCGACGCCGCTCGCTCGCTGGCCAGCCGTTTGTTACTTTTGCCTATGTATCCTTGGTACAACAAAGACATTACACACAAACCTTGACGTCATGTTTGAGCCTGGCGTACTTCTGCTTCAGACAGCGGTACTTGTCCGCCAGCTGCCTCTCCTCCTGGTTCCGAACCGACGCCGCTCGCTCGCTGGCCAGCCGTTTGTTACTTTTGCCTATGTATCCTTGGTACAACAAAGACATTACACACAATGTTTCGTCCGAACGCATTTGACAAGTTAACAACGTTTTCAACACGCTCCGTTTATTTATTTCTAAAAACGCTTTTAAACTCTCAACTTAACATCCAATTCTATATCAGTGTGAAGCTGGGACGATCAGTGTTGTGGATCTGTGGTCAGCATTTGGATTGCGGTGATAATTTTGGAGTAATCGTGAGTTTAAACTTTCTGCAATATTACTCAGCGAAATCGGTCGTAGGCGCATCTACGTCGTAGCTCGAACGTGACATTGACATTGCGCATGATAATCACCGCTCTCGCTTCAACGTGCGCTCCGCCACATTTGCTGTCTCTGTCTGCGTGCCGTCGTCACCGCATAACTGTCTACCTACCTGTTTGAATCAGCTGATGGCTAATGGCTACGAAGCCTACTTAATATAATATTATACCGAGCTCGATCATATCTATTACATTCTGTTACGCCCATTCTGTTGAATATAATCAAAGTCACATTGAACAATGATCTGTACTGCATGTAAGAAACTGACCAGTGTCGACGAGCTATTAAAATGCGTGATATGCAATAATGGTTATCATTATAAGTGCTTGAACTTTTCTGCCAACGATTTTAACATGAATGCCTCTGCACTAAGACGTACTTGGCGTTGTGATACGTGTAACAATGTCACCCGCCGTAACAGATCTGACGACACGCCTTTGGGCTCACCATACACTAGGATGCCAACCTCTGTTACCGCCTCGTCATCACGTAATACTAATATCACGCATCACCAGCTTGCTAATATGTCATGCGACGATTCTCTTGTGAATGCATCGGTGCTGTCCAACGACTCGCATTTGGATCAACAAAGTCTGATGAATGAGGAGGCTAGCATCAACATGAAACAATTCAGCTACCTATTTGACATGAAAATAAATAGTCTTCGAGAAGCGCTCACCATAGAAATTAAACAAAATATCAAATCCGAAATGTCTAAAGTAACTGAGCAACTGAAAACTGAGTTCTCAGCCACAACTGATTTCTTAGCGGCCAAACAATCTGACGCGGAAATTACTGTCAACGAAATGAAGAAAATGATGTCTCAGCTTGAGGCTGATAAGGCTGAGTTACGGATACAGGTGACTAAACTGGAACAAAGGATTCATTTAGTAGAAAAATCCTCAAGGAGCCTCAACATTGAAATACAGGCTGTGCCCGAGCGTCGCAACGAAAATGTCGTCACTATTTTTAAAAAGGGGTTTGGGTAATTTTGTATGGACCAGTGGCGTCATTTTTATTTTTCGCGGCCAGGGATAATTTTATTACTATTTGATAGCACCCTCATTAAGAAACATATCGTAGTGGTAATCATTGTTCTAAGTAATATCGGAGCTGAGGTATGATTTTTTAAAATATTTATTTTTTGCCTGAAGTTCACAAGAATAATACACATAAAACGTTACACTATGGTGCTAATCTTACCTAACAGCTGTAGAAAAATGCATAAATAGGAGAAGAAATAAGAAAACCTTACTTTAATCTAGGGCGGATCCAGCATTCGCGTCAGGGGGGGGGGGTCAAATGGTCGAATGCGTGGTCGATACTCAAAATAAACCCGAGAACATTTGCAGCCTTATGTTCCAAAGAGGGCTATGACCTGGAGTTCGATGCTCCCCCAACCATCCCCCCTCGCATTAGCCCTTGTGTTTAACTATATCAATATAAACCTATTGGATACATTTTTCTACATCTTGGCTATTGATATACAATGATCTAGCAATACATCAAGTAAGATATCTCCCCGCGCATTAGTCGTCGAGCCCGCGTGACCATTCGCGCTGTGGCTAGCGGCTAAGTTCACAAGTTCTTCGCGTGAGCACGTCGTACTGCTCATCTGGTTGGTCACGAAGGTATTCGTAATTATCATAATAAGCGGAAACTTCTACAGGTGGATCAGCAAGAACTTCTACAGGTTGATCTGCAGTGGCTTGCACGTTAATTTCTCGGTCATAACGCTGAGATGGCCTGCATATTTGGTCTTCTGCATTAAACTGTAATAAGTGGACACTAGTGTTAAACACCACCAAAACAGAAGCCTTTCCACCTTTCCAACCAAATGACGAAATACAAACCCACATTCGAGTTTGCTGGATATAAACTTCAGCCATTCAACAACTTCAACAATGATTCAACTGCATTATAACCCAGCACCAAAATACCTTTGGCCGCAGCCACACTTACGCCCGAAACACATAAACAAACTGTGTAAAAAGCTCCTAATGAGGAAGAATATCTTGCAAAAACTGGCTGTAGACACTCAACTAAATCACATCTGATTGAGAACAAACACTGCTCACTGAAGCTACAAATATCCACAGAAACCCCAACCTGCTGGTACATTAAGTTTGCCAACCCGCCACCACACCGTCGGAAATCACAGTCCCCACCATACCAAACAGTAAACGAACTCCTCAATACTGAGCTGAACACAGCTAAGTAGGAGTAAAATGCTTGAAAAAAAAAACCATGGAGGTTAACTTAAATTCCATTAATCCCATTTTGACTTGCGCAGTGAAAACAGTTCGAGGACCAGCGGCATATCCTGTATGGGCAGAGACCCCCTCCATGTCGTCTAAAGAGCCAAAATAGCTTCCTTAGACAGTTTGACATCTGAGACCAGGAGGCAAAGAACACTAGTCTGGAGCTATGGAAACAAAAAATATACTTTTTCCCACCCCAATATCCTCCCTGCTGAAAAGCTCTCACCTGGTGGCGATCTCCCCTGGGCAGTTTGGAAGTTCTTAAACAGACTCCGGGCTGGTGTTAGGACCTGACATGAAAACCGCAAAAATCATAACCCGTGAAACTGTGGTGCGATTCTGTCAATGGACCACCTTCTGGCATGTCCCAACTCTGCCCCACTTCCTGCACTATGGAGGACCTTAACGGGGCCAACGACAATGCAATTACTGTGGCCACAGAGGGTGTCGACAGTATTTTGCCAGTTTCCTCGGTCTTAGGCTACCCTCTCCTCTTCGGGCCAGGTCAACCCGATTGTCTTGAGCTCCGCTGCAATTAAGCGTCGCCAGGTCTGCTTGGAACGGCCAACTTTGCGCTTGCGCTGGGAGTTCCACTCCAGAGCTTGCTTCGGGATATGTGAGGGATCCCTTCTTAGTGTTTGACCAATCCATGACCACTTGAGGCTCCTTAATTTGGAGGTCTGTTGGCATTTCCCGGCGTTGTTCCCACAGCTGTTCATTGTATTTGATGCAGGCAGCGGTTCACAAAGACGCTGGATCGGCGGCGTGATCTTTTTAGTGACTTTTCAAGTTTTACATCGATTAAACAGGATTGTTGATTGACTGACTGACGTTTGACCGAAACATTTTGAGTTTCACTCTGAGGGACTTTACTTTTTGGAACGCCACACGGGCCGGAGCTGTGCAAAGGCTGCCCGAGCTTTATATATCCTAGCAGCAACATCATTTTTCGCTCCGCCAGACTTCGAGACTACACTTCCGAGATAGGAGAACATCTTGCATCTTTGCGTTGATTTTAAGCCCAACTTTTGCGGCCACTCGCTGTAGGTTGTCCAGTTTACCTTACATGTCGACGTGTTTGTGACTGAGCAGACACAGGTCATCAACGTAGTCTAGGTCATCCAGTTGATCGGACAACCCCCACTCTATACTTCGTCGCTTGCAGTCGTTCACTATGAGCATTATGCACCCAGTCTGACTCTGGCGTGAACTGCAATATCTTGAGAGATCAGCACCTTTGTGAGCAATTTGGAGAAGTTATTTAAATATAGGGCTTTTAGTAGGTCTCTAATCTTGGGCGTGACTCAACGATTTCGTCAAGCTGGTGCCAAATATTAGGCCAATGCAATGTATTGAAAGCTTTCTCGAAGTCGACAAACGTAAATTGATTTCACGCTTCCCTTCGGTTGCTTCTCCGAGTATAATTCGGAGTGAATTTATTTGGTCCACGAAAGAGCGGTTGGAGCGGAATCTCAACTGGTCTCATTTAATTCAATTTAGTGATTTATTGCATTCGGATTTAGGGAGGAGCATGCCCCCCATAAATTCCAGTTGCATGTATACATATTTCTTTCTATACTAAAAATAAACCTTGGGGACAGTGCCGGGCTAACAACACGCACTCGACCATGTGAACCTCCCTGACGCGAAAGCTGGATCCGCCCTTGAAGGTCTCTATACGTCTCATTTTGGGCACAGATCTCTGTATGAATCATGGCTATAACGTAAAAAGTGTAACGAATTGAAGAATTGTAGATTCATAACAAACAAAACAGTGTGCCGTTACAGGACACCCGGCAGGTGTAAATACATCTGAATATCGTTCGAAACTAGACTTGTTTCATTCTAATCGTGCCGCATGTTTAAAACCAGCATAAACAAAGCCGTTTTTTACTTTTTATTAGCATTATTGTTAAAATCGAATTGAGTTGTTAGTCAAAAATATGAAAACTAAAATGCCTAATATCTCAGCTCCGATATAGTTTAGCTATATGTACTCCATAATAAAGTTTGATCCCCTTGATATGTTCTTTCAAAATAACCAAGTTTGGTGAGTGGCCGCGAAAATTGAAAATGACGCCAACTTTACCCAAACCCCTTTATGCGACACAATTAAAACTCCCATAACCGATAGTGACATACGCTCATGTCGGCGAATCGCAAAGATTAACCCCGCATCCAGCCGTCCTCGCACTATCCTTGTGACACTGCCGTCGGAGCGCCACCGGGACGTGATTATTTCCGGTGTGAAAAGATTTAACAAGAGCAACAAACAGGACCAGCTTAACTCTGTCCACCTCGGGATCACGGGGGACAAGACCCCAGTCTTCGTTTCGGAGCATTTGTCGGCGGAGTGCAGAGACCTCCATGCTGCAGCTCGCAGAGCGTCTAAGGAAAAATCCTTTAAATATGTGTGGGTGAAATACGGCCGCGTGTATATGAGAAAAGACGATACGTCCCCAGCTATCCACATAAAAGACAAACATTCTTTGGACAAGATTTGCTAATATTAAATTTATTTATTTTCTCTTTCTTTTATGTTGCCTTTGGCTTGTTATATGGTTATTGTTTTCCTATTAATTATGCGTATTTTTCAACCGACTTCCCAAAAAAGGAGGAGGTTATATGTTTCGATGTATGTATGTTTTTTTTTTATGTATGTTCGCCAATTTCTCCGCCTATAGTGGACTGATTTCCGTAATTATTGTTTTATTCGAAATAGTTTATTCCCAAGTTGGTCCCATTTTAACCACGTCAGAATCTGTTCGGTAATTTTAAAGATACCTAACAAAATATAAAAATTCTAACATTGGATTATAGAGTAAAAGCCCGCGACAGCATGCCCTTCTTTATTTTATGAAAACTCAAGATTCTCTATGCATGTCCCCAACACAGAAATAGTAATTAGCGACTATAAAAGTTGGATCATGATTGCTTAGGTAGATAATTTGTAGCAATCATATTTATAGTGGTAGTTTAATTTCCATAAAGTAAGAAATTTTTAAGATTTTATTCCGAATAATATGAGAAATCATGCCATCCATTGCCAATATAAAAATGCTTAAGCCATTAGTGCAGATACAAACCCGTGCCAGACATTGTAACTTTACTAAATTATAGTCATTTTTGTTTTAGCTGAATTTATTAATACTTTGAGAGGTCCCCAAAGGTGCTTTCGACCTATAAAATTCACTTTTGCTATCCATATTACCTGCATAAGCAACTAAGATTCAAACTTCATAAGTAGTCATTAATATTTTTACACGTGGATATAAGTGCAATTTGATACTGAGAAACATTCAGCATTTTTGAAATAAGGCAGGTTGGTCGTCGCAGGCTCGTGGTCTATTTATGTGCCAAAAACCCGTGGAATACTGACAAGTTCTGACATTTCAATAAAACTGACATAAAACGTTTCGATTTCTTAAATTTTGGCCAGTGAAAAAATAAGTTTAAGTTTTCATGACAACAAAATTGCTCCAAGTGCACTAAAAATGATAAAATAAAATTTTTTTGCCAAAAAAATGAACCGACTTCCATTGTAAAACTTAAAATCATGAAATAACTTAATAGGCAGATTAATCAATAAGAAAAATGTATTGGCATGCTACCTACTGAATGAGGTGAAGTCGATGCTAAATTTAAAATTAAATCATCTAAATTAACATTAGAATCATGTGTAATTAAAATGCCTAATATCCTTACTCCTTGCACTTGGCACCGACTTCACCTCATTCAGTAGGTAGCATGCCAATACATTTTTCTTATTGATTAATCTGCCTATTAAGTTATTTCATGATTTTAAGTTTTACAATGGAAGTCGGTTCATTTTTTTGGCAAAAAAATTTTATTATCAAAATGTTAATCGAATAAAAACTAAATTAAAAGATCTTTATATTAGTATTTTAAATAATGATTATGACGTCATATGTATGTGTGAAACGAATTTAGATAGTAATATTTTAAGTAGTGAATTTATAGATGACAGGTACACAGTTTTTCGCAAGGACCGTGATTTAAGCCTAAGTTCCAAACGTTCTGGTGGGAGAGTTTTGATTGCAATTAAGAAAAATATTCACGTTGTTAGGCGACCTGACTTTGAGACAAATTTGGAGGACATTTGGATTTCTGTCAAAGATTCACAAGGCAAACTGTTTAATATCGGTCTTGTTTATTTGCCTCCCGACAGTGCTGCTTCTGACTACCAAATATTCCTCGACAAATGCGCTGATAATACCTGTCTTAATCCCAGTCAAGAGGCTAAGACAATACTGCTTGGTGATTTCAACATCCCCCTCTTGAAATGGTCTCCTGATCCTGCATTTCCATCATCATCTCGTCTCCAACCCAGCCATCCATACGATGCCAAGTCGTCCCATCTTATTGACTTTCTTCATCTAAGTGGCATGCATCAATATAATTATGTTCGAAATACAAACGATAGAACATTAGATTTGGTCATAACTGATATCTTAACATTATCTTTGTCAGAGAGCTGCCCATTATCTAACCCTGATCGCCATCACCCAGCAATTGACGTTGACATTGCATCGCATTTCACTACCGAGCAAATAAAGCCTAAGAATGCTTCTTTTCCCAATTTTCGAAAATGCGATTATGCTAAATGTTGCGACAGTTTGTCAAAAACTGACTGGCATGAAATTCTTAATAATAATGATGTGAATTTGGACGTAGAAATTTTTTATAATATATTAAATAAAACAATAAAGGCAAATGCCCCTATGCGACGAGTATGTCAGCGTGATTGCCCCGTTTGGTTTTCTGAGCCATTGAGGGCCTGTATTGAAGAAAAAAATCGGGTTCACTCACGATATAAAAAATACAAAAACCCTAGGGATTATGATGAGTTTAAGTTGTTGCGAGAAAGGTCTAAGAAGCTTATGAAGTCTTGCCATGATACATTTGTGGATAGTGTTGAGGATTCACTCCAAGATGGCACTAAATTGTTTTTCTCGTACGTAAACAGTATAAAGTCGAATAATTCTGTACCCGTCACAATTACTTACGGTAATAAATCAGCTTCAGGTGGGTCTGCTGTCTGTGAACTCTTTTCTGAGTATTTTTCATCTGTTTTTGTGCCTTCGGATGGTCATCGATCACAAGTTGATAACACCAATAGCCACTGCTCTTATTCAATATCGCGAGTTCCCTTATCCCGAGAGGACGTTTACAAGAAGCTTATGGACCTGGATGTCAACAAGGGCGCAGGGCCTGATGGCATTCCTCCTTACTTTATTAAAAATTGCGCTTCTGCTTTGCTGACTCCGCTGCATATTATATTCTGTAAATCTCTCACTACTGGTATATTTCCTAGCGTTTGGAAAAGAGCTCACATAGTACCAATATATAAGTCAGGTGATCCAACAGATTGCTCTAACTACAGGCCTATTAGCATATTGTCCGCATTTGCGAAAATTTTGGAAGCTCTAGTGTATGACCATCTTTATCCTCATATTAAACCACTTATAAGCGAGGCACAGCACGGTTTCGTAAAGGGTAAGTCAACCGTGAGCAACCTTATGGAGTATACGGATTACATTTGCAGAGTATTCAATAATCATGGTCAGGTGGATTCCGTCTATACAGACTTCCAAAAAGCGTTTGACAGAGTTAGTCACGACATACTTTTTGATAAACTTCAAGCTGCAGGAATCCATGGAAGTTTGTTTAGATGGATCTGCTCATATATGGAGAGTCGTAGTCAATTAGTGACTTTAAAGGGATTCTGTTCAGAACCTGTTGCCGTGCCATCTGGAGTACCTCAGGGTTCCCACTTGGGTCCCTTATTTTTTATCGTCTACATTAATGACCTTATTCCTAGATTGCGTAATTGTACTTTATTATTTGCAGATGACCTCAAAATTTTTTCCACTATTAATACAGTAAGGGATTGTATTTCTTTACAAAGAGACATTAATGAGTTAGAATCATGGTGCACTACTAACAAAATGAGCCTTGGAGTCAACAAATGCTCTGTAATCACTTTTACTCGCAAGAAATCTCCAATTCTCTTCGATTACTGTGTTTGCGGTGAAGTTTTGTCTAGAAGGTCTGAAGTGAAGGACCTCGGTGTTATTTACGACAGCAATCTCAGTTATAATAAACACTTTGCTATGATTTCCAAAAAGTGCAACCAATTGTTGGGTTTCATTCTTCGCACGGCCTGTAACTTCAAGCGACCCAGCAGCTTAATTTATCTTTTCAGATCCTTCGTGGTAAGTAGATTGGAGTATGCCTCAGTCGTATGGTCTCCACAGTATGCCGTATCGATTGACTTACTTGAATCTGTACAGAGACGCTTTCTTCGTTTACTTTCTAGACGTTACGGTTATAAAAGGAAACTTACGACGTATCAAGATCGTCTTGTATTTTTCAAATTGGAAAGTATAGAAAAGCGACGCTCGTTACAAAATTTTATACACCTCCACAAAATAATACATGCCCAGCTTTCAACCTCTTTGATATCGAGTGTGCACTTTAAGGTCCCTACTAGATCAGTTCGCATCATCATTCCCTTCTCCATAACTCCGTGTAATAATCATGTATCTTCTCACAATCCGATTCTTAGAATATGCCGTGAATATAATAACTTATACCGAAATTATAATTCGGAACAGGTACCTGACATCTATAGCTTATCGCTTAACACCTTTAAATACAAAATTCGTCAACTTATTCATTAAACTTACATTTATAGATATATGTATATTGTATATATTTTTCACTTAATCATGTTTATGCCATTTCAGTAATGCAAATCTCTTGTCTTTATTTCCTGCTTCATTAATAAATTGTTTGTCTTCATTAATTTATCTATAGAATATTGATTGGATATTCAGACAATACCTACTGGTCTTTACTCTACTTACATTGAAAAAAATATATATTTTGTTGTTTCTTGTCTATCTAAGCATGCTGTGCGCACTAATTTCTTGGTTTTCCAACTTGTTATCGATACTTTGTAATGTATATATTGCCATGTTATGTTGTAAAACTGTTTTGTGTGCCAATAAATAAAATAAAATAAAATAAAATAAAATAAACCTTGACGTCATGTTTGAGCCTGGCGTACTTCTGCTTCAGACAGCGGTACTTGTCCGCCAGCTGCCTCTCCTCCTGGTTCCGAACCGACGCCGCTCGCTCGCTGGCCAGCCGTTTGTTACTTTTGCCTATGTATCCTTGGTACAACAAAGACATTACACACAAACCTTGACGTCATGTTTGAGCCTGGCGTACTTCTGCTTCAGACAGCGGTACTTGTCCGCCAGCTGCCTCTCCTCCTGGTTCCGAACCGACGCCGCTCGCTCGCTGGCCAGCCGTTTGTTACTTTTGCCTATGTATCCTTGGTACAACAAAGACATTACACACAAACCTTGACGTCATGTTTGAGCCTGGCGTACTTCTGCTTCAGACAGCGGTACTTGTCCGCCAGCTGCCTCTCCTCCTGGTTCCGAACCGACGCCGCTCGCTCGCTGGCCAGCCGTTTGTTACTTTTGCCTATGTATCCTTGGTACAACAAAGACATTACACACAAACCTTGACGTCATGTTTGAGCCTGGCGTACTTCTGCTTCAGACAGCGGTACTTGTCTGCCAGCTGCCTCTCCTCCTGGTTCCGAACCGACGCCGCTCGCTCGCTGGCCAGCCGTTTGTTACTTTTGCCTATGTATCCTTGGTACAACAAAGACATTACACACAAACCTTGACGTCATGTTTGAGCCTGGCGTACTTCTGCTTCAGACAGCGGTACTTGTCCGCCAGCTGCCTCTCCTCCTGGTTCCGAACCGACGCCGCTCGCTCGCTGGCCAGCCGTTTGTTACTTTTGCCTATGTATCCTTGGTACAACAAAGACATTACACACAAACCTTGACGTCATGTTTGAGCCTGGCGTACTTCTGCTTCAGACAGCGGTACTTGTCCGCCAGCTGCCTCTCCTCCTGGTTCCGAACCGACGCCGCTCGCTCGCTGGCCAGCCGTTTGTTACTTTTGCCTATGTATCCTTGGTACAACAAAGACATTACACACAAACCTTGACGTCATGTTTGAGCCTGGCGTACTTCTGCTTCAGACAGCGGTACTTGTCCGCCAGCTGCCTCTCCTCCTGGTTCCGAACCGACGCCGCTCGCTCGCTGGCCAGCCGTTTGTTACTTTTGCCTATGTATCCTTGGTACAACAAAGACATTACACACAAACCTTGACGTCATGTTTGAGCCTGGCGTACTTCTGCTTCAGACAGCGGTACTTGTCCGCCAGCTGCCTCTCCTCCTGGTTCCGAACCGACGCCGCTCGCTCGCTGGCCAGCCGTTTGTTACTTTTGCCTATGTATCCTTGGTACAACAAAGACATTACACACAAACCTTGACGTCATGTTTGAGCCTGGCGTACTTCTGCTTCAGACAGCGGTACTTGTCCGCCAGCTGCCTCTCCTCCTGGTTCCGAACCGACGCCGCTCGCTCGCTGGCCAGCCGTTTGTTACTTTTGCCTATGTATCCTTGGTACAACAAAGACATTACACACAAACCTTGACGTCATGTTTGAGCCTGGCGTACTTCTGCTTCAGACAGCGGTACTTGTCCGCCAGCTGCCTCTCCTCCTGGTTCCGAACCGACGCCGCTCGCTCGCTGGCCAGCCGTTTGTTACTTTTGCCTATGTATCCTTGGTACAACAAAGACATTACACACAAACCTTGACGTCATGTTTGAGCCTGGCGTACTTCTGCTTCAGACAGCGGTACTTGTCCGCCAGCTGCCTCTCCTCCTGGTTCCGAACCGACGCCGCTCGCTCGCTGGCCAGCCGTTTGTTACTTTTGCCTATGTATCCTTGGTACAACAAAGACATTACACACAAACCTTGACGTCATGTTTGAGCCTGGCGTACTTCTGCTTCAGACAGCGGTACTTGTCCGCCAGCTGCCTCTCCTCCTGGTTCCGAACCGACGCCGCTCGCTCGCTGGCCAGCCGTTTGTTACTTTTGCCTATGTATCCTTGGTACAACAAAGACATTACACACAAACCTTGACGTCATGTTTGAGCCTGGCGTACTTCTGCTTCAGACAGCGGTACTTGTCCGCCAGCTGCCTCTCCTCCTGGTTCCGAACCGACGCCGCTCGCTCGCTGGCCAGCCGTTTGTTACTTTTGCCTATGTATCCTTGGTACAACAAAGACATTACACACAAACCTTGACGTCATGTTTGAGCCTGGCGTACTTCTGCTTCAGACAGCGGTACTTGTCCGCCAGCTGCCTCTCCTCCTGGTTCCGAACCGACGCCGCTCGCTCGCTGGCCAGCCGTTTGTTACTTTTGCCTATGTATCCTTGGTACAACAAAGACATTACACACAAACCTTGACGTCATGTTTGAGCCTGGCGTACTTCTGCTTCAGACAGCGGTACTTGTCCGCCAGCTGCCTCTCCTCCTGGTTCCGAACCGACGCCGCTCGCTCGCTGGCCAGCCGTTTGTTACTTTTGCCTATGTATCCTTGGTACAACAAAGACATTACACACAAACCTTGACGTCATGTTTGAGCCTGGCGTACTTCTGCTTCAGACAGCGGTACTTGTCCGCCAGCTGCCTCTCCTCCTGGTTCCGAACCGACGCCGCTCGCTCGCTGGCCAGCCGTTTGTTACTTTTGCCTATGTATCCTTGGTACAACAAAGACATTACACACAAACCTTGACGTCATGTTTGAGCCTGGCGTACTTCTGCTTCAGACAGCGGTACTTGTCCGCCAGCTGCCTCTCCTCCTGGTTCCGAACCGACGCCGCTCGCTCGCTGGCCAGCCGTTTGTTACTTTTGCCTATGTATCCTTGGTACAACAAAGACATTACACACAAACCTTGACGTCATGTTTGAGCCTGGCGTACTTCTGCTTCAGACAGCGGTACTTGTCCGCCAGCTGCCTCTCCTCCTGGTTCCGAACCGACGCCGCTCGCTCGCTGGCCAGCCGTTTGTTACTTTTGCCTATGTATCCTTGGTACAACAAAGACATTACACACAAACCTTGACGTCATGTTTGAGCCTGGCGTACTTCTGCTTCAGACAGCGGTACTTGTCCGCCAGCTGCCTCTCCTCCTGGTTCCGAACCGACGCCGCTCGCTCGCTGGCCAGCCGTTTGTTACTTTTGCCTATGTATCCTTGGTACAACAAAGACATTACACACAAACCTTGACGTCATGTTTGAGCCTGGCGTACTTCTGCTTCAGACAGCGGTACTTGTCCGCCAGCTGCCTCTCCTCCTGGTTCCGAACCGACGCCGCTCGCTCGCTGGCCAGCCGTTTGTTACTTTTGCCTATGTATCCTTGGTACAACAAAGACATTACACACAAACCTTGACGTCATGTTTGAGCCTGGCGTACTTCTGCTTCAGACAGCGGTACTTGTCCGCCAGCTGCCTCTCCTCCTGGTTCCGAACCGACGCCGCTCGCTCGCTGGCCAGCCGTTTGTTACTTTTGCCTATGTATCCTTGGTACAACAAAGACATTACACACAAACCTTGACGTCATGTTTGAGCCTGGCGTACTTCTGCTTCAGACAGCGGTACTTGTCCGCCAGCTGCCTCTCCTCCTGGTTCCGAACCGACGCCGCTCGCTCGCTGGCCAGCCGTTTGTTACTTTTGCCTATGTATCCTTGGTACAACAAAGACATTACACACAAACCTTGACGTCATGTTTGAGCCTGGCGTACTTCTGCTTCAGACAGCGGTACTTGTCCGCCAGCTGCCTCTCCTCCTGGTTCCGAACCGACGCCGCTCGCTCGCTGGCCAGCCGTTTGTTACTTTTGCCTATGTATCCTTGGTACAACAAAGACATTACACACAAACCTTGACGTCATGTTTGAGCCTGGCGTACTTCTGCTTCAGACAGCGGTACTTGTCCGCCAGCTGCCTCTCCTCCTGGTTCCGAACCGACGCCGCTCGCTCGCTGGCCAGCCGTTTGTTACTTTTGCCTATGTATCCTTGGTACAACAAAGACATTACACACAAACCTTGACGTCATGTTTGAGCCTGGCGTACTTCTGCTTCAGACAGCGGTACTTGTCCGCCAGCTGCCTCTCCTCCTGGTTCCGAACCGACGCCGCTCGCTCGCTGGCCAGCCGTTTGTTACTTTTGCCTATGTATCCTTGGTACAACAAAGACATTACACACAAACCTTGACGTCATGTTTGAGCCTGGCGTACTTCTGCTTCAGACAGCGGTACTTGTCCGCCAGCTGCCTCTCCTCCTGGTTCCGAACCGACGCCGCTCGCTCGCTGGCCAGCCGTTTGTTACTTTTGCCTATGTATCCTTGGTACAACAAAGACATTACACACAAACCTTGACGTCATGTTTGAGCCTGGCGTACTTCTGCTTCAGACAGCGGTACTTGTCCGCCAGCTGCCTCTCCTCCTGGTTCCGAACCGACGCCGCTCGCTCGCTGGCCAGCCGTTTGTTACTTTTGCCTATGTATCCTTGGTACAACAAAGACATTACACACAAACCTTGACGTCATGTTTGAGCCTGGCGTACTTCTGCTTCAGACAGCGGTACTTGTCCGCCAGCTGCCTCTCCTCCTGGTTCCGAACCGACGCCGCTCGCTCGCTGGCCAGCCGTTTGTTACTTTTGCCTATGTATCCTTGGTACAACAAAGACATTACACACAAACCTTGACGTCATGTTTGAGCCTGGCGTACTTCTGCTTCAGACAGCGGTACTTGTCCGCCAGCTGCCTCTCCTCCTGGTTCCGAACCGACGCCGCTCGCTCGCTGGCCAGCCGTTTGTTACTTTTGCCTATGTATCCTTGGTACAACAAAGACATTACACACAAACCTTGACGTCATGTTTGAGCCTGGCGTACTTCTGCTTCAGACAGCGGTACTTGTCCGCCAGCTGCCTCTCCTCCTGGTTCCGAACCGACGCCGCTCGCTCGCTGGCCAGCCGTTTGTTACTTTTGCCTATGTATCCTTGGTACAACAAAGACATTACACACAAACCTTGACGTCATGTTTGAGCCTGGCGTACTTCTGCTTCAGACAGCGGTACTTGTCCGCCAGCTGCCTCTCCTCCTGGTTCCGAACCGACGCCGCTCGCTCGCTGGCCAGCCGTTTGTTACTTTTGCCTATGTATCCTTGGTACAACAAAGACATTACACACAAACCTTGACGTCATGTTTGAGCCTGGCGTACTTCTGCTTCAGACAGCGGTACTTGTCCGCCAGCTGCCTCTCCTCCTGGTTCCGAACCGACGCCGCTCGCTCGCTGGCCAGCCGTTTGTTACTTTTGCCTATGTATCCTTGGTACAACAAAGACATTACACACAAACCTTGACGTCATGTTTGAGCCTGGCGTACTTCTGCTTCAGACAGCGGTACTTGTCCGCCAGCTGCCTCTCCTCCTGGTTCCGAACCGACGCCGCTCGCTCGCTGGCCAGCCGTTTGTTACTTTTGCCTATGTATCCTTGGTACAACAAAGACATTACACACAAACCTTGACGTCATGTTTGAGCCTGGCGTACTTCTGCTTCAGACAGCGGTACTTGTCCGCCAGCTGCCTCTCCTCCTGGTTCCGAACCGACGCCGCTCGCTCGCTGGCCAGCCGTTTGTTACTTTTGCCTATGTATCCTTGGTACAACAAAGACATTACACACAAACCTTGACGTCATGTTTGAGCCTGGCGTACTTCTGCTTCAGACAGCGGTACTTGTCCGCCAGCTGCCTCTCCTCCTGGTTCCGAACCGACGCCGCTCGCTCGCTGGCCAGCCGTTTGTTACTTTTGCCTATGTATCCTTGGTACAACAAAGACATTACACACAAACCTTGACGTCATGTTTGAGCCTGGCGTACTTCTGCTTCAGACAGCGGTACTTGTCCGCCAGCTGCCTCTCCTCCTGGTTCCGAACCGACGCCGCTCGCTCGCTGGCCAGCCGTTTGTTACTTTTGCCTATGTATCCTTGGTACAACAAAGACATTACACACAAACCTTGACGTCATGTTTGAGCCTGGCGTACTTCTGCTTCAGACAGCGGTACTTGTCCGCCAGCTGCCTCTCCTCCTGGTTCCGGCCCGACGCCGCTCGTTCACTCGCCAGTCTCGCTCGCAACTCTTCTAAATGGCAAGCGTGTTGCGTTCTGAGGCGCTCCACCTGATTACAAATCAAATGGGAGATTTTCTGACGGCTCAAATTAAGAAAAAAAAATCGGTACAAAAACTCAATAGATGGCGTTTTATGAAAGCCAAGTCGTAATGACTGTACCGTACCATTCGTCACAGGCTGAAGTTTCATCCATACCATCTGGATGACTGGCTGTCAACCACCGTACGTTTTAAAAGACACTTCGTGCCACGTACGACCAAACCGTGGAACCAACTTCCTGCGGCCTTCCCCAACCGATACGACATTGGAACCTTCAAAAACGAGTCTACATCTTCTTGAAAGGCCGGCAACACTCTTGTGATACCCCTGGTGTTGCAGTTGTCCATGGGCGTCGGTGATCGCTTACCATCAGGTCACCCGCTTGCTCGTTTGCCGCCCTATATTATGAAAAAAAAAAAACCTATATTGTGCGCTTTGCCTTGTGAACCAGAGGCAGAAAAAAATCACCTAACAGTTTGCACAAATCACAATTAAGATTTTTTAGATCTTTGTTTTATTTTAAAAAAATCTCGTGCATTGTTGCTTTCTGTATGGCCTTTTACTAAGCACCATCTTTGAAGTCATCTAAAACTATTTTTAATTTAGGTCTCGGAAAATTGCCCTTTGTTAAAGAACCTACTAATGCCATCTAGTCGAAGCAGAGCAAACCTGTCCTATCGAACGAGGGGTCTGCGAGCGCGTGGAAGGATAAGATGGAGGGCTCACACTTTGATTTTCTCACTTTGGTTCTAAATTCCGAGACAACGCAAATTTTTATATTTTTCTTTTTATCTCATGATATACATCACATTCACACCACATTGTAATGTAAAATACAAAAAGCCTTTTGTCAGCATAACAATTAATATCCTTCATTGACGTGTCCCCGCTTGCCCGTCCAGAAGACATACACTTTCTCAAATGTTTGCAAAAATAATTCCTTTTTAGGTTCAGTACATCAGAAGTAAAAAAGGAACTCTTATACGGTTACTTTGTGGTGTGGCTGTCAAAGTCCGTTTTTCTCAACAACGTGTTATCAAGCTGAAATTTATATCAGATACTTGGCTCTACCGTCGTAACTCTTGGCAGCTATTAAAAAATCAAACTTATACGTTAACGTAATCAAAAAGTATTACCGTTAAACATTGCAAATCAATACCTATGGGATACTTCTCGTTGAACTAGAATCATGAAATTTGACAACAAGCGTTGAGTAATAAATATAATAACAATATTAAATGACACAAACCTCAGCTCTATAATCGTGTTTGAGGTCATTCAACCTGGCAGAATGTTCGTCTCGAAGCGAGTCCACGTTCGCTCGGTGTTCGTCGATCATTCGCGCTCGTTCGCGATTCCACGACGATTGCAATTGTTCGCGAACGTCCGATAATGAACGCTCGTTTTCTGCATAGACAATATAGGTTTTTGATTTAATATCAAAAGAACGTTACAGTGCGACAAGGCTCTAAATGAATGTGTCAGGGGCGCTGCAGTGACTTTAGTGTTGCCATTGAAATAAAATCTCTTAAATAGCAGTGTAAAAAAAAATTAAAAAAATGTTTTTTTCGCGTATCTTATAATAATTAAAAAAACAATCATGACTGAATATTATGAAAGAAAATCTCTGATAAAAATCAAGTTCTAGGTTAGGTGCATGGTTAAAGAAAAAAAGACATGTAATTGACATGGTTCATGTCGTCATGGTAATCACCACTTTTGGAGACACCACACATGGGAGATCACTTGTCAAAGTTGTTAAAAATGACGTTCATCAAGATGGCGGCGTTAGTTCCTTTTTTCGCCACGTTCATTATAAGCCTTATCGCACTGTACTGCGAGCGATAAAGACAAGACCAAGAAAAATGTTTGGCCACCTTATACGACACGGCAACTTTATGAAATACCTGATCGAAGGAAACGTTGAAGCGAGGAGAGGAAAAGGAAAGCCAAGAAGGGCATTTATAGACCAAATAATAGAGAAGGCGAGGGTTGCGTCTTATAGGGAGGTAAAATCGATGGCAGAGGATAGATGCAAATGGAGGATGCTCCACCGACAAGAACATTATTCTTAAGTATGTGATGATCAAAACCGCACGGAACGGTGCGTCACAGCCAGTTAGCTCTACTCGGCGGTCCACCGTGCTAACTAACAAATAACAATTTATCCTCAAGAATGTCCAACTAGCTCTCATTGATAATGAAAATATCTATAAATCAAATTTTATCAAGCCATAACAAAATATATTACTTACACGAAAAATATAGGATGAGCCCTATGACAGCAGGATGAACTGATACATTCGAAATGAGAGCGACAAAGACAGATGTATTATTTTAATACTATTTGACATATGTCATAGAGATCAAGCTATTATTTACAAACTGTAGATACTAATTTTGAAAATAAAATTACTTTGATAGGGTCACATTAGCAGCCATAGATAACTGTTCTGTTTTGGTTCTTCACCAAGTACTCCAGTTTTCAAAATCAATTATAGCCTAAATGTTGCCTAGGCTTAATAGCTATACAAAAAAAAGTTTCATCCAAATCTGTACAGTACTTTCGGAGATTAGCGTGATCATACATACAGACAGACAGACAGATAAAAAATTAAAAAAAAAAATTTTTTGCTTTCTGTTATTCTTTTGAATTGTCCCTCTATCCATTTCAGTCAAAAATACTAAATGTACAGACAAAATATTTTTACTGTTTTATTATATGTTTAAATAACCAAAGATACTGATACTGTTATTATTTAAGTAAAAATTAGTGTCGAAACCTGCATTAGTAAATAAATAGTGAGAATATAAAAAAAAATATTAAAAAAACTCTTACCAGTCTCCATTTGCTGTCTCAGCTCATTCAATCTCAATCTATACTCTTCTCTCGTTCTGACCATGCTTTCCGTGTGCTGTTTCTCCGCCGCTTCGGAATCTCGGCGATATCGTTCTTCAATCTCTTTCAGAGACATTTGTAGTGACTTCTGATGGGTTTCTTCCGCTAATGACAAAGCCTGCAAGTTTCAAATTATTGAATAATCAAAAGCCTTTTCCATCATACAGGCCCCTGATTCTACAAATTGCAAGCGTAAATGTCGTGTCTCAGTTGTGTCATGTCAAGTTAGATGCTTTTAGGCGACAATCTGATACCAGTGTTAGTAATAACCAAAGATAAACCCCAATAGATTCCGTCCCAATAGATGGGCGTCTGGGGTCACCGCACTTACATGATTTTGCACGTATAAATGAAATTGCTTCATTAGTTGCGACCAGAACTCAGAGCTGTAAGGTTGTTTCGTGAAAATTTTTGGTTAAGTGGAAAAAATACGGAAACAAATCAGATTATGAAATTTTCTCTATTTATCGGACGCGATTTAAGGCATTGTCACACAGATGTTATAAGGAATATCTTACATCAGTTGAAAATAATATGCAAAATAATATAAAATATTTCAGGACTTTCATTCATAACAAAAAAAATAAAGACAATATACCAAATACTATGACTTACAAAAACGAAACTGCAAATACTCCTAAAGATGCGTGTTACCTATTTTCAGAATATTTTAAATCTGTATTTCAACCAAATGATATTCCCAGTAACTTGGGAATTGGTGACATGCCAAAGAGTAATTTGTTATCGGATGTGGTACTTAACGATATTCAATTTACGGAGGATGAATTAGTGAAAGAACTGAATAGTCTTGATGTTACGAAGGGACCAGGTGTAGACAATATACCCCCTATTTTTGAAAGCAACTTCCAAGACCATATATTACCCATTACTCCATATCTTTAATACATGCTTGCGGGAGGGAGTTTTTCCCGCACAACTAAAAACTGCACGAATAGTACCAGTCTATAAGGATGGTAATAAATCAAATGTTGAGAATTATAGACCGATTTCTATTCTACCCACTCTGGCAAAGGTCTTCGAAAGATTAGTTCACAATACTATATATCCTACAATTCACAAAATTTTATTAGAACAACAGCATGGCTTTGTTAAGAAACGTTCTACAGTAACGAATTTGTTACTGTATACATCATACCTATTTGAAAATTTAGATAAAAATATACAAACAGACAGCGTGTATACAGACTTCCAGAAGGCCTTTGACAGAGTGGATCATAGAATTTTATTAGAGAAGTTAGCTTACAACGGAATACGCGGTAATCTTTGGCGTTGGTTTAAATCCTACATTACTAATCGCACGCAGAAGGTTGTGTTGAATGGCCATGAATCTGAGCTTGTTCCAATCAGTTCTGGAGTGCCGCAAGGCTCAATATTAGGCCCCTTACTTTTTATCATCTTCATTAACGATATCAAGGACTGCTTTAAGTTTTGCGACTTTCTACTGTACGCTGATGACCTCAAAATTTTTCATAAAATAAATATATATAAATAAATATATACGGACAAATCACACAGATTGAGTTAGCCCCAAAGTAAGTTCGGGACTTGTGTTATGGGATGCTAACTCAACGATACTATATTTTATGACAAATACATATATAGATAAACATCCAAGACCCAGGCCAATCTGAAAAAGATCATTTTCCATCTTGACCTGACCGGGGATCGAACCCGGGACCTCCGGTGTGGCAGTCTGGCGTGATAACCGTTAGGCCACGGAGGTCGTCAACTAAAATTGAATCTAGTAATGATCACACAAAATTTCAGCAGGACCTTGATAGGTTTTCTGAGTACTGTAATAGAAATAAACTTACTCTTAATACTAATAAATGCAAAACAATTACTTTTACAAAAAAGAAAAACATAAGTGAATATAATTATAAATTAAATGGTATTCAACTAGACAAGGTAAGCACAATCAAAGATTTAGGAATTACACTGGATAGCAAACTACATTTAGATATACATATTGACAATATTATTAATAAAGCTTATAGAATGTATGGCTTTGTTATGCGCTCTAGCACTGATTTTAAACGACCTACAACCTATCTTTTGTTATATAACACACTGGTCCGCTCGCAGCTTGAGTATGCTGCGTCTATCTGGAACCCTCTGTACGCTAAATATACAGATGCACTCGAAGCCGTACAAAAAGTTTTTTCGCTGCATGCACTATAGGTGTTATCGTACTCAATCCGCATATGACGATTTGCTTGTAAAATATAAATATATTAAACTTAAACAGAGACGTCTGTATCTTGGAGCTATGTTACTGTATGACATTTGCCATGGTCGGTATGATTGTATTCCAATTACAAACAAAATCTATTATAACATTCCTACTCGAGCTTATAAACGTAATGCACGTAAAGAACATAAATTGTTTGCTACTCACCATTGTCGCACGAACGCTGGCAAGCGATCGCCTTTTTATTATTTAACTCAATCATATAACGATAATTTCAATAATATTGATATATTTGCAACTAGTCCTGGTAAATTTAAAAAACTACTGCTTTCACATCTCACTACTTAATAATAGACATACCCACACTGTGTACTTTTTAGTTTTTTTATTTCATGAGTCAGTTCTACTGTATTTGTTGGGTACTAATGTTACAAAGTTATTCCCTTCCGGAAGTCAATTATGTATCTTTTATTTGTATAAATTATTATTTTTTGGTTTAGTATAAATTTCTGATTGGTAATATTGCTACCTCGTTGAAAACCCAGTATATTAAGGATAAAGCGAAGGGCTGTTCATTAAACAATTTCCGCTGGATGGCGTTGATAGCAACATTTTCCGTTTTATTTTTTTGTTGCGTTGTTGCAGTACTTATAGGCAAACATTTTGAATTGGCGAGCGGTAAACATACTATTTTATTTATTTTATGGCCTACGATTATATTTCAGTCAACATAATGAAAAAAAAGCTTTAGAATAGAATCTGCCATGAATCTTCGTATCTCTACACTCACTCACACTACGACGAGAGCTTTCAAAATGACATTAAATATAGCGCAAAGCATTGTTATAAATTTAAAAATACGCTACTAGATGGCACTTATTTCAAAAGAGTGTCTAACTACAATAATGCCAATCGGACTGGCTGGCAAAAAGAAAAAGAAATTTAAAAAATACAAAGAGCGAAAAATAACCTATAATTTCTTCTTGTCATTGTCATATTTTGTAAGAAAGCAAAAAAATATATTTATGAGAATTAATATAGGTACCTATGTAGTTCAAGTTTTCAATTGGACTCAGCAACGAAAAAGTCCTCCAGCGCGTTGCAGTGTCTAGACTTTTGTTGCAAACTGTCAAAAAGCGCAAAGTTGAATATTTGGGACCCGTTTTGCGACACAACAGATATCAGCTGCTTCAACTTATGGGAAAAATAGAAGGCAAGAGATGTGTTGGAAGACGCAAAAAATCATGGCTGAGAAACATATGTGAGTGGACCAGAGTCACCACGGTTGAGGAGCTGTTTCGCTTAGCGACGAACAGAGAAGAGTTTGCGAATCTGACGGCCAACCTTCAGTAATGTAGAGGCACTAGTTCAGTAGTGCAAAATCATAATTAGTAATAAGAAACTGTAATTTAAATACCTATCTACCAATAGTTTCAGCAGTTTGGATTTCACCACCTCTTAGATTCCCAACGCAAATCTAGCAATAGTTCGAACATCCATTTTCAAAAATCAATCAGCAAGCAGCACCGCAGACGTTATGGTCATAATGTTCTATTGAATTGTATGACTAGAATTATATTTTTTTAAATAAAACTAAATAGTACATATTGTTGACTTTTATTTTTAGTAATGAAGTGGAAATTTATTTTCCGACCTTTTTTTATTAAAGAAAACAAAAGATTAGGTATAGTTATTCCTTTCCAACATAAATTGTTAAATATTGCAGTCATTATTCATGATGACTCCTTCATAGCTTGGAATGATGGATGGTGATGATAAATTCTTCATCACGACAAACCTGTGTTACAGTTTTTGTTTTTGTATTACTTATTTAGTGTATAAAGAAACACTTGTGCTGTGCATTTCCTGCCACAGTATTGACATTTGACACGTGTCAATACTATCGATAGTCCTGCAACGCTAGTAGATAGATATGTATATAGTGTAGACTTACATCGATACCACGACGAATATCGATATCTTTTATTGTTGATATAAATTAATATCGTTTTTAAATATGCAACAAGCTAATTATTAAAAATAAAAAACACGACTGACAAGTTTTTACTCAAAAAGTATACCTATATACAAACATATAAGTAATATACATTTTTCAAATCGCATTTTAAAGCCCTTCAACTTGATACCCCACTCGATAAGATTGATCAAATTTTATTGTTTTTTGGTCTGCTATTTATCGCATATATAATCCGCCATTTTGTTTTTATGATGACGTCATATAGCCTATGTCACTCGGAGGAATGCAAGGAATCTAAAAATACCTCTCACATCAAAATCTGATAAGCCATTCAGGACTTATGGTGGAATAAAGAAACTTACATACAGACTTACATACATACATGAACCCTGAAAACATAACACTCCTTTTATGGTCAGTCGTGTAAAAATAAATCTGCAAATAATAAATGCGTATTTTATACCTTATTTACATTTTAATTGATAATTTGTTAATACTTATCCGAATCTGATCGATTAGATTCAGCACTGTCAACGGTCAATACATAATCACACTTTCAATGAAATGTACCTATTTAAATAAAATCGGAAAAAAAATAATTAATATAAATCACCGAGGTCGAGCCCACCTCGACTTTATCGATAATTCAAAGTATCGATACTTCGTGCCCTAGAAGTTCTAGGATTAAATTAGACGTTCAGAAAACATGTTGTGAAATGCAAATTAAAAAATAATTAATCAGTAATATTTGTTTTCTTTGAAACTAAATATAAATGTATGCACATATTCCTATAGTTTATTTTTTGTAAATGAATACCTACGTGTATAATATCTACCTACTATAATGTCTTTTGATAAAAGTATTTTCAAAATTAAATTGTTTAAGTTTCAGGACGAAACTTATGATTGTAAAAAGAATTATCTTTTTGGGTAAAAAAAGCAACGTTGCCATCTTACACCTCGCACAGATCGGCAACAACGTATCGATGAATGCCTGAGATGAATTCGCACAAATATTCCAGTCCAGTCATATACGTAATGGCAAGCTTGTATTAATATATTAAATCTAGGGTTCAGTACGTATTTTTATGAAAGATTTTTTTATGGTGAAATTTAAATTTGATAACTGGGACTTTTGAATATGAAGGCAGGGATATCTGAATATGACCTCTTGACATCTGGATGTGAAGACCTGGGTGTCTGGTCATGTGCATATGAAATGCTGGACAGCTGAATATGAAGACCAAAGCTTCAGGAGATGATCACCTGAACATCTGGAAATGAAGATCTGAAAATGTGGAGCTGGACATCTGGACATCACCTGCACATATAAATTTGAAGACGTGGGAGTCTGGTCATGTGGATACGAAAACCTGGATAGCAGGACATAAAGTCCAGGACATCACATCCAGATGTACAGGTGATGTCCAGATGTCATATTTAGATAGCCTGTCTTGATATCCAAAAGTCCCAGTAATCAAATTTAAATTTCACCATAAAAAATCTTTTATAAAAATAAGTATATTGAACCCTAAATTGTATTTAATATTGAAACTTGCTATTTTATAATTTTTTAGCATTTCATGATTTTCTTTTGTTTTTCACGTACAGCCGATGGCGCTGTCAAGGCAAGCAACATCGAGGTAGCATGCATTTAGGTCTCAAAGTGCTTTTATATAAATAGTATTAGTCAGTAGTTTGTAATAAATCTGCTAGACGTCGCCCCTAAATGTCACAAAATATTACGCACACATCAACAAGAATCTCAATTTTTGTCGTATTTTAAATGCCGTTTTTCTCGTAAATTATTATACATTATTATGTTAAATTCAACATGAGAGCACAATTACTTCATAAGAATTGGAAATTCGATTTTATTATGAGAATCATTAACGAAGTTTAGAGCATTGCTGTAGAACAAAATGTATGGACAGCCAAAGCTTGGCTTTCACCTTAATTTAATATTAATTAGCTAATATGTGGTGAATGTTGTTGGTGGCATAATTAATAAGTATAAGTAAGATATTTAGATAAGTACCTAGCCTTATTATGTCATTGTTTGTTCACCCAAATAAAGAGAAGAAAAAAAAAAAAAAAATTTCCGAAAAAATCTATTAGGCGTTGAGTGTGTAAAAATGAGTACATGTTGCATAAAATGGCGCGGAAAATCATCAAGGATATCAAATCTCCAAAAGGATGGTATAACTTTTCACAGGTAAGTTTATTAATTAATTTAATATAATTACGTGCAGAGTTCACTTTATAATGGTCGAACTATGTGAAACAGTGTGAACTAGAGTACCAAAATGGGGTGACGTTGATGTCTTTTGCAAGCATCTCTTTCTTTCTCAAGTGTCAAATATATGTTTTTCCTTTTCTCGTTGATGACAGCTACCGCTCCCGACCCCCGCGTACTTCATCTAAGTTTGGTGACTTTCGACGCGAACAAGCATTGAATGATACTCAATCTTTTGGGGTTTATCTGTGGTAATAACACACTCGATAAGAAGAAGTTGTGTCTCAAAAGCCAAAGAAATCGTAATAAAACATAGAAGTCTTACAGAGATCTGTTAGAGAGATTTCTTTAGCTCTTGAGACACAATTGAGACATGACTACGTTTGTAATTAGTAGAATCGGCCCCCTGGTAGGAAGAAAACACTTTGATAGTTTGTTTGTTTGTTTGTAAACTCTTTATTGCACATACACACAAGAAAAATACAAAACATAGTGAAACAAAAAGAGAGGCAAATAGCGTTATTTATAGTGCTATGTTCACTAACAGCAGTTAATTCAATCTTACCTCTTCCATCTCCTTGCGATGTCTCTCCGCCTGCTCACTCAATCTCACTCTCTTCTCCGCCAGAAACCTCTCCTCAGCCTCTCTTAACTCCTCCTGCAACTCCGCCCTCAATCTCCTCTCTCTACTCGACCACTCCATCCTTATCCCTTCCAACTCTTTCTGCAACGCCAACTCCAATCTTCTCCTCTCATCTCCCTTATTCCTCTCCATCATATCTCTAGTCCCCATATCAGGAATCAACGGAGACTTCACCATCTTATTCTCTTCTTGAGTCTCAAATTGATAAACAACTACAACATTATCAGAACTAGATTTCCCTTGAGATAACATAACCCCATCTAATCTAGGACTAGTTAAATTTTTACCTAAACTAGACGCCGATTCGGAAGATTTAATTTGAGGAGCTATTACGGCTTTATTTAATGGTTTAAATGACGATAAAGGACTCCAAGGCTTTCCGAATTCTCTGGGGGAACGCAAATCTGACGTATAACTAGGCGTAGGGGAGATTCTAAGTATAGTCTTCTCTTTTGGAACTTCAATAGTAGGTTTAGACTCTTCTTTTGGAGTTTTGGATTCCTCTGAATCAGATTGGAGCGATTTTCTTGATAAATCTAAATTAGGAACTTTTATCTGAGGTATGATTATTTCTGGTTTAATATTGTGACTAGATACAGATGCCTTGGAATCATTTGAGGATTGATCTGTGTTTTCGGAATCTGATTTTTCAGTTTCTTTTATGTCTTCTTCTTTTTTCTCAGGAACGTCGTTTTCGTCGTCTTTAGTTTTGGTTTCGTTTGATTCATCTAGGTCGTTTAAGTCTAAATTCGCGAATTCTCTGTCAGGAGAGTCTATGGATGTTTCAGATTCTATGCTTTCCATTAGGTTAATCGATATTTTGTTCTTTTGAGGTATCATTGGAGACCTGCGAATTAAGACAGAAATATTACTTTAGGGAAGCGGTGAAGCGGTGGTGGCCGAGTGATAGAGCGCCCGCCTGTGTATGCGAAATCACAGGTTTGAATCCTGCCCGGGCTACATGAGTTTGTATACCAATCTGACTCATGTATGGTAGTTTTCATCGACCACCACTTGCTTCCGGTGAAGGAAAACATCGTGAGGAAACCTGCACTCTGTGTTGATGATTATCAACTAGTGTGTGAAATGGAGAAGGCAATGGCAAACCACTCCATTAAAATTGCCAAGAGAGTCGTTGTGTGTGTTTCATTCCATATAATGACCACGACCCTCAGTCATGAGGAAATACGACTAAAGAGAGATTACTTTAGTAGTAATGTATGTATGAATAGCATATGGATAAATGAATGGTTATGTAATACTAAACAAAATCTAGGATAACTAAACGATTTATATGTGAATACTTTGATACACATGAATATTTTTTTACCCAAAATTTCATATAAAGGCTAGACCCATAATACAAAGGCTTAAGTGAATACTTTGATACACATGTACATGAACAATTTTTTACTCAAAAATTCATATATAGGCTAGACCCATAATACAAAGGCTTGAAGGTTTAAATTTCTATAATATATCCAGTGATACATTTTTTAGTAGATTTAAAATCTGACGATCATAAAGATTGCTTGCAGTAAAAAAATCCACACTTACCGAGGCCTAGGATCTTTATCGACCGGCTCTTCCAAATGGACCGGGCTAGTCTCGATGTCCCCGGGCCGTACCAAATCGGATATTTTCTGGAAGTTTTTCTGGAATAGATCCGGTTTGATGTAGTCCGCGGCCGGCGGGCGCACCACGCGGCGGCGGGGGGAAGTACCGCGGCTGTCGCGGGATTCACTTTCTGGAATCCAATTTCAATTTCAATAGGCAATATATAAATGGAAATCCGTCGTTATGGAAATCCTTGGGGGAGGCCTTTGTCCAGCAGTGGACGTCTTTCGGCTGACAGAGCAGGCAATATATGATTTTTTTTTAAACGCTTAATTTTTGATAGTAAGAATAAGATCCCAGATGAGCCATCTTAGTTTTTTGGTTCAGCCAATTAATTATAAAAAAAAACCGGCCAAGTGCGAATCAAACTTGCGAACCGAGAGTTTCGTACACGCAAAGCATCTCATATTATAGCTCTTACTAAAAGACCAACAATAATTTCAAAAACAAACTTAACTTTGCAGTTAGAGCAGACCACTCTTGTTCTTAATTTATATAAATGATCTGCCTAAATTGACTAGATATAAGACCATATTATTTGCTGATGACATTTCCTTAATTATTCCAAACGATGACATCAATAATGATTACGAACAAACTATCAACGAAACTATACAACGCGTAGAAGAATGGATGAAACAAAACCGACTCTGCGTGAATGGGTCAAAGACAACTGTTCAAGCGCCTAGCAACTTTTCGCCGCAATGACCCATTAATATTAAGATGCGTCCTATTTATCTAAGGTGCTCTTCTGTCATGGTTCGATTACAACTA
>CM031581.1:15795531-16008856 GCA_018467065.1 Ephestia elutella
CGGAACCGATGACAATATTGGCTCGGCCTTCGGCCTCGCATCGGCGCGGCGCGGACATCAGCGATGACATCATTAGCTTGGCCTTCGGCCTCGCATTGGCGCGGCTCGGACATCAGCGATGACATCATTAGCTCGGCCTTCGGCCTCGCATCGGTGCGGCTCGGACATCAGCAATGACAACATTTACTCGGCCTTCGGCCTCGCATCGGCGCGGCGCGGACATCAGCGATGTCATCATTAGCTCGGCCTTCGGCCTCGCATCGGCGCGGCTCGGACATCAGCGATGACATCATTAGCTCGGCCTTCGGCCTCGCATCGGTGCGGCTCGGACATCAGCGATGACATCATTAGCTCGGCCTTCGGCCTCGCATCGGCGCGGCTCGGACATCAGCGATGACAACATTGGCTCGGCCTTCGGCCTCGCATCGGCGCGTGGACATCAGTGAGTTCTGCATGAGGCCTGGCCTTCAACCAGGGGAACAACAACATGAAGACTTGGACACACATAACATCATCGCAGCCTATTTCCTTTCCATATATATATTACACACCAAGTATAGTATCTATCTTCCCCATACTGATTTGATGCTAGAATTCGGTCGGTTCTAAAAACATCCCATCACTCCTATCCTGGCTGCCCCGCCCCACATTCCCAATCTCGTCTACGTGCCCAACTGGTTTCTCGAGCTGGGGATTAGGGATTCACGTCTGAGTGGAGCACTCCTCCACGGCACGAGAACGAGAATGTACATAACGTCCAGGCTCAGCTCTCTCGTGGAAAGTGCACCCCTCGGAGGTGGACCCAGCCCTAAACTCTTGCAGTTTAACCACTGGCTGGGAGGGCACAGAACAGAACAGAACAGTATTTCCCAATTATATTACAGTACTCTTTGATTGTATCTCATTACGCACTTGTGCTTTTTTGTAAAGTAAAACGCTCCGTCTAAAAACGAACGATCATAGAGTTATTATGTCAGAAAAGTGGTCAACATTTTATGAATAAAATTAACTTTAGGAGATAAAATATATAAAAATTTAATTCTTTAAATTAATTTTGACAATAAATTAAAACCATTTATCTGTAACAAAACACAAAGATATTAATTTACTTATTAGTAATACTGGCTGTTATTGTGCATTTGCCTTACAAAAAAAGCGCTGATGCGCGCGCATCGCTAATTTGTGAACAAGTAAAATTATACCGCGCGCTTTTTCTTTGGTACTGTCGTTTTCCGAGTTTTATTTAAATATTTCCTCGCAAATATGTTATAAAACGTCGTATGACATACGTGCGCTTTGAAAATTACAGCCTCTGCCTTTCTTGTATCCCTCGCCTACGGCTCGGGCTAGCAATATCGCCTCGGCTGTAATTTTCAACTTACCGCACTTATATCACAATGTATTATAACATAATTACGGGTAAAATTTTCAAAAATCAATGAATGCATCGTTATGTTGTATTAACCAAGACCGTAAAAGATGATAAATGTAAGGTTAAGTCTCGCTTTAAAAATGGCGAAATTTCATACAAACTTCCAACCCCTTTTTTACCACCTTAGGGGTTGAATTTCCAAAATTCCTTTCTTAGTGCTCACTTACGCTATATAACGAACCTCTATGCAAAATTTCAAGGTACTACGTCCAGCGGTTTGGTCTCTGCGTTGATTTCCCAATCTGTTTTATTTATACGGTTTTACGCCTTTAGGAGTACAACTTTCAAAATCCAATGATTGCATCGTTATATATTACTAGCCACGCCCCGGGGCTTCGCTCCCTTGGGAATTTCGGGATAAAAAGTACCCTATGTGCTATTCCCGGTATTTTTCTACCCGTATACCAGATTTAATCGAAATCCGTCCAGTATATTTTGCGTGATTGAGTAACAAACATCCTCACAAACTCACAGACTCACATCCAAACTTTCGCATTTATAATATTAGTATGGATGAACCACGAACGTAAATGTAAGGTTTCATACGTCTCGCGTCAAAAATAGCGAAGTTGCATACAAACTTTGAACCCCATTTTTAACCCCTTAAGGGTTGAATTTCCAAAATTCCTTCCTTAGTGCTCACCTATGCTCAGAGATGGGTAACCACCCGGGTTAAAACCCGACACTGGGTTATAACCCAGTTACGACCCATTTTAATCCACCCAAACCACCCATTGACCGGGTGAAAACTAAATATTGTAAAAAAATATATTTTTTATGTATTTATCACAAGCGTATTATATACAAACGTTTTATGTATTTATAACGTAGGCATACGTTATAATCGCCACCTAGAGTGAAATATCAAAATATTCAATGAGAAATACCTATAAATAGTACCACATTTTAACCATTCTGTGTTACTGTGTAATATGAATATGAACATCATATTTATCTCCTATTATTTTAATAACAAGTCGCATAAAATTTTGTACAAAGGTCTCTCATGTGACGTAAGTGAGCACTAAGAGAGGAATTTTGGAAAATCTACGCCTAAGGGGGTAAAAAGGGGGTTGAAAGTTTGTATGAAACTTCGTCATTTTTGAAGTTATGTTCATGAAATTATAGATTTGCGCTCTTATGTCATTAAAATAATAACATCATAATTGAATTTTTAAATTTGTACCCTTAAGGGTTAAAAATAGGGGTTGAAAGTTTGTATGAAACTTCATCTTTTTTGAACCAATCTTCTTCCTGTAGCATACTTCTTCTTGTCCGGTACGCTCTTGACAGAGCGTTTTGTATTGATAAGCCATTGCGCCACCGTTGTCTGTTGGAGGTCATTCTGCTGCACTCATTAACTGATCCTCCAATGGCATTGACATTCGTGCAAAACTCAATCCACGAAACTCCAAGCATTCTTCTCCAGCAACACATCTCCAGAGCATCTATTTTCTTAGATCCACAGAAATATGGGAATATAAGCGTCATCTTCACGAGCCTGGTCTTCTTGGCTTTGGTTATGTTTCTATTCCTCTTTAGTCAACGGCGACCGCCGCGAAGGTTAAAGTTGCCACTGGGAGCGGGAGCGATGCTCGAACGCCCCGAAGGGAAGATTTTCCCGCCAGGTGTTAAGCCAGGGGAGCCGAGGCTCCGACGCTGTTGCGTTGCAGTTCGTATATATAGCGAGTTGCCTTGGAAATTCTGATAGCGCGATTTAGGATTTTTTCGTTTTTGTTGATGAGATTGACTTGTGTGCGCCGGTCTCTGCAGAGCCGCCACGCTGGTGAGTGCGCCGCCGTCGATGTCATCCAGGCGTGGTCTGCAGAGTGCGTCGGTGCGGAAGTCGTCGTAATCATCGTTGTGGGTGCAGGACCAGGAAGCTCATTGCGTTGGCTGCGTTGGACCTGATGATACCCGTCGTCATGCTGGCTTGCTGTGAGACTACTTTATTTTTATTTTATTTAAAAAGGTACAATCACAGATAACAGAACATAAATTACTTATATATAGTTCTACACATCTTTTTGATTCTGAAATCCTAATAAAGATTGTACACAACACTTAAAGCCGCCACACACCAAAGGCGGAGGCGGAGCGGGTGCGGTATCTGGCCGGGCTAGGCGTGGCGGACGCGGTCCGGGAGACTTCACATTGCAGGAGGTGCGTGCACGGAGGCGAATTCCCGCTTTGTGTATGTATTGCAAGCGTTACTGGCAACGCCGAAATTCATGAAATAATTCAGATACTTTGAGATACCTTTAAATAATTAACTGCATACAATAATGTCTAGCGAAAGTGATAAAGAGTTACTTCTCTTAATATCTGTTGAGATTTTTTCTCACTTTACACTTGAAATACTCTAAGAGTTTTGTAAAAAAATACAACTCGCTAGTGGCACGCCCCCGGACCGCTCTCAACCGACGGGACCAAACTCAAATAATACAAAAGGCACGCCTCCGGTACCGCACCGCCTCCGCTTTCGGTGTGTGGCGGCTTTTATGGTAAAGTCTAATACATGCAAACAAATATTAAAAAAAGAACAAATTTAACTTGATATCTTGATATCTATATACTGCTGATGACCAGTGTTGGTGCTGAGGCTTGAGAAGGGTGAAGAACGATGGAGAAGTTGGAGAATGATGATGAAGGCTGCGTCGCATGTCGAATATGATGTCGGAGAAGGCTGCTGCGTCCAATGTCGGTGGTCACCACTTTCGCCGCGAAGGTAAAGTTGCCACTGGGAGCGGGAGCCATGTATGATGCTCGACCGCCATGATCTTCCCGCCATGCTAGGTGTTAGGCCTGGGGAGCCGAGGCTCCGACGATGTTGCGTTGCAGTTCATATATATATATAGCGAGTTGCATTGGAAATTCTGATAGCGCGATTCGGGATTTTTTCGTTTGTGTTGATGAGATTGCGTGTTGACATATGGAGATTGAGTGGAATCTGATCTGTAGTCTATTTTTGCGATGCTGTGAAGTCATTGTTGGTTGGAGATTATTAGTACAATCTTTGTTATTCGCAATTATTTTTCGATATGTAAGTGTAGCGAGTGAAGACAGTGCCGCCATCTTGTGTCGACCTTGCGAAATAGTATTGCTTGCCGCCGAGATTCTGTGGAGCCGTCGTTTGTCGAGTCGTCGAGTTGCTGCATTCACTCGGTAGATGGTGGACGCCACACCTCCATATTTGTCACATTTTGTCCATCGCTGTTCTTGTGATTCCCATACGCCATTTGACCTCAGCATTTGAAATTACAGCCCCAAGATAGATATAACATTGGACTACCATCCAATTCGCGATTTGAGTCACTTCAGGTGAATTATTCATGGCTCGGTCAACAATCATTACCTTGGTCTTGCCATTAATTCCAAATCCAAACTCATGGCTCACTTGTTCCATCTTTGACAGTAGCTCTACCAAGTGTTGCGAACCGGTTGAAAACAAGGTGGTGTCATCCGCGTAATGCAAGTTTGCAATCCTGTATCCACTAATTGTTACACCATCTGTCCAGTCTTCTAAAGTGATACGCATTATTAGCTCTGTATACACATTGAATAAAAGCGGTAATATAGGTAATGCAACCCTAACCTACTCCAGCACTAGGGTGAAAATCAAGTGACAGGACATCATCCGTGCGAACTGAGGTTGTGTCCTCTTCATATAGACGTCTCAAAAGGTGTACGAGATGTTTTAGTGTGTCCATGTCTAGCAAGTTCTTCCACAATACGGGCCATTTCACCGAGTCAAAAGCTTTGGAGAAATCAACAAAGCAAATAAATACGGGCTTATTGAATTTTCTTGATTAATTGATAATCTGGCGTACGATGAGAATTTTTTCTTTGGTACCTTTCATCCCGGGAAATAGCGTTTGTGGGATGTTCACGCGGGCGAAGCCGCGGGCAAAAGCTAGTAACGTATTAATGTAATTTTCGTAACGAATATAATAATGATTCGCTATTCGTCATTCGAAATAATTTGTCTCTTCTTAGATTAGGTACAAGACGTCATATTGACGGACAGTATAAATGCGGAAATGATATTGTTTATTGCTTCTTCACGCTTTATTTACTGGACCAATCTTCATAAAAATTCGCATACACATAGTTAGGAGTACTGAGAAGAACATGGTATACTTATTATTCTAAAATAATAAATAATTTTATTATAAACTGTTTTCACCCATCAAATTGGGTGATAATGGGTTTTAACTGGGTTATAACCCAAATCACCCATTATAACCCGGGTGGATTGAAATGGGTTATAACCCACTACCCATCTCTGCCTATGCTACACAATAAACCAATATGCAAAATTTCAAGTCAATACGTTCAGTAGTTTTGTCTCTGCGGTGATCGCACAAATCAGTCATTAACGATTTTATATATACAGATTATGATATATTTATGTGCGAGTGTCGGCTGTTCCAATAACTAATCCATCTATCTTGTCATTTGTTTCTATCTAGCAACAAACAAACAACACAAACAAACAATAGGACTTGGCTGATAATAGTCCTCTAGTAGTAAGGGAAAAATCTTTGAAGCTCTATGAATCCCATAATCTAGGTACGAAAGTGTCATCTCACTATTGTCAAGATGACAGTGAGTGTCTGTTGTCATTGTCAGTGAAAGACAGTGACAAGTGATCTCGACTCAAAGCTGGAAGCCACGGACAGAGAGAAAAAAATCACTTGATCTAAGAATTTCGGTTCCATTTCTTTCTATTCTTTTTGGTGATTTCAAGAAATTATTTTCAAAAAATGGCTTCGGTGAAAGATGTTGCTAGTTTGTATCAAAATCTCAAAACGGAATGGGCGAAGAAACCTCCCAAATTGGACAAATGCGGCGAACTATTAAACAAAATAAAGGTAAGTGCATCGTGACTTTGCAAAAAAGTAATGCCAAGTTTTAGTTTTTGTAGTATTTATTATGCATATTTATTTATGTGTAACCAAAGCATTTACATACTGAGTAGATACTAACATTTTGTTACTTCCTTTTTGTTTATTCGCTTGTAGTTACATGGCGATAGGTTACACCTTAAGTTTTGTACTTCTATTTTTACAGGTTGGTCTCACTCAATTAACTTTTCTACCAAGCAACAATACAGCTGCAAACCAGAAAGAACTGATACTGGCCAGGGATGTCCTGGAAATCGGGGCTCAGTGGGCAGTGGCTGCTAAAGATGTCAAGGCATTTGAACGCTTTATGTCACAATTGAAGTGCTACTATTTTGATTACAAGTATGATCTACTTCATTAAATTTTTGTACTAACAATATATGAGTATACAGTAATCATGCCCCTGAAAGTGTCTGACCAAATTCTTTATTTTTTGCAGGGATCATTTACCTGAATCTGCATTTATGTATCAGTTACTTGGTCTGAATCTCCTATTCCTGCTGTCTCAGAACAGAGTGGCTGAATTCCACACTGAGTTGGAACGTTTATCTGTGGATATTATCAAGGCAGACCCTTATGTACGACATCCTTTAGCCTTGGAACAGTATTTAATGGAGGGTAGTTACAATAAGATCTTCCTGGCTAAGGTAAATGCACATAGAAATACTTTAATACCAAAGAGTTAAAATTAAAGTCTGAATCGGATAATAATATTTTTTTGTAAGATAGCTTCATTGAAGGGACTTCACACCGTGCTGACACACACAGTTCTGTATTAAAATTTTGTGTGTCATATTGTGAAAATTTATTTACAAGACAATTATTTCATAGGGCAATGTTCCAGCAGAAAGCTATACATTCTTCATGGACACACTACTTGATACAGTGAGAGGGGAGATAGCTGCATGTATTGAGAAGGCGTACCTCTGCATATCCTGTGCTGAGGCAGCTAGACGCTTGAACTTACCTTCACAGCAGGCTGTCCATGACTATGGCAAGAAGGTGAGCTGATTCTGTCTTTAGTCATTGCAATTATAGGTTAATTTAGAGTATTAATGTGTAATGGAGGCCCTATAGTCAAACAAATAATGAATAATTCTTTAGATATTTCAAGAAAGAAGACAAATTTTTCTGTTTAACTCTGAGATTAGACCTTTTTGTTTTATTTGAATTAGTGCATGCAAGTGATTATAAAAGGACATTTCTAGGCAAATCTGTTGTAAAGAAATATCTCTGTACTGTCTTGAGGTTTTATATTTTTTTATTTACACTTTTTTACAGCGTAATTGGGTGCTGGGCGCCGATGGCTGCTACCATTTCAACGCGGCTGAGGAGACCTGCGCCGCCGCGGCCGGCACGCTCCCGTCCGCAGAGCTCGCTGAACAAACCATAGAGTATGCTAGGCACCTCGAGATGATTGTCTAAATTAGTTTGTCTTTACTACACTTAGGCTACACATAACTATTCCTTTCATTGCTTCTTTAAAAAAAAAAAGTAAATCTTGAGAATTTGATATGGCTCAGTAATTTGATTTTTTCACAATGTAACAATTCTGAATTAATTTACTTGCCCTATATTGATAAAAATAGAAAACAAATATGTGCATGGAAAGGAATGTGAAAATTGAGGAGTTTTCTTATACTTACCTAATAAATAAGATATTAATTGTCTTGAATAATTCTTCATACCAACCTACCTAATCCCGTATCCCTAGTGGTTCCAGAAAATAAAATGCAAGAGAATATTATAATGTGAGTTTATTTGAAAATCTTGCATATACAAACACCCAGGTTGAATGTAATTCAACAGAATCTAATCGAATAACTGCAGATTATTAGACACTTGCTTTAGCCCGCGGCTTTGATTGATCGTGTAAATTATATACACTACGTAAATATTATATAATGGGGTCATCCTCATGATCCCGTCCATTGGTGAGCCGCAATGTGATACTACTGTGTTAATGACACTAGTCGCTCCCGGCTGTGCTGGTTAGTTAAAGGTGGCGGCCGTACATCACCCGAGCTTAAACTTAGTGAGCTTAAATCATTGAGTTTCAAAAGCTGTATGAAGTTATCAAGGGCATGCTTTAAATTCCAATCTTTTCTTTCAAGACATCTGTAACAAATAAACATAAAAAATTGTAATTTTGAATGCCTCTTCGTGTATTTTTTATTTTTTTAAATCTTTACAGAAAAATAAATATCTGTGTTAGGTACTTACTTTCTGCTTGAATGACTATCCAATTCAGTCAAGTGTTCAAAAATGAGTACCAATTTTTCTTTGGTTTCTTCATCAGGCTTTGATTCAAACTCCAAATCGACGTATAACTTTTTTGATCTGATCTGAAACAAAATAATAAAAATAAAACCTTCGCAATCTAAATCCATTAAATCTAAGTGATCCTGGTGATCGTAATTTAAAAGCTACGACAGACAGAGGCGGCCTATTATAGGCAATAGGTATTATTATTTTCCTAGTTTAACAACAGGTGGACCGTACGCCTGTTTGTTAGTTTGAAAGAGGTCAAATCGATGTCACATCATTTTCTTAATCCTTACATTGAACGCGAAAAATAATGTTTATCGATTCTTGAACGCATCCGTTTCCATAGACAATATAATTTTTTAGCTGTCAACATTTCATCGATTCGGCGACGCCGCTGTCAAACCACAAACATCGCGATCCGTAGCAGAAAGGATCAATTTATTTTGTAGTTTATTTAGTGTTATCACGTTGTATCTAATTGTTACGCAAAATGAAGAAACATCAAACACGACAAAAGACGATGAACGACCCTGTGATCGTGTCGCGTGTGAAAAATTACCTCGCGGAGAATGTGGACAAGACTTTCGTCGATGTGAGCCAAATGGCGCGTTCTCTCAAAGAGCGCTATCGTGAATACAGTAATAGAAGCGATACAGCTTTCTGCCAGATGGTAGAGAGTGCTTACAAAGTGGTATTACAGAGCTATGGACTCGACGGAGCGTCTACGTCGGAAGGTTCCGAGGAAGAATCCGACTTGGAGTTGTTGGACGAAAACAACAGCGCATTGAACGATCGTTTACTTGCTATGTACAAAATGCAGGATAAAAAACGTCCTGCAGCCACTCGTCGGGCAACAGACAAATCTGGTGAACCGATAGACATACTTAGCAGTGACGAAGACGGTTCCGCGGCGCCGAAATTACCAAAAATTAATGATCAAATCACCATAACCCCCCATATACCTGTAAGAAATGCGAATAGCACAGCAGTGGAAGTCCCAAAATCACATCAAAATGCACATACTGGTGACAAGAAGCGGAAAGTGGATGTAAATAAAAATGCACCAGCTAAGAAGAAGTATGATGTTACTGCGAAGACTGTCAAGGTTAGTTTTGAAGATATCGGTGGGATATCAGAAGTTATTACACAAATATGTGACCTTGTGCTTCATATGAAACATCCTGAAGTTTACAAACAATTAGGCATAAAAGCACCTAGAGGAGCTTTGTTACATGGACCGCCAGGAACTGGTAAAACATTGTTGGCACATGCAATTGCTGGAAAATTGCAGTTGCCATTGATGGCTGTGACTGGCACAGAATTGGTTGGAGGAGTATCAGGGGAATCTGAGGAACGCATTAGAGAATTATTTGAGAGGGCAGTGTCAATAGCTCCCTGTGTATTGTTCATTGATGAAATTGATGCGGTGTGCGGAAACAGAATAAATGCTCAAAAGGACATGGAGAAAAGAATGGTGGCTCAGTTGCTGGCAAGTTTAGACAATTTGGGTGAAACCAATTCCTCAGTTCTCATACTCGCTGCTACAAACAATCCTGATGCCTTAGATCCAGCCCTAAGAAGAGCAGGACGGCTTGAACAAGAAATTACTTTGGGTATTCCATCTTTGAAAGCAAGGAAAGAAATCCTCTCAATTTTGTGTAAAAATATAGCATTGAGTGATGACATTGATTTGAATGCTATTGCTCAAATAACACCAGGTTTTGTTGGAGCTGATTTACAAGCTCTTGTTAACAAGGCAAGCACTTATGCAGTGAAGAGGATCTTTGCTGAAATCCGGGCTGAAAGCTTGAAAAATGAATTAGCAGAAAAACAAGAAAACAATGAAGAAGTTTCTGTTATACCTAATGGAGAAAAGGAGAAAGAAGAAGCACCAAAAGAGGCTGGGGATGCCCCAGTAACTGTTTCAGAAGATAATGTTGTTGAAGAAGCGAAACCTGAATCTCAAGCAGCAAATCCTGAATTAAATGTTGAAACTCCCATTGTGGAGACTAATCATGTAGAAAATGGTACAAATAATCCAGAACCCGTAGATCCAGTTGATGAAGTGGTCAGCTTACTGGAGGACTCTATGCCCTACAGTTCAGAGGAACTTGAAGGTTTGGCTATAAGACAAGAAGATTTTTTGAAAGCACTTAAAACAACTAAGCCATGTGCAGTCAGAGAAGGTATTGTCACAGTTCCTGATGTGACATGGGATGATGTTGGTTCCTTGAATCAAGTGCGTAAAGATTTGCAGCTTGCAGTTTTAGCACCTGTGAAGTATCCTGAACTACTAAAGAAACTGGGATTGGCTTCCCCTAGTGGAGTTTTGCTTTGTGGACCTCCTGGTTGTGGCAAAACATTATTGGCCAAGGCAGTAGCTAATGAGGCTGGAGTGAATTTTATTTCAGTGAAAGGGCCAGAGTTGCTCAATATGTATGTGGGTGAGAGTGAAAGAGCTGTGCGGACATGTTTCAGACGGGCACGGAACTCTGCACCTTGTGTGATATTCTTTGATGAATTTGACGCTCTATGTCCAAGGCGTACATCTCAAGATCACAATGGAGCTGCCAGGGTTGTCAACCAATTGTTGACAGAAATGGATGGTATAGAGGGCAGAGAAGGAGTTTTTGTGTTGGCGGCTTCAAACAGACCAGATATTATTGATCCAGCAGTACTAAGACCGGGCCGTTTAGATCGTGTCATGTATGTGGGCATGCCAGCTGGAGATGATCGGTTTGATATACTACAGAAGTTGACAAAAGGCGGTACTCAACCTCAACTAGGTAATGATGTGGATTTACAAGTAATAGCTGGTCTTACTGAAGGATACACAGGGGCAGATTTAGCTGGCTTAGTCAAGGCAGCTGCAACAAATGCTTTAACTCTTCACATTGCAAATGGAACTGTTGAAGAAGATATATTTGTCACATTTGAAGATTTCAGAGCAGCTCTGGCAAAATGCAAGCCATCTGTGTCCTCGAAGGAGCAGTTGCACTATGAGAAATTGAGAATAAAGTATGCTTCAGGGTCTGATGACAAAGATATGGAGATGGAGACTGAACCTACTAATGAGGAGTCAATGGATACTGTGTGAGAATCGTTTGAACATTGGATTTTAATTCAGGATTGATTTCATAATATAACATTTAATTTTAAGAGTATCTTACAAACCAATAGTGCCAATTTGTTCCTGCGAAATTGAACACCTTGCCCCTTGTACAAATGAGGCTTATCTGAACCCAGTAGTATATGTAATGTTGTGTAAACATGGTTTTATAAATTTGCGAGTGATGCATTAAGATACACTCTTTGTTTACAATAACTGCACATTTTAAATTCAATGATAAATAAACATATTTTTTAAGATGATTGTTTTTTATTATAATATTATAAGAATAACACACAAAAAGATTATGAATTCTCTTACAGTCATTATGATTTTGTAACACCTAGTCACCTCGGAAGATTTTTCGACTTAGCATGTTCTGTGAGATAACTATTATTCTATTAGGAATAATCCTGGAGAAATATAAATAACAATTTTTGTATACAAAATTACTCCACATAACTTCTCTTTCATCTCTCAACATCAACTTCAGTTGTCACCAATGATGGTGGGTCATGAGAAAGGTTTTGGCGTATATTTTACGCGGGCGAAGCCGCGGGCAAAACGTAGTCCATACTAATATTATAAATGCGAATGTTTGGATGTGAGTTTGTGAGGATGTTTGTTACTCAATCACGCAAAATCTACTGGACGGATTTCGATGAAATTTGGTACAGAGGTAGATAATGACCTGAAATAGCACATAGGCTACTTTTTATCCCGGGAAAAAGCACTGTTCCCGTGGGAAATTCACGCGGGCGAAGCCGCGGGCAAAAGCTAGTAATAATATAATTGCGAAAGTTTGGATGTGAAGATGTTTGTCACTCAATCACGCAAAATCGAATGGTTGGATTTCGATGAAATTTGGCTAAAAAAGAAGAAGAGAAAGAAAAAGAGCTAAAAGTAGCACAAAGGGTACTTCTTATCCTGAATTTCTCACGGGAGCACAGGGCGGGCGCTTCATAGAAACGGCGCGTCAAATATGCCTACTACTACTACTACAAATGAAACTGTATATCCGTGAACACGTCAGTAACACGTCAATGTGTGCGTTTTCATAGTCGAACGTCCCACAGTTACACAAGAACGGGGGAGAAGTGCGGAAGGAGCGGGGGGGTGCCATATTGCGGGAGGGGCAGGGAGTTTCCTTTCTGTACGTAGTACTAATATTAATTCTGTGACGGGAGCGAAGCCCCGGGTCCTATTCCTAATCCTAACTAATATTATAAATGCGGAAGTGAGTTTGTTTATTTATTTGTTTGTTACCTGTTCACGCTTTATCTACTGAACCAGTCTTCCTGAAATTCCGCATACACATAGAAGTACTGAGAAGGACATAGGGTACCTTTCGTCCCGGGAAAAAGCACTGTTCCCGTGGGAAATTCACGCGGTTGAAGCCGCGGGCAAAAGCTAGTAATACTATAAAAATAATCCTGCAGTAGTCTTATTCCTCATGGCTGGTATGACCACAAGAAAACTTGGGCTGATGGTCATCATCTCGTTGAATTAAACTGTTAATGGAGTGGTTTTCCATTGCTTTCTAGCTGATAAACTTACTATAGACTCCTTACGATGTTTTACATACATATATACATAGAATCACGTCTTTATCCCTTACGGGGTAGACAGAGCCAAGAGTCGTGACGATGTTTTACTTCACTGTAAATTGGACCCACCCATATTTAGCAGTGGGAACACTAGTAAATACTTGAAAAGGAAATCCTATTAGGAACCATGTAGTGCGAAGGGAATTAATTAGACTTCTCTTTGTTCTTCGACATAGTCAAATACTCAAAATAAATAAAAAATTCACACTGTTACAGGACGTCCAGATTTTGAGAAATACGTGGACGAACACCAATATATTTTTTTGTTACATCAGTATTGATCACTTACTTGATCCAAATGATAAATCATAGTGAATTAAACCTTATTCGGGAAATTTTATACACTTGTAAGACGATCAGGGTAGTAATAAATTGACAACCACCAATGCCTATATTTTATTTATTAAATTCGGGTACACAGGAACACTCACCTTGTTTATTCGAGAAGCGTAAGATGTTTACTGTACTGTCATCTTTCTTTTAGCCATATCATGCAGAATACGTTTGCATCTTTTTGGGCCTTCCTGTACTTATTTTTCACATCACGCCTTATTCCCATGGGGTAGGCAGAGACCAGATCCGTATGTATGTATAGCCTGACCAGGAATATAAAAACAAAACCCTCGCCATGTTGCGAGTCTTTATTATTCAAAAAAGATGTGTACGAGCTATCTGTAACGCTTATTTCTTGACTCGTGCCGACCATTATTTAAACAACTTGGAATTCTAACTCTAGCGTCAATGTATATAAGAGATGTGTGTATTTTTGTTAAAAAACATCCAGATATTTTCAGGTATCGTAACCAAGTACATTTAAGACCACAGCGGCCACAATATATTAATTTATTGGACAAGCCACCTTGTAATTGCTATATATATAAAATGAATGTTTATAATATGTGCATAATTATTTATAATAAGCTCCCAAATTCAATAAAGGAACTACATGGGAAGAACTTTGACAATGTTTTGACTGCATGGCTGTTAGAAAATACTTTTTATGACATTAATGAATATTTGAATTCTTGATTATGATTATGATTCTTGATTATGACAATTTGATTTAATGTGTAATACTAATTTAAAATTTTGCATGCCTTACTTTAAGGTTGAATACATGTACCTGTTTTAAATTGTAACATCTCCTATCAACTGTATTCTTGCAAATAAAAATTGATTTGATTTGATTTGAAAAGCAATAGAACTAATTTCTTTTACTAGCAACTGAATAATTTAAAAACCCATCTGTCATTTCTCCTGTCAACGTTTGACTTTCAATCAAGGGCGGATCCAGCACATTTTTACACGACTGACCAAAAAAGGAGTGTTATGTTTTCAGGGTTCATGTATGTATGTATGTATGTATGTATGTAATTTCTTTATTCCACCATAAGTCCTGAACGGCTTAACAGATTTTGATGTGAGAGGTATTGTTAGATTCCTTGCATAAGCCCGAATGACATAGGCTATGTAAGTTGTCAGTCGTGTTTTTTATTTTTAAATAATTAGCTTGTTATTTCTGGGAAGGGCACCGTTTTCCGTTCTCAAGATTATTTCCGAGAAAAAGGAAGTTTCCGCTTGTTCTTTGAAATTTTCGAGAACGCCAAATCACTAATTGTGGCGGATTAATTTTTTGAAAATAAACTTGTAAGAAACTATTACTACTAAATCCTGTTATTTTAACAACTCGAATCTTAATTTGATATGTACTGTTATGGAACCTGCCTTCACAGTATACATACATGTACACAAAATATTATTTTAAAAATAGCAGTCGGGGATGTGGCTCCCCCCCCCCCACACACGGGGGCAAGTGTCCCCCTGCTTCCACCCTATAAATCCGTTACTTCTTTCAATAATGTTGCAATATGAAACGCATAAGTGCTGCCTCTAATTCAGGGTTTTTATATTTCTGGTCAGGCTTTATGTATTAATTAAAAATTCCGTTAGTATCAGAATAGTGAGAAAATGCAATTGTTCTTCTCGTAAATCGACGACGTGAGGGAGGATACTTACATTCATATATGGTCAATCCACGGGAAAAGGTACCTTATGGTCGTTGGCACTTACGACATTGTGCTTATTATAAGCTAAGTGAACTCCTATGATTTCTCTTTCTAAACGACTTAAGCGCCAACGACCATAGGTCGTAGGTGGATTGACCCATATGTATATCCCGACCGGTTTCGGCCACAGCGACTTCGGATCTAAAGAAGGTTGGAGGATAAAAAGAAGGTGACAGGAATACACTAAAATATCGTTTAGGCGCTTAATGGTAAAAGAGTGTGCGCAGAGAATCCGGACAAACGAAGTGGCGGGAAGAATTCTGTACCGGAACTTTACCGGGAAAAAACCACCGGTAAAAATAAGCACCGAAAAAGGTCTCGACACGGCACCACGTTTGTCCGACTAGAACCTAACTTAAGCTATACGCAGACTGCTACCACCGTAACTTATATAGGGAGCTACGGGCCCTATGTACTAATAACTAACTAACTAAATTTATTATGCAACTCACCAAGTTGACTTCTTAATCCAAGTTGGGGTGTCTTCGGAGGAGGTGGTGGTCCCTAAATCACCCAACCTACCCCATGAGATCTCAATCCCCAGAATAAATACCTTGCTTTCTTCACGAGGGTTCACTCGGCAACAGGATTCGGCGTCCCCAGGCAGCCACAAGTCACGTCGTTCACAACAAACAGTCTAAATACATTTCTTTCGCACAACACAAATTATCGCGAGCTTATTAGTTATTTAACAACGATGAAATACACAATTACAATTCAAACTAACAATTAAACAATCACAAGTCAAACTAGTTAATAGACCGTTCACACGCGGTCGTAAAACTGACCAACAAGATGGTCGCCCGCACCGGCGGGGATATATCACGCAGTATGACCTCACACACGCGCGATCCAAACGCTACTGCAAGATCGACTGAAGGTCGCCCCGGGCGGAAGCCGCCTGCGCAATGTTGCCAGGAGGCAAACGCAATGGCTATACTAAAGCCAGCTATACACGGCGCAGCTACCATGCGACAGTGCATAGATTTTATAAACATCAACACTTTTATTACAAACATCCCCCCGTCCCGGTCTGAGAAGCAGACCGCTAGCTTACTCTACGGGAAGGCGGGCGAGAGAGGTCACAGCTCTCCTTAAAATCGAACCGTCGACCAACACCTCAGCCACACGCGGAGTGCCATCTCCGCCAAGAATCAAACGTAATATGCGAGCTCGTCGCCAAAGCAATGAGGGCAGATTTGCCTCTTTTAACAATACTAAATCACCCTCCCTGGGAGGCTCAGTCCTGTCTGTCCACTTCACTCTTTGCTGCAGCAAATGCAAATATTCAAGCGACCAGCGACGCCAAAAGTCCTGGCTCATTTGCTGCAACATTTGAAAACGCGACAACCGATATACGCGTTCGTCCTTCCACGGGTATTCGGGCAGGGCATTCAAAGGCCCTCCCACCAAAAAATGACCAGGGGTGAGAGCTTCCAAGTCATTTGGATCTGGAGATAGCGGACAGAGAGGACGAGAGTTGAGGACCGCCTCAACTTTACAAAACACTGTGGCCAGCTCTTCAAAAGTTAGAGCCGTTTCTCCGATAATGCGGCGGAGGTGGGTCTTTGCGGATTTCACAGCCGCTTCAAAAACCCCTCCCCAATGGGGGCAACTTGGGGGACTAAACTTCCAGGTTATTCCCCTTTGGGCAGCAATTTGACTTAAACTAGTACAATTTTTATCAATAAACACAGAAACATCCTTAAGATAATTTACAGTTCCTTTATAGTTTGTGCCATTATCAGACCTAATAAGGGAAGGTAGACCTCGACGCGAAACAAAGCGATCCAACGCGGCGACGAAGGCCTCCGTAGTCAGAGCCGACACCACCTCCAAATGGACAGCCTTGGTGGCCAAACAAACAAATACACACAAATAGCCCTTCACAATACGGGCATTACGAAAGGGAGAAGCCTTGATCGAAAAGGGACCGGCAAAATCGGTTCCAACGCCGTCAAACGGCCTCGAAGGTCGGATTCGATCAGCGGGCAAATCACCCATCTGTGGTTGCATCGTGGATGCCTTCAACCTATAACATGCAATACATCGAAACAGGACACTACGGATTGCTCTTCGGGCAGACAAAATCCAAAATTCGCGTTGCAAAATAGCCAACAAAGCATTGCACCCAGCATGGGCGTTACGAATGTGTCGATCAGACACCAAAAGCTGCACCAAGGGTCCGCCCTTGGGCAACAACAGAGGATGGCGAGTCTCATATGGAAGATCCGCCTTCCGGAGCCTGCCTCCAACCCGAAGAAGCCCATCCGAGTCGATGTACGGGTTCAAACGAGCGACCGCGCCCTTCAACTTAGCGCGTCCGTCGCGCAAAATACGAAGCTCTGACTCAAACCGTCCGGTCTGCACGACACGGACCCAATGCAACAATGCGCTCCGGCGCTCTTCTGCACCTGCAATCGGCTCCAACCGCTTTGCCTGTGGGTTTCTACAATTATGTATGAAACGCTTAATCCAACTGGTAACACCCAGAAGCTTATCCAAACTGCTATACCGAGCAAGTAGCCAATCCGGCTCCGACGTCGTCTCAGCGACTACAGCATGTACACGAAGCCCAGTCAAACTCAAAGAAGTAACATCTGTCTGACAGACAGGCCAAGATGTTTCTGATCCCATCAGCCACTCTGGACCCCACCAGAGCGGGTGTGACACCAATTCTGGTGCCGTACAACCTCGGGAAGCACAGTCCGCTGGGTTAAGCTCTCCCGGCACATGTCTCCATGTTATATCAATTCCAATATTTTGAATTTGGGAAACCCTGTTTCCAACAAAAACCTCCAAGGTATGTGGGGCCGCGCGCAACCATGCAAGCGCGACCTGGCTATCCGACCAGGCGAAGATGTCTCGTATCTCGACCGTGGCCGCCAGCTCACTGGCAACGTGATGCAACAATTTAGAGAGAAGGTGAGCTCCACTCAACTCAAGCTTGGGAATAGTCAGCCTAGTCCTGATGGGGGCGACCTTGCTCTTCCCTAACAAAAGCGAGACATTGACCCGGCCATCGGCGTCAACTGTCCGCATATAGACTGACGCGGCGTAGCCTCGCTCCGACGCGTCACAAAAGCCATGCAGGCTGGCTCGATATTTCCCGGGTGGCAATATTCGACGAGGCAAGGCAATCCGATTGACTTCCTTAATCGATGAAAACAACTCGAGCCAATCATCCAATGGAGAGCCAAACAGCGGCTCGTCCCACGAGACGCCCAAAGTCCAAAGTCTCTGAAGAAGACACTTCGCAGAGAATATCACTGGACTGATCCAACCGCTTGGATCAAACATACGAGCTATTACGGACAACACCGTTCTCTTAGTCCAGACTTTTGGTACTTCCAAGTCCACTTGGAATGTGAAAATATCGGTTAGCGGCTGGTACTGCATGCCCAGCACCGCTATCCTGTTGGGATCATCCACATCCTCAAACAGGTGAGGGTTCTGTTGGTGATCCTCCGGGATCCCTTCTAGAACTCTAGGCTCATTGGACAACCACTTACGTAGCTCGTAGCCACCTGTCTTCAATATTTCGATCAATTCATCCCGCAGTAGGAGGGCCTCCTCAATACTTTGGGCTCCGGTGCACACGTCATCGACATACAAGTCACGTGACAGCACGGAAGCCCCACGGGGAAAGCGGATCCGTTCCCGCTCTGCCAATTCAAGCAATGATCTGATGGCGATATAGGGACTAGATTTCAAACCATACGTGTTTGTATTGAGTTCATACACCGTCACAGGATCCTCAGGGCGCTCACGCCAGAGTATCAACTGGAATCGCCTGTCCTCAGGATGTATGACTGTCTGGCGGAACATCATCCGGATGTCCGCGCCAAAAACCACTTGATGTCTTCTAAAGTTCAAGATGATGTCAATTATGTCCCTATGCAATTTGGGACCTGAATGCAAACATAGATTCAACGAAACTCCGTTCGAAGTGGGTGCGGACCCATCAAAGACAGTCCGCAACTTGCCCGTTGAGGCCTTCACCACCGCGTGGTGGGGCAAAAAATAATGCTCAGTTGAGCTCCAATCAACTCGAGCCGGAGACATGTGACCCAAATCCTCGTACTCGCGCATAAATTCAATATATTTATCGCGAAGTACGTGGTCACGCTGCATACGTCGCTCCATGGACAGCAGTCGTTTCTCCGCAAGCGCCCTACTTTGCCCTAGGCTAGGACGTGTAGCAACAAATGGTAATCTAGTTACAAACCGACCGGAGGGCAACCTCTCCGTGGTTGATCGAAAGAAGGCTTCGCACTCAGCGTGTTCCGGATCCATCCTGGAACTCATAGGTGGCTCCTCCACCTCCCAAAACCTTTGCATGGTCTTGGCCAAGGACGCTGATGCGACGACCGGTGGCTCCTCCACGGTGCTATTATCAAACACAGGGCCCATCAGGGCGAAACCAAAGATAGTAGACACTGCCATCAGTGAAGACGAACCCAGAGCTTTCTGGGTACCCAACAAAATCCAACCCAATACGTCCGAGCCCAGGAGCAAGTCCACTGGGCCGGGATGAAAGACAAAGGGGTCGGCCAAATCCAGACCCGAAACCAAAGACAACACCCCCGGCGGTATGTCTGTCGAGGGGTGCCAACCCGCAATGGTATCCATTACCATAGCCGAAGTCGTGATCCTCATTGTGGAGGACTTCAGCGAAGAAAAGGTGACAAGTGTCTGGCCCGTCAGACACTTCACCTGTATGCCACCAACTCCAAGAAGTGGCACAGGCGAGTCTTCCACGACTAAACCTAACTGGTGTGCCACTCGAGTGGTAACCAAACTGCTTTGAGCCCCTGAGTCCAACAGAGCTCTCAAATTCCACTCCCACTCTCTCCAAACCAGGGGGCGCCACTGACCCGGATAGTATGGCGGGCGAGTGCACATCCCTACCTGAGGGGCATAGCCCGCGGCCCTGCCATACCTATAGTATGGCGGGTGGTACTCCAGCCGTGGGTACTCGTGCAGCGGCGGAGAAAACCGCTGCGGCTGCATGTGTTGGGTATTGGTAACCCGCGTGGAGGGGGGTGTCCCCACTCTCACGTCCGATCTAGGGCCCCCGCCCATGGGGGCCCTATCCGGGGCCTGGCCAGCCACATACTGGCCATGACCTTGGGGCGCGTGGTCCCGGTCCGCCAAGACCCGCGCAGGTACGCGACCCCTCCCGAGGGGGGTGCGACGAGCGAAGCCGCGTCCTCCGTCCGGTGGTGGAGGGCTTCGCGCAGGAGCGCCCCCGCCCATAGGGGACCCCTGCCTCAACATCTGGGGGCCATCCCCGTTCCGGTTCATGCAGAGCATCGCGTGGTGCAGCCCACGGCATGCACTGCATGGTATGGCCCTGGGACAGTCACGTGCATAGTGACTGCCCAAACAGTAAAAGCAAAGCTCATGCCGCCTTGCCATGCGGCGCCGATCTTGTACTGGCAGTCTCTGCCAGTCCCTGCATTGCAGCAGGCTGTGGCCCATCCGGCCACATTGCAGGCAGTCCGCGTCCCTCGCGACTGCTGCCGTGTGTGCAACCCGCACACCAGCTCCACGCGGTGGCGGTTGCCGTCCCTGTTGGGGCTTCCCTCGCCATGAGGGTTCCAAGGGCCTACGTTCAGGCGCTCTGGATGGCGCTGAGTCCGTCATGGTATTCTCAGCAGCCCGTGCCTCAAACTCCAAAAACTTCACCAAGTCAGTGAATGTTGGTAGGGTGGTGCTATCCCGCTCCGCATTTTCGCGCTCAAACCGCGAGCGGATGTCATTGGGCAATTTGCCCAATACAATGTGCACCAACAAAAAAGACCATTGGTCCACCGGCAGCCCCAGTGTGCGGAGCGCGTTACAGGCCACTGTAACGGGCGTGAGCAACTGCAGGCGCAACTGTGCCCTGTTGGCCACCTTGGGCAGGGCCATCAACTGTGCGGCGTGCGCATCCGCTAACAAACGTAAATTTTGGTAGCGGGAGTTCAATAACTCCCAAGCCGTATCGTACTGGTCGTCCTCCACCCGGAGGTGCTGGATGAGCGACCGCGCTTCATCCTCCAGAGTGGAGAGGAGGTAGGCCATCTTCTGGGCCTTCGACAAATCCTGTCGTGCTACGACCAGGGACTCAAACATATTTTTGTAGGCTACCCACTCCTCCATCCTACCCCCAAAGTGGGACAGCTGAAGGGTGGGGAGCCGACCAGTAACCGCTGGTCCTTCCTGTCTAACAGGTGTGCGAGGGGCTGGTCCGCCAGCCTGTCTCGCCCTTATTGCGGCCGCCGCCTCCGCGATATCATCGTGCAGACTCAGGATCTGGTCCATGTCCGCCATGTGAACTGCGTAGACCTCCGCGGCAAGTTCGGCTTCGGTAAGCACCGCCATGGCCGCTTCCGCGCTACTCAATCGTGAGTGGAGGTGATCCGCTCTTAGCAGTGTGGCGCCCTCCCTGTCCTTCCGGGACAGGAGTCCTCCGGCCGTCACAAACCATCTCAGTTCGTTGGCGAGTGTCGCCTTAGCATTGGAGACCTTCGCCATCGCGTCAAGTCACAAACAAACAGACAAATAAAAAAAGATAAAAGGTAAATAAAAAACAAAATCAAACTACGACACGCAAAGCCGCGGTAGGAATGAGAATGGCACAAACCCGGAAACAAATGCAAAAAGGTTACAAATATCTAAAATCAAACAATCAATCTATATAAGTTCTTATATAAACAAACTAAGTAAAATCTAATAATTTTTACAAATAATTATCTTTTACAAACGAACAAATAGAGGGTAGATAAACTACGCTCTGCTACTAGAAAATGTCTAATGCCCCATCTACAAACTATATGGTCTATGTAACAAAAGGAATATAAACAAACAAAAGGCTTTATTTAAACTAAGTACATACTATGAGGCCTTATCAAACAAACTACATACAAACTATGAGGCGTTATCATACAAACTACATACAAACTATGAGGCCTTATCAACTACGCTCTGCTACCAGAAAATGTGCGCAGAGAATCCGGACAAACGAAGTGGCGGGAAGAATTCTGTACCGGAACTTTACCGGGAAAAAACCACCGGTAAAAATAAGCACCGAAAAAGGTCTCGACACGGCACCACGTTTGTCCGACTAGAACCTAACTTAAGCTATACGCAGACTGCTACCACCGTAACTTATATAGGGAGCTACGGGCCCTATGTACTAATAACTAACTAACTAAATTTATTATGCAACTCACCAAGTTGACTTCTTAATCCAAGTTGGGGTGTCTTCGGAGGAGGTGGTGGTCCCTAAATCACCCAACCTACCCCATGAGATCTCAATCCCCAGAATAAATACCTTGCTTTCTTCACGAGGGTTCACTCGGCAACAGGATTCGGCGTCCCCAGGCAGCCACAAATCACGTCGTTCACAACAAACAGTCTAAACACATTTCTTTCGCACAACACAAATTATCGCGAGCTTATTAGTTATTTAACAACGATGAAATACACAATTACACTTCAAACTAACAATTAAACAATCACAAGTCAAACTAGTTAATAGACCGTTCACACGCGGTCGTAAAACTGACCAACAAGATGGTCGCCCGCACCGGCGCACAGTGTGATATTTTTGAAATCTAGCTGGACAAAATTATAATACCCATTAAATATGAAGTGGCGTGCTCTAGGATGGAATATAAAGACACTGTGCCAAGATTTTAAATGTCTATTATGTACAACTAGCTTTTGCCCGCGACTTCGTCCACGCGTAATTTACTAAAGTTAATATCTCAAGTTCTTAGCGACGACGAATCAAAATGAAACCTACGCCAGATTTTATGTTAGGCCTTCTATAATACTACAGTGAAAACTACTTCAAATTTAGTCCAGTAGTTTTTGCGTATAAACATAAAAACTAATTTAGTCCAGTAGTTTTTGCGTATAAACATAAACAGACAAAAATTGAAAAAGATTTTGGTTTCTATTGGCCCTATAAAAATCCCTCATAGTTTTTCTTCGTAAATATTTCCTATGTACAGACACAGACCAGTTACTGTATTATTATATGTACCTATTGTTAGGAAAGGCAACATACATAAAAATTATGATGATGACTGATTATTGAAATATTTTGTAATTGAAAAAGAATTGAATAGGTAATACAACAAAATAAAATAACTTGTTTAAAATTACACTTCACTCAGTTATGTACAATTACCTATTTATTAATTTTATTTGCTTAGTCTCGTATCACATTATATTGATGTGTCAACAGATTAGCATCGATCATTAGTGAGAAAACTTGATCTTCCGCCTTTTTAGGACATGCCAAACTTTTCCGCGCTTTTTAAACGCAGTTACCTCTTTTAGGTGAAGCGAGACAAAGCTCTTTCACGATTGCTGCCGAATCTCTGCCCCTCACTGCTAAGCTTTATTTCAGTCGCCATTGATAACTCCTCCTTGATGAAACCAGTAGATGTCGAATTCGTCGCATTTTGTTCTTAAGACTGGAGCATCTAAAGTATTTTTTGGTCTTTCGGGCCCCCTCCTCGTTTCATGTAGTAAATCATCTTCGATAGCTGCTGTGACAAAATCAGGAAATAATATTTTATCTTCCAATCACGTAGAGTTTGCTTTTAAAAACAATGTTAGTGTCTCCTCGATTTTTGCTCGATTTTGTGACAGATGCTGCTGATTTTAACTATCAATTTTATAGTGGTATCTTCCGTAAAAGACGGAACACCAAATTATTGCAAAATATAGCTTATTAAAGCATCTAGTATTGTTTCTTTTAAATTAGCTCACCAAATGTCGAATAACTCTCGACGTGAAATTGACGTAGTGATACTGAAAAAAAATAAAACTTGTATGAGTGTCGCATGAATTCGCCAGTAAATACACTTTGATCGTAAAGCCAGCATGTTAGTCTTCCAAAATAATGTAATACGAGATTGGTATACGTCGATATAATATACTAAAACTAAAGTACAAACACATTTTTCTTCTTTTTTTTTACTGTATAATTACCTCTTGTCTAATGATACTCACAACAATGTTTAAGAAAATAATATTAAAGAAAAGTATTTATACTCACCTTGATGACTCAAAAATCACAATTACAACTCACAATCACTGCTAACTTACGTACACAACTCAAAGGAATGGCGCGGTCGCTTAAAACAATTAATCGCCAAAATGCGAGTACCCATATGTTCAGACTTATTTCTTATTATTGAGCGCCTCTACCTAAAAATGAATGTTAGTGTCTTGTGATAGGATATGTCTACTTTATATGTAAACAGCTATTTGACTTCTAGACGATAAGTGAAAAATATAATTTTGTCCGGCTAGATTACGAATATTTCGCTTTGTGCGGCGGGGATATATCGCGCAGTACGACCTCACACACGCGCGATCCAAACGCTACTGCAAGATCGACTGAAGGTCGCCCCGGGCGGAAGCCGCCTGCGCAATGTTGCTAGGAGGCAAACGCAATGGCTATACTAAAGCCAGCTATACACGGCGCAGCTACCATGCGACAGTGCATAGATTTTATAAACATCAACACTTTTATTACAAACAAAGAGCAAAATGGTAAAAGCGCAGAATGGTAAAGATTTTAGTGCATGAGCTACCAGGACGATTTTAACATCATATCGGTGAATTGTGACTCCCTAACGAGTAAAATATAAATAAAACTTGTACAATTTTCGGAAAAAATATGTTCTCAAAATCAAATAACCAACATTCATGATAAAATAAAATAAAATATTATATACTGTCAAATCACGCAAAGTAAGTTTTAATACTTGTCTTAAGGGATACCAAACTAACTCAAAGATACTATATTAATTACCAAAAATATTATTATTACTCTTTGATGATTATCATGAGTGTTGATTATTTTATTTTAACAATCATGTTTGCGTTTTTTTATTTTTTTCGTTGTAGGTCAAATGCTTCTAATACAAAGATAATTTAAGACAATTATCTTTATTAATAATACTTTTAAAATTCTGATAATTATGGTAATTGTGACATAATGACCATTCGGAAATATAATTATTTAATTTTATTTTTTTTTCATTTCATTTATTCACTTTACAATATTTACAATTTAGCATACATAAACCATTCATGTTATTATGAATGTTGATTACATTTATATAATTTTGAAAAAAAATAAAAAATAACTTTTTTAGATTTATTTCTATTTTACTTCACAATTCACCAATATGATGTTAATATATTCCTGACAGCTCAAATAATATAGCACTGAAATCTTTACCATTCAGCGCTTTTACCATTTTGCAACGCCTTAACGTAAAATATACACCTTACACAGTCTGGTGACTCATTATTAAAGTTAATCTGGTTAAAATAAATAAAAATATGGTTAAAATAAGTTTCATACTGAATAGTACGAAACTAGTAGTAGACGTCAATTTTACACGACTGACCAAAACATAACACTCCTTGTGTTATGTTTTCAGGGTTCATGTATGTATGTAAGTGTCTTTATTCCACCATAAGTCCTGAACGGCTTAACAGATTTTGATGTGAGAGGTATTTTTAGATTCCTTGCATTTCTCCGAGTGACATAGGCTATGTGAGTTGTCAGTCGTGTTTTTTATTTTTAGGGTTCCGAAGTAAACAAGGAACCCTTATAGTTTCGTCATGTCTGTCCGTCCGTCCGTCCGTCCGTCTCACATTGGAACCCCGCCATACAAGGTAGTGCTCGTAACTCGATTTTCGAAAAGAGGGTATATTCAAAATTTATTTATCGTAAGTCATAAAGGAGGGTATAATGAATTATGTTTCATACACAGTCAGTATCTATCAGCTATCAATTGAGTGCCAGGCTACGTCAAACTTCAGGCAATAGCAAATAATTGCGTACCGGTGAGCATTTACTTAATTTTCTCATAATTGTTTGTTTTTAAAGAAAAAAATCAAATTGTCTCTTGTAGATGATGATATGTAGATGATATTTCAACGTTTATATCTAATTGTTGTCTGTTTTTTTATATCATTTATTCATGGTAAACATTATGAACTTGAACTTTAAGAAAAAAAATATTTTCTTCTCAACGCGCAAACTCCTTGCAAAAGTAATAATTAGATGTAGCTACAGAAACCTTCAGGATAGAGTAACCGAAGAGAAAAGTAAAAGTAAGTTGCGGGTTTTCGAAATATTTTTTTTTTGCTATGACATTTTAATCAGGCATTGGTCTTATCATGAATTTGACTAATTTGTTAGAGATTTTGCTACTTATTTTAAAATTAAATGTTGATTACCAGTTTATTAAATTATAATCTGTGTAATATATCAATATTTTATTATATTTTTAAGGTAAAAGTACGTATACCATTACTCGAAAAAGTTGTGTGACCTACTTTTCAAAAGAAAATTTAAGTCAATGTTTTAGTAGGAAATCTACAAGGGAAAAACATGGGGATTATTTTTAATAATATTTAGTGTCATCAGATCCTATAATCATACATAGACGATCCCTGCCAGTGTTAGAATAAAAAATGTTTTATTCCGAAGCTGAAGCTATCGAAATATTTACTTTATCCTGAATGAATCTTGCTTAAAAATTATTTTTTTATTTAATCCTAATCCTAATTAATATTATAAATGTGAAAGTAAGTTTGTTTGTTTATTTGTTTGTTAACTCTTCACGCTTTATCTCTCCTGAACCAATCTTCCTGAAATTTCGCATACACACAGTTCGAAGTACTGAAAAGGACATAGGATACCTTTCTTACCGGGAAAAACCACTGTTCCCATGGGAACTTCACGCTAGCGAAGCCGCGGGCAAAAGCTACCTGTTAGTTTTTGAACTTTACGTACCTATTTATTTATTGATATGCAGTCACCAAATATCAATCGTAATAAAATAATAGTTTCTTTTAAAAACGTCCTAATCTCAATCTGTCCAAATAGAATCGCTATTCGAGTAGTCACTTAGTATGTTGACTGTACAAGTGAACTGTTCATCCATACTTCCATACTTACTAATATTTCCTTACCAACTGTCTGTCTGTCTTTTACGCTTTCGCGGCAAAACAGCTTGATCGATTTTAATGAAATTTGGTATATAATTAAAGACCTGCGGTCAAATATAGGCTACTTTAAAAAAAATATCAACGCCCAATACGCTGCAAACGGGATGAAAGTTTGTATGAAAAACACTTAATATACTTTTTGCCGCGGGCGTAGCCGCGGGCAACAGCTAGTACTCTATGTAGCACTACAAACTGTTTCTAATGTGTCATATTTAATTCCTAAATACATTTAATTACTTAATTACACTGGTTATAGTTTTGAGCACTGGGGTCCCAGTGTGCGTCTGTCTGCGGCTAATCTCAGAGACTACTAGTACTAGAAAACTGTAATTTGGTAGAGATATACATATTTATTTCGCGGAGCGAACTGTAGAATAAAATTAGGAAAAATATTTTTTTTTAGGGGGCCTCCCCTACACCTAAAGTGGGGATAATTTTTCTCTCGATTATACCATCGTGTGGGGAATCATTTAATAGGTCTTTTAAAAATATTATGAGTGTCTTAAGAACATTTTTTGATATAGGGATCCGTGTGCGAAATATTTAACTTTAAAGTGATAAATTTTGTTAGAGTCAAGTGTCCCCCCCCTCGGACAGGAAAATAGTGGAGGGTGGATACATGAAACAAATTATAATAACTAGCAAATATAATGAATTTAAAAGGAAAATTATCACGGCTATGTAGACTTTACACGTTAATGAGTAATAGACGATAAACTTACAAAATTGATTTTAGTATGAAAAATATTCCTAGGAACAATTTTCATTCTATATGATGGTAATACTTAGGTTATTTTCATTAGTTATCTAAAAGTGGAAGTAAATATGAGTTCATGTGTCCGCATTTCTACAGGATAGGTACCTTCGGAACCCTACATTGTTCGTGGCCCGACACGCACTTTACCAATTATTTATAATTAGCTTGTACCTGGAAATAAAAAAAAAGATCTTACCTTAGTAATTTGGAAAGCGCCAGCGTGACACTCGTTGCTAGGTTCATCCCAAAGTAACATCTCATTGAGTATTTTATACTCGACCCCGTCACTAGTATGCAGTACTGTGGTGCGGGAGAACGATATTATATGTTCGTCTTCGGCTAAGGATTCCGCTGTCAGCTTCAGTATGCCGCAGATTTTAACTATCGTTGTTTGCTCCTGATGGAAAAAATATTGTAAATTATTTAATCAATATATAATAGAGGCCGGATGGGATGTCGTTGGTACCGCGGAGGCTGGGTAAGTGTCTCATTTGGGATGCCACATGCGTGGATACTCTCGCACCCTCGCATGTACCATTTACTTCTGTGAGCGCGGGGGCGGCAGCGGTTGCCGCAGAGGCCATAAAGCGTAGAAAGTATGTGGACTTGGAGACGAGCTACATTTTTGTGCCCTTTGCGGTAGAGACCATGGGTCCATGGGGCCCAGAGGCAAAATCTTTAGTATCTGAGGTTTCAGCACGCCTCCGCGACGTAACTGGCGATCCGAGGGCGGGCAGCTACTTTGCACAGCGTATTGCTATAGCGGTGCAGAGGGGTAACGCTGCCAGCCTTCTGGGAACCCTTCCTCGCGGCGACGTGTTGGAACCTCTATACTATTTATGATTTTAAGCATAGTTTTATTTTTAGTTTGGACAACATGACAATGTGACAATGTATTAAATAGAAATAAATGAAAACCACTTTAAAAAAAAAATAAAACAGTAAAAATATTTTGTATATATATAAAATTCTTCCGCATATTCCCAAATACTTTATTCCCGTCGCAATTTCGGGAAATTCTCTTTTAGTGCTCCACAACACTCTAAGGAACCTAAACTCCATTTTTCTTAATTGTCCTATTATGTAAACAATTTTCACAGTACTTTTTGTTGAAAATAAATCATTCGGATTTTACATTCCAAACTTCAGCTTTTTACGCCCAGCAGTTTTAGCTATGCGTTGTCTGTCAGTCAGTCAGTAACGGAAGTATTTTATATAGGTACACGCTGCATTTTCATTGGTTATGGAAACATATCTCTCTTGCTTCCTCTACAGTCATCACTCTCTTCATACATGCTCTCCGGTTATGGGTGCTCCTAATATCTCCCTTATTTTTATTTCTTAGTCTTATGAAGTTGGCTTTTGGCTACAAAACCAATGAAAATTCACCATGAATATTAAAGAAGGCTAGCTAGGAATAGAAAGAAGACTTACGTTATGTAACAAGACATCGACAGTGAATGTGAAGGGGTCGTGTTTAAAGGCGGGCCACTTGTTGACATATTTAGTGACGGCCGTGGCGCCCTCTAGCACGTGACATCTGGTGGAATATTTGCACGCGATATCCCCTATTATATTTAAACGAATAATTCAAGAACACTTACCCTTGCTCCAATGCTGGTCTGGAAGCGAAGAAAAAACATAGAATGTGCCAGCTGCTTCTCTTCACGCGCAGATTGTAAAAGTAAATCGAGGGAAAGGGCTTTAAACTGGGGATTCCTCCACTCATAGGCGATGGGCTAGCAACCTGTCGCTATATCTGAATCTCCATTCCATCAGAAAGCCATTCAACTAAGCGTGGCCTTCGAGTCTCACGACTCTGTCTACCCCGTAAGGGATAAAGACGTGAATCTATGTATGTATTTACTTACGTTATGTAGCAAGACATCGACAGTGAATGTGAAGGGGTCGTGTTTAAAGGCGGGCCACTTATTGACATATTTAGTGACAGCCGTGGCGCCCTCAAGCACTTGACGGGTTAGCAACCTGTCACTATATCTGAATCTCCATTCCATCAGAAAGCCATTCAACTAAGCGTGGCCTTCAAGTCTCACGACTCTGTCTACCCCGTAAGGGATAAAGACGTGAATCTATGTATGTATATACTTACGTTATGTAGCAAGACATCGACAGTGAATGTGAAGGGGTCGTGTTTGAAGGCGGGCCACTTATTGACGTATTTAGTGACGGCCGTGGCGCCCTCTAGCACGTCCTTAACGCCGTCATCCACGGACTTACTGTTGCTTGATGATATGCGGAATAGTCTGTGGACTGAAATAATAGCTTGGTAAATGAATGCACACTCCCATAGTGTAGATGGAAAAGTCGAAAGCACAAACTTTGACTTAGGAACTTTGTTGGGACTAGTTAGGAGATAAACCATAGATAAACATACTAAAAGTCCTGGACCACAGGATCGGAGCCAGAGGGAGGAGAGCCCCAAGAAGGATCATTCGTTGACCAGAGTAGAAATTGGTGGTTAATTTTGTTGCCATTTCGTGCTGTGGCCACTTATTGATCCCACCAAGACTGTTTTATGATTTTCATTTGGCATTTTTTCTCAACAGTGGTCTTTCCGAAATGCTAATAGTTTGTAGTTTTGAGACTTATCTATACCTAACCTTAACAGAACAGCTAAACTATAAGAAATATGGAAATGGTATCTTTGCAAAAGTTTATCAATTTGATGAGCATTTTCTGTTGACGTATAAAAATCGAAGATCAGGATCATCTGATGAAGAATTCCAAGAGACCAGCTACACTATTACATATATGGAAATGGCGCCTTAGTCGTTCAACCTGAAGAGCATTTTCTACTGACGTATAAATAGACAGGACACGGGATAGGACAGAGGGACTCGGGGTGGGAGTGGTGGTACACGGGAAATTGTAGATAACGAGCAGATGAAGATCGTTTATCGAATGGAATATCACTTTTGATTCATTTTAACACCGCGACTGTACTAAGAGTACCTAATATATTTCCGCGGGACACGGGATAACCTAATGGCTGAAATTTTGAGTACTGGAGTTTAGGTTTCTACAGTTTGGAACACAAAAAGATTTTTCATCTAAGCGAAACTAACGCGGGCGAAGCCGCGGGCAGCAGCTAGTAATACAATATGATTATATAATAAGTTTTCGACGTGAAAAAGTGCCTTATTGGAAGACCAAGTTTCAATAAAGAAATTTGACTTTGACTTTGGTCAAAAACGATGGATGATGTTCCAGTGGTCAAGACATCCGCCTCTGGTTTAAAAGTACAGGTTTAAATCCTGCTCGCACCAAATCTAACATGACTATCGCGAGGTAACGATAGTTAGTCAGATACTTTTAGGCGACTTGAATCAAATCTGACACCAGTGTTAGTAATAACACACTCGATAAGAAAAAAAGATGTAATTTAAAGATGTAGGTTATTTTAGGAATAAATAAATAAGACAAATCAGTAACTGATCTTGGACAGAACTGAAAACGAAAAAGAAATTGTGCTATCCATATCATCTGAATTATAAGGCAAAAAATATATACACTCCATTTATTCTTACGAGTCCTATCATGAAAACAATCTTCACAGTACTTTTTGTTGAATTTTGTTGAAAATAAATCAAATATTAGTTCAAACCTAAACATTCTAAAGTAAAACATTTATTATCCACGAAAGGAATTTCCTAAAAAGTCTATTTTAATTTATATTGTTGTAAAATCATAAAAAGACATGGTAAGATTGCTTACATGATAGGACTGGTAAGAATAAATGGAGTTTACTTATCCATGTATATATTTTTTGCCTTATGATTCAGACTGTTTCCGTTCTTGTGGAGATAGGCAGACTAGGAATTTCCACCTGCTACGATCCTTACAGATCTCTCTTGCCTCCTCTACACTCATCACTCTCTTCATACATGCTCTCCGGTTATCTCTCTCTCTCAGCCGAAAGTTGTCCACTGCTGGACAAAGGCCTCCCCCAAGGATTTCCACAACGACCGGTCCTGCGCTGCCCGCATCCATGCGCATCCCGCGACCTTCACCAGGTCGTCGGTCCACCGAGTGGGAGGACTGCCAACACTACGTTTTCCGGTTCGTGGTCGCCACTCGGAGAACTTTTCTGCCCCAACGGCTATCTGTTCTACGAGCTATGTGACCCGCCCACTGCCACTTAAGGATAAAGCGAAGGGCTGTTCATTAAACAATTTCCGCTGGATGGCGTTGATAGCAACATTTTCCGTTTTATTTTTTTTGTTGCGTTGTTGCAGTACTTATAGGCAAACATTTTGAATTGGCGAGCGGTAAACATACTATTTTATTTATTTTATGGCCTACGATTATATTTCAGTCAACATAATGAAAAAAAAGCTTTAGAATAGAATCTGCCATGAATCTTCGTATCTCTACACTCACTTACACTACGACGAGAGCTTTCAAAATGACATTAAATATAGCGCAAAGCATTGTTATAAATTTAAAAATACGCTACTAGATGGCACTTATTTCAAAAGAGTGTCTTACTACAATAATGCCAATCGGACTGGCTGGCAGCATAAGAAAAAAGAAAAAGAAATTTAAAAAATACAAAGAGCGAAAAATAACCTATAATTTCTTCTTGTCATTGTCATATTTTGTAAGAAAGCAAAAAAATATATTTATGAGAATTAATATAGGTACCTATGTAGTTCAAGTTTTAAATTGGACTCAGCAACGAAAAAGTCCTCCAGCGCGTTGCAGTGTCTAGACTTTTGTTGCAAACTGTCAAAAAGCGCAAAGTTGAATATTTGGGACCCGTTTTGCGACACAACAGATATCAGCTGCTTCAACTTATGGGAAAAATAGAAGGCAAGAGATGTGTTGGAAGACGCAAAAAATCATGGCTGAGAAACATGTGAGTGGACCAGAGTCACCACGGTTGAGGAGCTGTTTCGCTTAGCGACGAACAGAGAAGAGTTTGCGAATCTGACGGACAACCTTCAGTAATGGAGAGGCTAGAGACTAGTTCAGTAGTGCAAAATCATAATTAGTAATAAGAAACTGTAATTTAAATACCTATCTACCAATAGTTTCAGCAGTTTGGATTTCACCACCTCTTAGATTCCCAACACAAATCTAGCAATAGTTCGAACATCCATTTTCAAAAATCAATCAGCAAGCAGCACCGCAGACGTTATGGTCATAATGTTCTATTGAATTGTATGACTAGAATTATATTTTTTTAAATAAAACTAAATAGTACATATTGTTGACTTTTATTTTTAGTAATGAAGTGGAAATTTATTTTCCGACCTTTTTTTATTAAAGAAAACAAAAGATTAGGTATAGTTATTCCTTTCCAACATAAATTGTTAAATATTGCAGTCATTATTCATGATGACTCCTTCATAGCTTGGAATGATGGATGGTGATGATAAATTCTTCATCACGACAAACCTGTGTTACAGTTTTTGTATTACAGAATTAGTGTATAAAGAAACACTTGTGCTGTGCATTTCCTGCCACAGTATTGACATTTGACACGTGTAAATACTATCGATAGTCCTGCAACGCTAGTAGATAGATATGTATATAGTGTAGACTTACATCGATACCACGACGAATATCGATATCTTTTATTGTTGATATAAATTAATATCGTTTTTAAATATGCAACAAGCTAATTATTAAAAATAAAAAACACGACTGACAAGTTTTTACTCAAAAAGTATACCTATATACAAACATATAAGTAATATACATTTTTCAAATCGCCTTTTAAAGCCCTTCAATTTGATACCCCACTCGATAAGATTGATCAAATTTTATTGTTTTTTGGTCTGCTATTTATCGCATATATAATCCGCCATTTTGTTTTTATGATGACGTCATATAGCCTATGTCACTCGGAGGAATGCAAGGAATCTAAAAATACCTCTCACATCAAAATCTGTTAAGCCATTCAGGACTTATGGTGGAATAAAGAAACTTACATACAGACTTACATACATACATGAACCCTGAAAACATAACACTCCTTTTATGGTCAGTCGTGTAAAAATAAATCTGCAAATAATAAATGCGTATTTTATGCATAAAGTGAAAAAGTAATACACAGGTACCTTATTTACATTTTAATTGATAATTTGTTAATACTTATCCGAATCTGATCGATTAGATTCAGCACTGTCAACGGTCAATACATAATCACACTTTCAATAAAATGTATTTAAATAAAATCGGAAAAAAAATAATTAATATAAATCACGGAGGTCGAGCCCACCTCGACTTTATCGATAATTCAAAATATCGATACTTCGTGCCCTAGAAGTTCTAGGATTAAATTAGACGTTCAGAAAACATGTTGTGAAATGCAAACTAAAAAATAATTAATCAGTAATATTTGTTTTCTTTGAAACTAAATATAAATGTATGCACATATTCCTATAGTTTATTTTTTGTAAATGAATACCTACGTGTATAATATCTACCTACTATAATGTCTTTTGATAAAAGTATTTTCAAAATTAAATTGTTTAAGTTTCAGGACGAAACTTATGATTGTAAAAAGAATTATCTTTTTGGGTAAAAAAAAGCAACGTTGCCATCTTACACCTCGCACAGATCGGCAACAACGTATCGATGAATGCCTGAGATGAATTCGCACAAATATTCCAGTCCAGTCATATACGTAATGGCAAGCTTGTAATAATATATTAAATCTAGGGTTCAGTACGTATTTTTTATGAAAGATTTTTTTATGGTGAAATTTAAATTTGATAACTGGGACTTTTGAATATGAAGGCAGGGATATCTGAATATGACCTCTTGACATCTGGATGTGAAGACCTGGGTGTCTGGTCATGTGCATATGAAATGCTGGACAGCTGAATATGAAGACCAAAGCTTCAGGAGATGATCACCTGAACATCTGGAAATGAAGATCTGAAAATGTGGAGCTGAAGACCTGGACATCTGGACATCACCTGCACATATAAATTTGAAGACGTGGGAGTCTGGTCATGTGGATACGAAAACCTGGACAGCAGGACATAAAGTCCAGGACATCACATCCAGATGTACAGGTGATGTCCAGATGTCATATTTAGATAGCCTGTCTTGATATCCAAAAGTCCCAGTAATCAAATTTAAATTTCACCATAAAAAAATCTTTTATAAAAATAAGTATATTGAACCCTAAATTGTATTTAATATTGAAACTTGCTATTTTATAATTTTTTAGCATTTCATGATTTTCTTTTGTTTTTCACGTACAGCCGATAGCGCTGTCAAGGCAAGCAACATCGAGGTAGCATGCATTTAGGTCTCAAAGTGCTTTTATATAAATAGTAGTAGTCAGTAGTTTGTAATAAATCTGCTAGACGTCGCCCCTAAATGTCACAAAATATTACGCACACATCAACAAGAATCTCAATTTTTGTCGTATTTTAAATGCCGTTTTTCTCGTAAATTATTATACATTATTATGTTAAATTCAACATGAGAGCACAATTACTTCATAAGAATTGGAAATTCGATTTTATTATGAGAATCATTAACGAAGTTTAGAGCATTGCTGTAGAACAAAATGTATGGACAGCCAAAGCTTGGCTTTCACCTTAAGTCTCCGGTTATAAGTGCTCCTAATATCCGCATATGGCTCCTAAAATGAAGATATTAGGAGCACCCACAACCATTTTTTGCCTAAAAGGGAGCTTTTTTTAAAGGGAAAAATAGGTGACAAAAACTACTTACTGAACTTATATCTATACAGGACAGTCATCAAGGCGTTCTCATCGTACATATCTTCTAGCATTTGCCTGTCTGCCGGTTGCGCTTCAAGCAGCGGGTAGAAGGTGTCCAAGTATTTCTCCACTATGGTCTCGGAACCGTGGAGGCAGTGGTTTTTTTTGTGCGCTGGTAGGTCACCCTTTAGGTGGATAGTTACCCCGTCCTGTTGAAAATTAAAGTGTATTAGTTATACTTTGAGCCATCTCTTCCCGTGGGTGTTGTAAGAGGCGACTAAGGGATATAACACCGGAGGATGGGCAGCAGCATCTTTCCGCGTACTATGCCATCACACTGCGATCGCCAACCCGCCTGCCAAGCGTGGCGATTACGGCAAAACCCCCATGGATAAAATCCTTGGGGGAGGCCTTTGTCCAGCAGTGGACGTCTTTAGGCTGAGAGAGAGTTATACTTTATTTTATGCTTCCTCTTTATGTATTTGTAGTGTACATGAATTAAAAATGAATGTATGAAGAGAGTGATGAGTGTAGAGGAAGCAAGAGAGATCTGTAAGGATCGTAGCAAGTGGAAATCGCTAGTCTCTGCCTACCCCCACGGGAAAAAGGCGTGATAATATGTATGTATGTAAATAAAGTGATGCACGAACTGGAAATATAAAACGAAGACGGCTTTAGTCCAGCAGTGAGACATTAATCTTTTCGTTATTTGGAAAAAATCAGTAGTGACCGACCTGTACATAATGCTCAATAATATGTTACACGCTTTCATTTCTATATTCATGACAAATATAAACTTTTTTTACTTCTTTTTTTTGTGAAGAAATAAAATCAAATAAAAAAATTATAAAAAAAACAAAAAAGAAAATTTTTAAAAAAGAGAAGTAAAAAGGGGTTTTTTGTTCATTTATATAAAATTTTGTTCATTAAAATATAGCACTTTCTATATCTATACTTACTGTAAAACATTATCATTTATTTTTTGAGTAAGGTATATACACTTACTCGTACACACAGGGAGGAAACTTCATAGAAATGAGGCGTCATATATACCTACTACTTCTTTTAAGGGTTTTCAAGGCAAGAGTGAATAGGCATATTTTGAGTTTGCGAGTACCACCCTAGATCTCATCTTTGCTTCCCATCAGATTTTTAATAATAAAATGAGACTGTACATCCTTGAACATGCCAATAACACTTAAATGTATGCGTTTTCATAGTCATAGCGTCCCGATTCGCAAACGAACGGGGGAGAAGTGCGGGGTACGCCATATTGCAGGAGGGGCAGGGAGCTTCCTTTCTATACGTAGTACTCATATTAATTCTGTGACGTAGAATAAATAAGAATACTTACAAGTATCCTAACAGTCGGGAACAGCATCCTAACCAGCCGCACATAGTCGCTAGGGTCGGTATAGTCGTGGCACAAAGGGTTCCCCTCTAGGCTGAGGCTGTGTAGGGGCAGGTACCGACAGCGGAGTAAAGCGGTCACCTTGTCCAGGCAATTGTAGGACACGTCTAGCATTTTGAGGTTAGGACACGTGTTTGGCAAGTGGAAGCCATCTATAGTCCTGGGAATAAAATAGTCAATTGAAGATTTTGGATTTGGACGTTTATTATTTAAGGACTTCGTTCTTGTTGGTGGAGTAATTTCCATGTATGCCTGTCTTCTGCCATCGATTTTACCTCCCTATAACGACCGCAGAGGTCGTGCCGTATAGGGAGGTCAAATCTTTTCTTTAATTTCTTTACAAATGTCCTCGTAATTTTTAAAATTCGGTTTCAAATTGGGTTTCGCTCCCGTGGAATTTTAGGATAATTTATGTCCTTCTTGGTACTCCTAAATATTTTTAGGTAAAATTTCAGTAGACAAAGCGTGAGGTGGCAACAAACTTACATTCGCAACACATTAATGTTTGTTTGTTTGTTTATTGTAAACTCTTTATTGCACATACACTCAAGAACAAGCTAATTATTAAAAATAAAAAACACGACTGACTAGTTTTTACTCAAAAAGTACATACAAACATATAAGTTATATACATTTTTGAAATCGCCTTTTAAAGCTCTTCAATTTGATACCCCACTCGATAAGATTGATCAAATTTTATTTTTTTGGTCTGCTATTTATCGCATATATAATCCGCCATTTTGTTTTTATGGTGACGTCATATAGCCTATGTCACTCGGGGGAATGCAAGGAATCTAAAAATACCTCTCACATCAAAATCTGTTAAGCCGTTTAGGACTTATGGTGGAATAAAGAAACTTACATACATACATGAACCCTGAAAACATAACACTCCTTTTTTGGTCAGTCGTGTAAAAATACAAAACATAGTGAAACAAAAAGAGAGGCGTACAATGGCGGACTTATCCCAAAAAGGGATTTCTTCCAGTCAACCAAGTGTAACCAAGTGTAATTAATATTATAAAGAGAAAATGTTCGTGAGTTTGTTTGTAGAGGGAAATCTTCGGAACTACTGAACCGATTTCAAAAATTCTTTCACCAATAGTAAGCTATATTATACCTGAGTGACATGGCTACAATTCATAAGCCCCGAGTGAAGCCGGAGCGGGGCGCTAGTTTATACCTCTATTATTAATTAGGAATAGGATACCACATACTAACGTTTGCATTACTTACATTATAGAAATTGAAAACGTAAAAGTTTGAAAGAATCCCCAGCAGTGGGGTATTAAAATGGCTAATGGTGATAAGTTTTGTTTGAAAATATGTTATAGCACCAGTAACGTCTTTATGACAACCGAAACACGCCCAAATTAAATTATAATATCGTATCTATGTAAAACAATGAAATTTGAAAAGTTACATATAATGGTCGAATGGGGCATTGCGTCCATTCTTTTACAATGAGAGATTTTTCGAGGCCCAAATAAAAAAGAAAAATAGTTCCAGATGAATTCATAGGTGGCGCTCAGTAAAAGGCGAGACAATTCAAAAACCAAAAATGCACGGGATAGGCATTAAAAAAAAACCTAACAAAAAAACATCTAAAAAGTATCAATATTGTGATTTGTGCAACTGTTAAAATGTTATGTGTTTTTTTTTTTGCCTCAGGCTGACAATAAAAAGCGCACAATATAGGTAGGTACAGCCATTATTACAACTTGGCTTTCAATAAAACTCCATCTGTTGAGATTTTTTTATACTTATTTTTTTTTTCTTAAATAGCTGTCAGAAAAGTCGCTCATTGTTATCGTAAAACGCCATGCTTGAAAGATAAGAAAATCAACAATACTTACGTCAATCTATTGTGCGATAGATTCAATTCAGTCAATCGGTCCCAGTCGACCACGCTCTGCATTTGTATAAGTTCCGTCTGATTGGGCAGCCTGTTCAGGGGGAAGTATACGAAGTGGCTGATGTCTGGAACAAGACATTATCTGATCTACAATCTGTCAATATATCTATAACACAATCAGAGACGAGTTTATGCCGGACAATCACGGAAACCCATCTCAATTTAACTAGCTTTTGCCCGCGGCTTCGCCCGCGCGAATTCTCCTCGGGAACAGTGCTTTCTTCCGGGATGAAAGGTACCCTATGTCCTTCTCAGTACTTCAAACTATGTGTATGCGAAATTTCAGAACGATTGGTTTAGTAGATAATGCGTGAAGAGGTAACAAACAAACTCACTTTCGCATTTTAATATAAGTTAGGATAGTTTTCGCTCGCGATTTTTGTCCACGCGAATTCAGTATTGTTAATATATCAGGTTCGAACTGACGGACAGAGATGAAAACCGAGCAAAATTTTCAGTTACATATACAACTGCAAAAACCGCATAAATTTTCATTGAGTTGTTACGACAAACAAAACTTAAATAAAAATGGCGTGAATATGTCATATACCTACATGATAATACCGTTAGGTCAAATAAAAGAGCAAACTAGACAAGCACATAACCCAAAGCCAGGTGGGAAAAGAGACTGAGAGTTGCCCCACAGTGGAGCCTTTGGACATAAAAACTAGTTGCATGAATTAAAATCTTTTATAAATTATAAATTTGAGTGCGTTTGACTTCTGTCTTGCCTGATGGAAAGCAAAGACGCGATCTAGGGTGGTCGCAAAATAATAAAATGCAGAAAACCTACCTACAGCTGATGTTCCCTATCGTAGCCCATGCCTAAACTCTTCCTCAGGATCAGCCTCGGCATGAAATCTATCTGGTTCTGAGTCAGCACCGTCACGGATATCTTGAGAACCAACTCTACGTCCTCTTTGCGGATTTTGAAGCCCATTTTGGACAACACTCAACGGCCCATACTAAGCACTAAGCTGGTATTAGGATCCGATGGGAAAAAGCACAGAAACGGCAGTACACACACAGAACCGGCAACAAATATCTGTGCGAATTGGTAGAAGTATTTGCAAGCGCTGGGAATCGAACCCAGGACCTCCAGACGAGACGAGAAGCATGTATGTAATTATGACCCAAAGTAGGAGGCTGCCCCACTTGTGGGTTATTGGGCATAAAACTTACCTGACTACAGTAAACTCCTGCAAATTCAGCAGTAGAAGGCTGCCCCACCTGTGGGCTTTCGGGCATAAAACCTACCAGATTTCAGAGTAAATTCCTGCAAATTCCCTACCTGATTCTAGAGTAACCTTCAAATTTCAGCAGTAGAAGACTGTCCCACCTGTGGGCTTTTGGGCATAAAACCTACCAGATTTCAGAGTAAACTCCTGCAAATTCAGCTTATGTTCCCCATCATAGCCCATGCCTAATCTCTTCCTCAGGATCAGCCTCGGCATGAAATCTATCTGGTTCTGAGTCAGCACCGTCACGGATATCTTGAGGACCAACTCTACGTCTTCTTTGCGGATTTTGAAGCCCATTTTGTGGATACTCAATAAAGCTGGCTTGCTTCGGATCACTAGGAACTTGCATTCTTTTGATGTGAACTAAAAAGGAGATTTTTTTAATTTATTTAACACTAGCTTTTGCCCGCGGCTTCGCCCGCGTGAATTTCCCACGGGAACAGTGCTTTTTCCCGGGAAAAAAAGTAGCCTATGTGCTATTCCAGGTCATTATCTACCTCTGTACCAAATTTCATCGAAATCCGTCCAGTAGATTTTGCGTGATTGAGTAACAAACATCCTCACAAACTCACATCCAAACTTTCGCATTTATAATATTAGTATGGATTATTGCATAAAATTACAAAAATTATGTACAAATAGGAGACTTAAAAAAATAATTTTCCTATATTTTATAAGCGAAATTTTACGATAGATCTAACAATTAAGTAGATAAATTATCACCTCATTATCCCTAACGAGATAGATACTTAGGATTTTAAGACCCAGTTATAAACTTATTAGAAAAGGTTATTCTAAAATAATAACAGAATTAGTCATAGGCTGTAAAGTGAGTTTGTTTGTTACCTCTTCACGCTTTATCTACTGAACCAATCTTACTGAAATTTCCATACACACATAGTCAGAAGTACTGAGAAGGACATAGAGTACCTTTCATACCGGGTAAAAACACTGTTCCCATGGGAAATTCACGCGGGCGAAGCTGGTAAAGATAAAATAAATCTCTATGCAAGCCTATTTTGGTTTCTCTTGGAAAATATATAAAAAAAAATGGTGAATATAAAAACCTTACCTCAATAAAACACGGAATAATATTGAGTTGTTCCAAAAGTACGTCGAATACGTCTTCCTTAGACCATGTTTTTGGATAATTGGTGACCTGAAATTAATATAATTCTTGTAATTTTTAGTTAAATTTGACATGTAAGAGAGAAAAACGACGTGCGTAATGAAGTTGTCCTACATTATTAATAATACAATTAATTTTCCATAGAAGTCTTATATCAAGAAAAAAATACTTATATTTTTGCTATTTGTGGCTTGGGCAAATCCCGAGGGAATGACATGATAAAAATCCTTTCTCTCAAGTCACATACAGAGACCAAATCACTCAGTGGCAAAATTTCATCAAAATTGGTTTACGTAAAGAATATATTTTTTGTAAAGGAAAGATAACTAACGGAAATTTGTATGAAGGAGTTGTCTTTATCATACAATTCTTCCATTTGCTCTTGTTCCAATAACATCGCCGACTGAAACAAAAGAAAAACTTAAAGTTATTTTAATAAATACACAAGTACTGGTGACGGTCTCATCTGTTCTTGTTGTCACTGCGCAAGTAAACCGGCGGGTGCTCTTTTACTAGTTCTGTGGTCTCGTTTACTAGCTCTATGGCCTCATCTACTAGCTCTGTGGTCTCGTCTACTAGCTCTGTGGTCCCGTCTACTAGCTCTGTGGTCCCGTCTACTAGCTCTGTGGTCCCGTCTACTAGCTCTGTGGTCTCGTCTACTAGCTCTGTGGTCCCGTCTACTAGCTCTGTGGTCTCGTCTACTAGCTCTGTGGTCCCGTCTACTAGCTCTGTGGTCTCACCTACTAGCTCTGTGGTCTCGTCTACTAGCTCTGTGGTCCCGTCTACTAGCTCTGTGGTCCCGTCTACTAGCTCTGTGGTCCCGTCTACTAGCTCTGTGGTCCCGTCTACTAGCTCTGTGGTCTCGTCAACTAACTATGTGGTATCGTCTACTAGCTCTGTGGTCTCACCTACTAGCTCTGTTGTCTCGTCTACTAGCTCTGTGGTCTCATCTACTAGCTCTGTGGTCTCACCTACTAGCTCTGTTGTCTCGTCTACTAGCTTTGTGGTCTCGTCTACTAGCTCTGTGGTCTCACCTACTAGCTCTGTTGTCTCGTCTACTAGTTCTATGGTCCCGTCTACTAGCTCTGTGGTCCCGTCTACTAGCTCTATGGTCCCGTCTACTAGCTCTGTGGTCTCGTCTACTAGCTCTGTGGTCCCGTCTACTAGCTCTGTGGTCTCGTCTACTGACTTTGTGGTCCCGTCTACTAGCTCTGTGGTCCCGTCTACTAGCTCTATGGTCCCGTTTACTAGCTCTGTGGTCTCGTCTACTAGCTCTGTGGTCCCGTCTACTAGCTCTGTGGTCTCGTCTACTAGCTCTGTGGTCCCGTCTACTAGCTCTGTGGTCTCGTCTACTAGCTCTGTGGTCCCGTCTACTAGCTCTGTGGTCTCATCTACTAGCTCTGTGGTCTCACCTACTAGCTCTGTTGTCTCGTCTACTAGCTTTGTGGTCTCGTCTACTAGCTCTGTGGTCCCGTCTACTAGCTCTATGGTCCCGTCTACTAGCTCTGTGGTCCCGTCTACTAGCTCTATGGTCCCGTCTACTAGCTCTGTGGTCTCGTCTACTAGCTCTGTGGTCCCGTCTACTAGCTCTGTGGTCTCGTCTACTGGCTTTGTGGTCCCATCTACTAGCTCTGTGGTCTCGTCTACTAGCTCTGTGGTCCCGTCTACTATTTCTGTGTTCTCGTCTACTAGCTCTGTGGTCCCGCCTACTAGCTCTGTGACCTCGTCTACTAGCTCTGTGGTCCCGTCTACTAGCTCTGTGTTCTCGTCTACTAGCACTGTGGTCCCGTCTACTGGCTCTGTGGTCCCGTCTACTAGCTCTGTGGTCTCGTCTACTAGCTACGTGGTCTCGTCTACTAGCTCTGTGGTCTCGTCTACTAGCTCTGTGGTCTCGTCTACTAGCTCTGTGGTCTCGACTACTAGCTCTGTGGTCTCGTCTACTAGCTCTGTGGTCTCGTCTACTAGCTCTGTGGTCTCGTCTACTAGCTCTGTGGTCTCGTCTACTAGCTCTGTGGTCTCGTCTACTAGCTCTGTGGTCTCGTCTACTAGCTCTGTGGTCCCGTCTACTAGCTCTGTGGTCTCGTCTACTAGCTCTGTGGTCCCGTCTACTAGCTCTGTGGTCTCGTCTACTAGCTCTGTGGTCCCGTCTACTAGCTCTGTGGTCTCGTCTACTGGCTTTGTGGTCCCATCTACTAGCTCTGTGGTCTCGTCTACTAGCTCTGTGGTCCCGTCTACTATTTCTGTGTTCTCGTCTACTAGCTCTGTGGTCCCGCCTACTAGCTCTGTGACCTCGTCTACTAGCTCTGTGGTCCCGTCTACTAGCTCTGTGGTCTCGTCTACTAGCTCTGTTGTCTTGTCTACTAGCTCTGTTGTCTTGTCTACTAGCTCTGTGGACTCGTCTACTAGCTCTGTGGTCTGGTCTACTAGCTCTGTGGTCTCGTCTACGATTGTTGATAGAATACTTACCTTGGAGTTCTTGAAGGCAGCGGTTCTCCGGACAGGTACGGCTTTTTCCACGGCCAGAAGTACAGGTATTTGACGGTCTCGTCTACTAGCTCTGTTGTCTTGTCTACTAGCTCTGTGGACTCTTCTACTAGCTCTGTGGTCTCGTCTACTAGCTATGTGGTCTCGTCTACTATATATGGTGTATCTATGGTGTTGATACCACTTACCTTGGAGTTCTTGAAGGTAGCGGTTCTCCGGACGGGCACGGTCTTCTTCCACGGCCAGAAGTACAGGTACTTCATGACGGTCTCGTCTGTACTTGTTGTGACGTCACTGCGCAAGTAAACTGGCGGGTGCTCTTCTACTAGCTCTGTGGTCTCGTCTACTACTTCCCTAAAAGAAGTTCTCTATACATATAATAATACTATAACTGGTCTATGTATGTGAGATATTTAAAAAAATTAAAAAGGACTATAGAAGGTACCAATTCTCCGGAAGCCCAAACGTTTTTTACACGACTGACCAAAAGCAGTGTTACTTCATGACGGTCTCGTCCGTACTTGTTGTGACGTCACTGCGCAAGTGAACCGGCGGGTGCTCTTCTACTAACTCTGTGGTCTCGTCCACCACTTCCCTAAAAAATAAGTTCTCTATACATATAATAATACTGTAACTGGTCTATGTCTATGCATGTGAGATATTTAAAAAAATATAAATGGACTATAGAAGACAAAACGTTTTTTGATAAATTTGTAAAATAGACTCGAATGCCGTGACGACAAATGACGTGATGCAATCGTGCCATGATGCTCAGATGTTTTAATCCTGATGTTTAAATGATGCGGTGTACCTTTTGTAATAATTTTTGACATACATACATAGAATCACGTCTTTATGCCTTACGGGGTAGACAGAGCCAAGAGTCTTGAGACTCGAAGGCCACGCTTAGCTGAATAGTGGGCTCTCTGATGGAATGGAGATTCAGGTATAGTGACAGGCTGCTAGCCCATCGCCTATGAGTGGAGGAATCCCCAGTTTAAAGCCCTTTCCCTCGATTGACTTTTCCAATCTGCGCGGGAAGAGAAGCAGCTGGCACATTCTATGTTTTTTTTTCTTCGCCTAGATCTGCATGGAAGCTTTTTTTGACATCATGCAAAAATTATTGAAAGTTTGATGCGGTTTCCAGTTGTATCTCTGCAGGTCTAACTTGAAGTCAATTTGTTAGTTACCTGACAGCTTGGCCCTTGTTGCAAGACAAGTTGATGGTCAGCTTGGGTTTCTTCTGCGTCGCCGGCCCCAGGCGCTGGAACGCGCTCAGTCGCTTCTGACCCTGAGGGTCTGGGGACTCAGAGCCCTCGTGGGCTTCTAAAATGTTACAAGTGTATTTTTTTTTTACGGACAAATCACACAGATTGAGTTAGCCCCAAAGTAAGTTCGGGACTTGTGTTATGGGTTACTAACTCAACGATACTATATTTTATGACAAATACATATATAGATAAACATCCAAGACCCAGGCCAATCTGAAAAAGATCATTTTCCATCTTGACCTGACCGGGGATCGAACCCGGGACCTCCGGTGTGGCAGTCTGGCGTGATAACCGTTAGGCCACGGAGGTCGTATTATTGTTATACTGAATAACACACACACACATTCTCCACATTCATCCTGCACATTATGTATAAAATGCAGTGTCAAAACCTATTTCAAGTTTGCTCACATTACCAAATAGATAGCCGTAAACAATTGTTTTATATAAAAAAATGATCTACCAGTTGTTGGAATTATCGATTTGTCAAAATTCTGTTGATATTATTGTCTTTGTATTTTTATTTAGTTATATGTGGTTTTTAAATAGAGTTTGAAATAATAATATCCATAGTTTTTAATTTCTTATCCCGGCAACCATTTGTACACACTGGCTGACTGTTTAGTTTACTAGTGTGCTTACGGCTACTGCCACTAGATGGCGGTAGTCGTAAAAGTCATGTCACTTGCCTTTAGGCGGCTTGAATAAAATCTGACACCAGTGTTAGTAATAAAACACACGATAAGAAAGAAAAAGATTGAATGGAAATATTTCCTACGAATATCTTTGCTATTTAATGCTAAATAAATAATGTAACTAGGTTTCTTGTCCACTTCGGAACCCTAAAAACGATAGACAAAATCAAACAAATGCCAACCAAAGACAAGAGCCAAAAGGGAATGAATTTTTGAAATTTCTTAGTATCTCCTTCTTAATCCTATCCTCATAATTGAGGGTCGTGATCACCAGTAGCTATACCTCTTGTGGCTAAGGCCTTCCAGGCAATGCAGTCCTGTGCCTATTTTAGGGCCAGATGGAGTTTCATGTGCGTGGTAGATTCTTCATATAGCTATAACAATAACAATAGCATACCTATAGAGCCACTTTCATTCTTCATATCTCCATAAACATCAGAGGGCGAGTAAGCTTGTGGTTTCTCGCTGTCCATAGAATCCTGTTGTATCGGGAGGAACCCAGTCGACTGTTGGTCAATTGGCGCAGTTATTTGAGATGTTGGCTGTGGCGCTTGTGGCCAGGTGAAGCTTGGTTCTTGGCCGTAAGTTGGCTGATCTGAGGAAATTTGTCAAACGATGGTGAGTTAAAAAAAGTATATACAGGGTGATTTTTTATCCGAAGGACATATTTAATCCTACGGTAGGTCATGCTAGCATATAACTAAAAAAATATAAATATCCTGCCTCAGTTGTGTCTCAAAAGCCAAAGAGATTGTACTAAAGCATAGAGTTCTTATAGAGATCTTGTCGGTCTAGTACTATTTCTTTGGCTTTTCAGACACAATTGAGACACGATATCTACATACATACATATTATCACGCCTTTTTCCCGTGGTGGTAGGCAGAGACTAGCGATATCTACGTTTGTAATAAATTAATTAAGTAATTTAAAACTTTATTAAACCAAGAATAATATGGTATAAAAGGCGGACTTAATGCAAACAGCATTCTCTACCAGTCAACCTTCGGGATAAACAGAAATAAGTATGTCTGGGTGCACAAAGTGACTAAATTTGTATAAATAGTTTTTTTTTTCTTCGCTAGTTGGGTCGGGAATCGAATACCAAATACCCTCCTTGAATATGTCCTTTGGATAAAAAATCACCCTGTATATTTTTCAACACTCTGGCCCTTGATTCGGAATCGATCAATCGGAAATTCGGGGGAATCGGCCCCCCGGACGCTTGATAATGATTTTGTTTCTGAATGCTTCAAATAACGGGTTACATTGTGTATGGATATTTTCAAGCATTCCAAAATAATTCTTGTGTTCTATTAGTCATAATCTTTACTCATAAATCCTCTTTAAAAAACAATTCAAAATATTATTTTTATTATTTTAATTAGGTATACTTTGTAAAATCGACTTCAGTGCACACATGTATTTATCTAGGAGATTGTGAATATTCACAACAGATTCTATTACTTACTGTAATTCTCCTATCCCCGATATGTATACAAGACTGACTATACTTATCTGAATAATATGCAATGAAAAATAAAATAAAAGATTAAATTGTAACAAGTTTGTCGCCTTGTGGTAACGTGCCCCGAAGGCTGGCAGAACTGGCACGTTAATCACTAATTATAATAAAACTGTAACTTGTCTGTGTCTGTACATAGAAGATTTTAAGGAAAAAACTATGAGGAGTTTTAATAGGGCCACTAGAAGCCAAAATCATTTTTGTAGAATTTTTGTCTGTCTTTCTATCTGAGCGCATCACGCAAAAACTACTGGACCAAATTCGATGCGGTTTTCACTGTTGTATTATAGAAGGTCCAACTTAAAATCTGGCGTAAGTTCAATCTTGATACGCCGCTTAGAACCTGAGATATTTATTTATTTAGTTTTTTGGGGGTCTTACAGCTAAATTACAATTATGTATCAAGTACAATTACATTAAAGCTATGCTAACAACAAACCCTCGCCATGTTGCGGAAATAGCACTTGAAGAACTAACTTTGTATTACAAGCAACTAATTTAAAAACCTATCTGTCATTTCTCCCGTCAAAGTTTGACTTTCTATCAAGGGCGGATCCAGTATTTTTATTTCTATGGGAAGGGCACCGTTTTCCGTTCTCGATAATATTTCCGAGAATTTTTTAAAGAAGTTTCAGCTTGTTCTTTGAAAATTTCGAAAAGGGAACATCACTAATGGTGGCGGATTATTTTTTTAGAAATAAACTTTTAAGAAACTATTACTACTTAATCGTGTTATTTTAACAACTCTAATCTTAATTTGATATGTACTGTTATAGAACCTGCCTCCACAGTACATATGTACACAAAATAGCAGTCGGGGATGTGGGGGGGAGGGGGGAGGGCACGTGCCCCCTTGTTCCCACCTTATAGATCCGCTACTTCTTTCAATAATGTTGCAATATAAAACGCATAAGTGCTGCCTTTAATTCAGGGTTTTTATATTTCTAGTCAGGCTTTAATTAGTTAGTTGCCTTGTGGTAACGTGCCCTGATGGCTGGCAGCATTGGCACGTTAAAAAGCAATTAAAATAAATAAAATAAAAGATACATACTAGGTTGCGCAGTATTCATGCCCACTGGTTGTTTCGTGTTTTGCTGCAGTATCTGGTCTTGGTGTTGTTGCACAAGAAACGACTTTGGTATACCTGTTTAAATAAAATTATATTCTTAACATATCATAAGATCTGATCAGTTGGGTGTGTATAGCGATCTGGATGTCCTCTATTCTATCCCTGGATGGCCATCATCAGATCACAGCTCAGATCAATCTTGGCGTTGAATCAAGGCTTCGAAGTAACCTCGTTTGTATGAAAATCGACTGGTGTCCCTAATTCTTTCTCTTTAGTCGTATTTCCTCATGACTGAGGGTCGTGGTCATTATATGGAATGAAACACACACAACGACTCTCATGGCAATTTTTAATGGAGTGGTTTGCCATTGCCTTCTCCATTTCACACACTAGCTGATAATCATCAACCAGAGTGCAGGTTTCCTCACGATGTTTTCCTTCACCGGAAGCAAGTGGTGGTCGATGAAAACTAACATGAGTCAGATTGGTATACAAACTCATGTAGCCCGGGCAGGATTCGAACCTGGGATTTTGTATCCACAGGCGGGCGCTCTACCACTCGGCCACCACCGCTTCCCTCCCTAATTAGCTGACCACAATAGTATGTTTAGTGAAAGTGATAGCTTACCTGCCGGGAAGGATTGACGGAACCCTGAAAAATAAAAAAAACATATTTAAATGGGTTAATAATTATTTTGTGTTGTTTCCTATTACATTATAAATAACTAGTTTTTGTCCGCGGCTCCATCCGCAGCAAAATGTAGCCTAAGTGACCAAGTATCTCCATACAAAAAATCACATCAATCCATTCCGTTTTGACGTGAAAGAAGGACAAACAAACACACGTTCATATAAATATTAGTATGGATTTGAGAAATCTACGAGTCAATTTCTGAAGTAAATTAACTTACAGTGACCATTACGACTGTACTGTATTGAATTAATAATGAAGTGAAGTTAATACTGCTGCTTTTTCTTGAGTGGACATTGACATCATCCGGTAGCACATTTCTTCTCATAATTTTTTAATTCAACTAAGCTAGTTTGTAAGTTCTCATGTAAGTGTGAGAATAAAGATTTCTTTAACCCGAAATACTTTCAAACAGATGCTCTTTTAATTATGAATCGTTAATCAAGGGAATATTATACTGTTAGACGAGAAAATCGAAGATTTCCCAACCCTATAAACACAGTACGTCACTAGTGGTGTGCTGTGATTGGACTAGCAAGCGGCGTGGAATGTCGGCCGCCAGAATCACGATTAGACCTCAGACGAAGGAAAAAAGAATATGACATACCTACAAATAATAAAACAAACGGGGTAAGCTAAAGAAAACCGTTTAAAAACCGTGCATACCTAACACTGCTTAACACAAAGGATTTGGCACAAAGATGGCGGCTTGCGCGTACTATTAATAGTGACAAAACATGGCGACCGGCTGCATAACTACTGTTTGTATATAGATTGTTATTGTCTATTCTTTTTTACTAAGTCTATGGATTAGACACATTCTTTTTAGAGATTATTTTTTGTTTTATGTTTAAAATACAGTGAGCCACATGGAAAAGTATACCACTTTTTATAGTGGCTCGTATTTCAGGTGGTACACTTTTCTATATATTTATATATACCACTGTACAACAGTGGCATCCTTTAGCTATAATTTTCAGCATTTCTTTTACATACATACATAGAATCACGACTTCATCCCCTACGGGGTAGACAGAGCCAAGAGTCGTGAGACTCGAAGGCCACGCTTAGGTGAATAGTGGGCTCTCTGATGGAATGGAAATTTTTTTTTTATTAGATTTGAGTGCGTTGAGGTCATTCAATCTTGCCTGATGGGAAGCATAGATGAGGCCTAGAGGTGGTACACGCAAACTCAAAATATGCCTATTCACTCTTGCCTTGAAAACCCCTAAATTATATTTTTCGGGAAACAGCGACGCGGGGAGAGAATTCCATACAGAGATAGTGACAGGTTGCTAGCCCATCGCCTATGAGCGGAGGAATCCTAGTTTGAAGCCCTTTCCCTCGATTGACTTTTACAATCTGCGCGGGAAGAGAAGCAGCTGGCACATGCTATGTTTTTTTTTCGCTCCCAGACCAGCATGGAAGCTCACAGCATTATATCTTTTACAGCATCTAATAATACTTACCATACAGATTAGGCAAGTTTGGTGCAAGTGTAACGGGTTGATTTTGAACCATAGGCATTTGTGGGACCGCTTGTTTGACAGGGATCTTGATATTCGCATTAGGATGATTAACAAACGTCACAGGAACTGGTTGTACAGGCTTTAGAATGTTCGCAGCACTCGTTAGAAAGGCCATTTGATTTTGTTGTTGTTTTGCGAACAATTTAGCACACTTTGCCCGCTTCTTTTTTAATTCTTTCTCCCTTCGAGCTATCATTTCGTTTATTTCGGTCGGCGTGGGCGACGGTTCTCGGTTTCCGGTTACTGTAACAAGCAATGCAATGTACTTTTATAATAGGGTATTTTATATTTTTTCTTTTATTGATGGGAAGATCATGTGCAAGTTTTTTGACAAACTGTTTTTTTACCAGCTTCTGCCCGCGGCTTCGCACGCGTGAATTTTCCACGGGAACAGCACTTATTCCCGGGATCCTTCCTTCAAACTCAAAATACTTTATTTGCTTGAACGTAGGTGATATAAGATGTTTTCATAAGATGTTATACAGTACCAGTTACATTTTATTCACTAACACACACAGAACTACTAGCTTTTGCCCGCGGCTTCGCTCGCGTTAATCCTTTCTTAGTGGATGCCTACGTTATAATATCTACCTGCATGCCAAATTTCAGCCCGATCCGTCCAGTGGTTTGGGCTGTGCATTGATAGATCACTATGTCAGTCAGTCACCTTTGAGTTATGTCCTTCTCAGTACTTCTAGCTATGTGTAAGCGAAATTTCAGGAAGACGTTTCAGTAGTTAAAGCGTGAAAAGGTAACAAATAAACTCACTTTCACATTTATAATATTAGTTAGGATTTATTTTTGGATTTTTGAGCATCTCAGATGCAATTAGTACTAAAGTACTTTCATACAGAAATTAGATATGGTGAAAAATTCCATGCGAGCAGGACTTGAACCCGCGACCAGCCGCCGCAGCAGCTTGAGCCGTTACCTGGTCGCGGGTTCAAGTCCTGATCGCATGGAATTTTTTCACCGTATCTAATTTCTATATGAAAGTACTTTAGTTAGGATTTATTTATAATAATCAATGCCCAAAGCGTTAGGGGAGGCTTTTGTCCAGCAGTGGGAAATAAATAGCCAAAGAACAAAAAAAAAATATTTTCCTGAAAATAAATAAAAAATTACATACCCTTGCCTGGTGCCCCAGCTGCTGCGAGGGTAGGATTTGGTGGTTCTGGCTTCTCGCCGTCCGCAAAGCCTGTATTTCAATTAATTAATACATACATACATATAATCACATCTTTGTCCCTTACGGGGCAGACAGAGCCAAGAGTCGTGAGACTCGAAGGCCACGCTTAGCTGAATAGTGGGCTCTATGATGGATTGGAGATTCAAGTATAGTGACAGGTTGCTAGCCCATCGCCTATGAGTGGAGGAATCCTCAGTTTAAAGCCCTTTCCCTCGATTGACTTTTACAATCTGCGCGGGAAGAGAAGCAGCTGGCACACTCTATGTTTAATTAATCATTTAGTAATTCCAAATACTATATAAACTTAGCTCCGGCTAGAAATTGGCAACTTATGCGACACTAGCGCCTCTTCCTGGACGAAGCGGTTGTTTGATGAAACTGTTAAATTTCGCGAATTTATTTTGTTGTAACACAGTGTATTTGACTTTAAATGGAATTGGACGACCTCCGTGGCCTAACGGTTATCACGCCAGACTGCCACACCGGAGGTCCCGGGTTCGATCCCCGGTCAGGTCAAGATGGAAAATGATCTTTTTCAGATTGGCCTGGGTCTTGGATGTTTTGTTTATCTATATATGTATTTGTCATAAAATATAGTATCGTTGAGTTAGTATCCCATAACACAAGTCCCGAATGGGGCTAACTCAATCTGTGTGATTAGTCCGTATAAAAAAAAAAACACATATATAACATAGTTGTATTATTTAATTATTAAAGGACCAACATGTTAAAGTGCACATAAACGGTGTAGGGTCACTTCTTGCCACCAGATGGCTAGTTGCCAAACCAATGTATGGGAAATGTCAAGAGCTGTGAGTATTAACTCGCTAGAGTTTAACTCGCTTTAAACACATAACGATGATTTTTAATAAATGAAACAAGGTTAAAGGTTCGTGCTAAGTCCCATTAAATCACAGTTATCAATCGAAAATCAATCAAAATAAAACTGTAAAGCGAATTTAAATTATTTTCTTCAAAGAAGGCTCTTTTTCACGTCGATAACTAATTATTTAATCATAATATATTATATCTCAAAGCTACAAACTACTAGCATTTCGGAACGACCACTGCTGAGAAGAAATGCCGAAAGAAACTCATGAAACAGTCTTGGTCGCCTAACATGCCAGAGGGGTTATTTATTAACTTTATACATACATACAGATTGTGTACAGTCAAAAATAAAATGAAATATAAGAAAAAAAAAACATGTTATGTATGTAAACTTTAATTTAAAATTTTAAATCATTTCGCTTGACAGTCAAAGCTTCCGATTAATAAAACTGCACTCATATCGGTTTATCCATTTCAATGCAGTTTTATTGTATGTCACACACAGACAACACAAATGGTATTTATAGTCTGACCAGGAATATAAAAACCCTCGCTATGTTGCGGAAAAGCAATAGAAGTCATTTCTCCTGTCAAAGTTTGACTTTCAATTAAGCGGATCCAGGACTTTTTTCTGGGAGGGGCACAAGGCTGTGGCTGACTACCTATACAAGCTAGGGGCTAAGGCTGCACGCCTTGACAGGAATCTATAATATAGTGGAGGAATTAAAAAGGGGAATTTTGCCGCTCTGCTATGGCAGATATTTTATTTAAATAAACTTGTTAGAAACTATTATTACTAAATACTGTTATTTTAACAACTCGGATCTTAATTTGATATGTACTGTTATGGAGCCTGCCTCCACAGTATGTACACAAAATATCGATCAGGGAATAGCAGTCGGGGAAAGAGGGGGGCAGCAGGTGACCCTGTGCTTCCGCCCCTTAATTCCGCTACTACTTTAACGCATAAATTAATTAATCTAATTAAACTAGGAAATATAAATATTTATCATTTACTTACTAGTGAATTCTTCCTTGAAGTCAGGATCGCTGAAAGAAATATTTAAATATTTAACGTTTTCCTTTCAAAATGTCATTGTTTTCTTTCAATCAATTCAAGTGAAGTCACAGTATACAATATTACAAGCGTACAGACTTGATACTAACATAATTTTTTAGAAATCCTCTCTCAGTGTTTCCCTACACTGCGCAAGGAACCTATATGACAAATTTCACCTTCCTACGCCCAGTAGTTTTATTTATATTGAAGAAAGATGAGGCTGATGATATAAAGGGAATAATACCTTTCTATCGATTTAAAGACCCATTTAACTCATTAGAGTTAGAGGAAAAGGACTTACTATAGAAGTTGATTTTTGGACGAAAAAAGAAGAAATTCATACCCTTCGGAAGCACCAGGGTTGATCCGCCATTTCTTGACCGGGCAAGTTTGAATGAAGTGTCCCGCCACACCGCAGTAAGTGCACTTGTTCTGTTTTATTAGTGTCTCGATACTGAAAAGATGCATTTGTATCAGGATACATTGATTTTTTGCTTACATCTCGAAAACTGTGCGTCGTACGTAATTTTGTTGGTACATAATGAAAGCTGATAAAATTCTCTTTGCTATTCTATTCGCTAAAGCCTTGGCTTTCACACTTTTTATCTATCTCTAATCGTTGCCTAGCTATGCGCTTCAAAAATGTTGCTCCCAACCCGTGGTCCAATGGTTAAAAGTAAATATATGAACAAGGTGACTGGGTAATTACATGCAATCCTCTCAGGGGTGTATTATTCAAAAGTGAACCATTTTCGAAATACAAATTTGAAATTTTAATTATTTTTTCCACTTTTCCATTGATACCTGCACGCCAATTGGTGATTTATTGAAATTATTATGTGAAATGGAGAAGGCAATGGCAAACTACTGAAGTCGTTGTTTGATTCATTCCACGTAATGACCACGGCTATCAGCCATGAGGAATATAACTAAAGAATATATTGGCACTTACCTAGTAAGCACAGGTTTTATTGGCACTAGGTTTTCGGTTTTAGGTTTATTTTGATCAATTTTATTATTCTTATTAGCTGGGTTCCGATGACAATCAACAGTTTTGTGGCCGTGTTTTTTGCACGTCAAACACAAAAATGGAGACGGGATACTGTAGGAAAAAAAAACACTTCAGTAAATCGATATAATACTAAGAAAAAACCTGCCAAGTGCGAGTCAAACTCGCGCACCGAGGCTTCTGTACACGTAAAGCATCTCATATTATAGCTATTATAGTTTCAAAATTAACTTCGCAGTTCGATCCCTATGATTCATACTGAATCCAGTGCAAGAATAAGTTTGTAACACTTTTTTTTAGATATTTACAATTTTCAGATTTATTCCTGTATTAAGTCATGTTAGACTTTGCTATTTGCCAAATTTCATAATTTTAGGTCAATGGGAAGTACCCCATAGGTTTTGATTGCTGTCTGAAATCGCAAAATATGCGAAAACTCGCAACATTTATGGTAAATATCTCTTGATCGCGTTGACGTATAAATTTGATTATTCTTTTGATGAAAGGGACCGTGGATCCGAGTATTTGAAATTAATTTCAACATGATACCTTTAAGCGTTCCTGAGAAAAAAAAAGTTCGACAGCCAGACGAAAAAAAAAAAACGTTTTTCTGATAGCTCAAATTAAGAAAATAAAAATCGCCTAACAGTTGCACAAATCACAATATTGATATTTTTTAGATGTTTATTTCAAAGAAATGCCAATCTTGTGCATTGTTGCTTTCTGTATGGACTCGCCTTTTACTAAGCGCCATCTATAAAGTCATCTGGAACTATTCTTTTTTTTTTATTTGGGTCTCGGAAAATCCTCCATTGGGAAGAAAGTATTGCTAAAATAATACTTTATAGTGTCCCACATCCACTCTTTTTCTTCTTATGGAGTATGTTATTACTAACACTGGTGTCAGATTTTATTCAAGTCGCCTAAAGGCATCTGACATGACTTTTACGACTACCGCCATCTAGTGGCAGTAGCCGTTTACACACTAGTAAACTAAACCCAGTGTGTAGGTTTCCTCACCATGTTTTCCTTCACCGGAAGCAGTCCACACTGACTCGACGAGACAATTAAAAATAAAAATAGCTAAAATTAATACTTAACCCTTTCCTTTTCTTCAACGGACACGCCTTCGTATTATGTCCTTCTTCTTGGCACTTATAACATTTTACTATCGCTGCCTTTTCTATTTTTATGGCTGGTCCACCGGATCCTACTACATAAATGTTACTGCATCCACTACCATCGGCAGCGACCGGGCTGAAAAAAGATGATATTTTTACACGACTGACATAAAAAGGAGTGGTATGTTTTCAGGGTTCATGTATGTATGTTTGTTTGTATGTATGTAAGTTTCTTTATTTCACCATAAGTCCTGAACGGCTTAACAGAATTTGATGTGAGAGGTATTTTTGGATTCCTTCCATTTTGAGCTATGTGAGTTGTCAGTCGTGTTTTTTGTTTTTAAAAGCTTTTATCTACGCTCGACGCTCATGTCAAAATATTCGAATTACGAATTTGAAGATGGTTTTATAAAGACGTACTTTATAAACGCACATAATAGTACCTAGTTTATGCAACTGATACATAATGAGAGGCATGAAAACATGAGTGTGGTTTTATGAAACGAGCCGAAGGCGATAGCGGGATATAGAGCGATATAGCGGGAGATTAAGTTTAAACTACAAATGCGTGCGCCACTTTTTGCACAAGTTCAAAGTGCTCTTTTTTTTCCTCATCCACCCGAAAACCATAGCCTAATTTAATAAATTAAAAGTAAAAATGTACTATAATAATTAAAAATTACTTAAATAATTAATACTATAATACATACATTCATACATATTATCACGCCTTTTTCCCGTGGGGGTAGCCAGAGACTAGCGATTATATTGGAAATCGCTAGTACTATAATGACTTTTATTTTTTAATTTATGTATGTGCGTTTATAAAGTACGTCTTTATAAAACCATCTTCAAATTCGTAATTCGAATATTTTGTACACACGTTTAGTTTGGATGACAATGCATGATATGGTATGTGACGTCATTCTAAATTCAATATGACGGACCATCCAAGATGGCGGAATAGTCAATATGACGGACCATCCAAGATGGCGGAATAGTTATTTGTAAAGCATTTCTACAATATGGGTATCACATGAAAGGGTTTGTTGAGAGTAACAATAAAAGCTTTTTTTAAACGTTTTTTACTATTAATTTTTTAAATAATTAGCTTGTTATACTAGTGGTTCTGTGGACAGTAGACCTCGCGGACGGAGCTCCGTGTCTTCTGCGTAGCGCTACGACTTCCCCGCTTTTCCCCCTTTTTACACGACTGACCAAAAAAGGAGTGTTATGTTTTCAGGGTACATGTATGTAAGTATGTATGTATGTAAGTTTCTTTATTCCACCATAAGTCCTGAACGGCTGAACAGATTTTGATGTGAGAGGTATTTTTAGATTCCTTGCATTTCTCCGAGTGACATAGGCTATGTGAGTTGTCAGTCGGGTTTTTATTTTCTAATAATTAGCTTGTTGATATTTTCTTACAACAACCTGAGGCGAATCCGGCGTACAAGGTTTCCTCCAAATATGATTGAAATCCGTTGCTGCAGCAAACTTCCCCCCTTTTTGCCTCCATTTTCCCCCAATCAAAAAAGCTCTCGACAAAAAATTTTAAGCCAATCAAGGAACATGTGTGCCAAGTTTAGTAAGGATCCGTTCAGAAATGGGGCCTCTAACCCGAAACAAAAACACTACCCACATCCCGACAAAAGCAAATTATTAATACTCAACCTTTCCTTTTCTTCTTTCGGTTTCTTTATCTTATGCTTCAATGGGCACGCCTTCGTAGGATGCCCTTCTTTAAGGCACTTTAAACATTTTCTTATTGGTAACTTTTCTATTGGTTTGCCCAAAAAACTGGGTCCCATTATCTTACTGCCATCACCAGCAGTGATTGGGCTGAAAAAGATGAAAGATACTTTTATCTACACTCATGTCGAAATATTCGAATTACGAATTTGAAGATGGATTTATAAAGACGTAATTTTTTTTTATGTATGTGCGTTTAGCACATACATAAAATTAACTATTTTAAGTACTGCTAGCTGTATCGTAAAATAACTTTTTAATCATTATAGTACACTTTTATTTTTTAATTTATTAAATTAGGCTATGGTTTTGGACTGAATGTAAAAAAAGAGGCGCACGCATGCGCAGTTTGAACTAGTGAAAAAAGTGGCGCACGCATGCGCAGTTTGAATAGTGAAAAAAGTGGCGCACGCATTCGTAGTTTGAACTTAATTTCCCGCTATCATTTTTTTCTTTGTTACCTAGCTACTTTGTTTAATTTTAATTGTTCCTATGAGTAAAGATAAAGTAGTGTATGCAACTGTACATAATTAGGCATTAAAACCACACTCACGTTTTAATGCTTCTCATTATGTATCAGTTGCATAAACTACTATTATATAATTGCATCAGGATTAATAAAACTAATTAAGATAAATAAATCCGGTTAAGCGTGAGAATGAAGCTTCCGTGCTGGTCCGGGAGCGATGAAAAAACGTAGAATGTGCCAGCTGCTTCTCTTCCCGCGCAGATTGTAAAAGTAAATCGAGGGAAAGAGCTTCCTCCACTCATAGGCGATGGGCTGGCAATCTGTCACTATACCTGAATCTCCATTTCATCAGAGAGCCCACTATTCAGCTAAGCTTGGCCTTCGAGTCTCACGACTCTTGGCTCTGTCTACCCCGTAAGGGATAAAGACGTGATTCTATGTATGTATGTAAGCTTGAGAATTTACGTAGGGTTTCATACCTTCGGACGATATTAATTCAAATCATTTTCAAGTAAATAGAAGCACAAATCACAACAAATAGAGCTAGCTTTATCTGTTGTGATTCATTAAACTATCAATGATACTATTTTAATAAACGAAAAACCACAAAAAATATATAGACTTACAATAGAGGCCAAGCAGAAAAATAAACCCTTGCCTTACCTTACTTCACTGTTGCCAGTTTTGTTTTCTTCTGTTTTTGGACTAAAACAAGAAAAACATAATATACAATTTTGAAAACACCCACTACGATTGATCAAAGCATTGCAATATAAAGCAATAAAATATGTGAAACTAGCTTTTGCCCGCGGCTTCGCCCGTGTGAATTTCCGATGGGAACAGTGCTTTTTCCCGGGATGTCCTTTTCAGTACTTCAAACTGTGTGAATGTGAAAAGAGAAGGTTGATTTTAGGAAGATTGTTTCAGTAGATAAAGCGTGAAAAGGTAACAAATAAATAAACAAACTCACCTTCACGTTTATAATAATAGTTAGGAAATTAGTACAAATATTTTTTTTTTTGCGTTTATAATATTAGTTAGGAAATTAGTACAAATATTGTTTTTAAATTTGCATTTTTATTACATTTTTCCAATGAATGCAGCATACTAATCGAATGTCGTAATCCTATTCGTACCAGCTCAAAATTGTTTTAGTTTCTATTGGCCGTATAAAGACCTCCCATAATTATTTTTCTTAAATATCTACAGTACAGACCAGTTACAGTTTTATTATAATTTGCGGCGCGAGCGATTCGCCTCTGTTTTACCAGAGTCGCAAAGAGCCACCTCAAGCTTGGCTGAAGCTTTAACATACCTGGAGTTATCTACATTTTTAATCTGCTCATCTTTTCCAAGGGGGCAAACTTTCCAAAAGTGATCCCAGCCATTACACTTATAACATTTTTTAATCTTGTCTACTTCTAGTCCACTGAAAATAATTCAGATCTATCTCTAAAGAAGATTATAATTTTAAACAATGTAAAATGAAATTATTTTTCTGTTACCCATATTTAATTTTTTCATGCAGTGCAGACACTTCTTTTTATTAGATATGTAAATTTATATGGTCGGTTGCATAAGTGGAATCATACCTCAAGGACCTGATTGCCTTGCCTTAAAGATCATTTGCCTTGAATATTCTGACTGCATTTATGCAGCTGACCATACAAGTAGCCAGATAATTTTACTCTCTTTACGCGAAAGAAGTCGCGGGCACAGCTTTTATGACATTAACACTAACGTTTGAATAAGACTAAATAAGGAAAGTTTACTATACCTTTCTTTTATTACTGAAAATTGGTTCAATGTTAAAGCCTTCTGTAAACTGGCACAATCTTTTCTGAGATGGTCCGAGCCATTGCACACAAAACATCTTTTAACCTTTCCTGGTTTACTAAAAAAATAATTAAAATTCCTAAAACCATTTGTCATTACAGCTCCTGCAACTAGAGTGACAAAAGATTTTACATCTACAGATATTAAAAAAGGGAAGATAATGACCATTTGCTTTTGTCCAGGAAAAAATTAAGGAGTTCCTCACAATGCCAGTGCAATTTTTAGTATTTTGATTCAAATAAATATATGCTACTATTAAACTAAAACTCTTGTCTACAACAATAAAATACTACATACGTTATCTCTTTGCCTTTCAAGGTAGCTACATCTTTTGTTTCATTCGTTCCACTCTGCTCTGAAGTTGTAGCATTACTATCTTCATTGGCACTACAAAAATAAACTTAATTTACTACCAGCTTTTGCCTGCAACTTAGCCTGCCTGAATTTCCCACGGAAACTGTGCTTTTCCCGGGATGAAAGGTACCTTATTTATTTATTTAAACTTTATTGCACAAATTATAAAAATTATGTACAAAAGGTGGACTTAACGTCATATGGCATTCTCTACCAGTCAACCATTAGACCAAACAGAGAGTAGTATGGTGGTGCGAGAAAGTGTAACGTGAAAATATTGTTTACTAATAATTAAATAATAAGGAAATAATATTAAATATTATTGCCTTATATCCTTCTCAATAATTTAAACTATATGTATGCGAAATTTCAGGAAGATTGGTTCAGTAGATAAAGCGTGAGAGGTAACGCAAATAAATAAACAACTCACTTTCGCATTTATATAAATACTAGCTTTCGCCCGCGGCTTCGCCCACGTGAATTTCCCACGGGAACCGTGCCTTTTCCTGGGATGAAAGGTACCCTATGTCCTTCTCCGTACTTCTAACTATGTGTATGCGAAATTTCAGGAAGGTTGGTTCAGTACATGAAGCGTGAAGTGGTAACAAACAAACCAACAAACAAACTCACTTTCGCATTTATAATATTAGTTAGGATTAGGATTATTACTTGGGAATTTTTAAATCTAATTATTTTCTACTGTGTTAACAGAGTTTGAAACCATTTTATACGTCCTCGGCTGTAGTTTTTGATGACTATTGATGCATCATGGAACATACACCATTAGTTGTACTAACAAATAATAATGTCTCAAAATTTCACAGAAGCGCATAACAAGTCTGTTAACTAATCAGTTAGAATAAGCATAATAGCCTTCTATAATAGTCTTAAGTGTTCTTAACCAGAAGGGCACATACCCAGAAAGCTAGCAGCTAGCAACAGGTGAATTATAGTAGTTTATGCAACTGATACATACTGATTCATAATAACATCACTTGTGTGTATACATGAGCATGTTTCAATGCCTAATTATGTACAGTTGCATACACTACTTTATCTTCACTCATAGGAACAATTAAAATTAAACAAAGTAGCTGGGTAACAAAGAAAAAATTTATAGCGGGAAATTAAGTTCAAACTACGCATATGTGGGCCACTTTTTTCACAAATTCTAACAGAGCATGTGTGCACCTCTTTTTTTCACATTCAGCCTAAAACCATAGCTTAATTTAATAAATAAAAAATAAAAGTGTACTATAATGATTAAAGTTATTTTACGATATAGCTAGCAGATGTAATGACATTATGATACAGCTAGCTACTATAATGAGTTTTATTTTGAATTATATGTATGCGCGTTTATAAAGTACATCTTTAAAAAACCATCTTTAATTTCGTAATTTGAATATTTCAACATGAGTGTAGATAAAAATATTTACTTTGCAATGTAATAAAAATGAAATTTATTATGAATGTTAGAACTTTTATTTGTACTAATTAAAAAGGAAGTCCGATCTCCCAAAGGTTCCCATAACCATAGCAGCATTGCCTCGGATAGATTTGTACTTATGTTATTTGCTTGATTGTTTGGTACTTTACTAGAACTTACTTTTGGGTCTCAGTTTTTTTTCCATCTTTGTTGTTATCATCTCCTTTTGATTCCGATGTAGCATTCTCATCATCTGTATCAATGTCTACCCAAAACTTATTTGTTGTAGGTAGAGCCGTAGATGACGGCTTTGGCTTTTTGAATTTCCTGAAACAATTATACTTGATAAGTCCCTTGCCAACTGGATAAGTTCTATGTTATAGTACTTAAATACATAAATAAGTAAAAATTCTTGCAGCAGTTTCCTAATAAAAACAAATAGGTTTTAGGTTATACTAAGGAACGAGTGGAATGTACGTAATATTTATAAATAGAGAACTTATATCCTTACCACATATTGGGTTGAAACCCAGACATTATAGAAAGTAATCTTTATAATTTTAATAAAAACACTGCAATGTTTTCCTACCACTCAATTCGCGTCGCTTGTTTTGACATTTACTTAAATGTTTGACATTGACTGACAGTGACAGCTAGCCTATGACAGTGCTAAGATTATTTATGGAATTGCTTCTTAGAATACATATGTAGAGCAAGCCAAGTCAATAAATTCGCAAATCGTGAGTCGAGATCGTGACACATCGGTGCATCGCGTGGTGCATCTTTTGACAGTTCAATTTGATAGTGATGAGACATGTAAACTTTTCAATCATTAATCATTGCTGTTTTTTTTAGTATTTAATTTCGATTTTAATAAAATAGAAGATAAATAAAATATTTGAGGCCGGTTTCCTTTTTAATTTTGTGTTATGAACTTTATACATTCATCATTACAACCGCAAAATATCCACTGCTGGATAAAGGTCTCCCCTAAGATTTTGGGGGGATTTGCCATACTCACCACGCTTGGTAGGTGGGTTGGCGAGCGCAGTTTTTTTTGGCTTTGTGAGCTTCCGACGAAACTATTACTTTAAACTATTTACATGTAACAAAAGAACTCCATATTTAAATGATGTGCCAATATATATATAGGTACTTATGTTATATCTTGTCATTTGTTTCTATCTTGTTTATGAATTTTCTGCTCACGCAGATAGGATTTGGCTTGGCCTATAATATTACTCTAGTAGTAAAGAAATTCGAACCTCAATGGTGCCAGACACAATCCAGGTTGCCCAGGTCAGGTTGCCGCGCTAAGAAAAAAATACAAAGAAGCCGAGAAAAAGTATACGGCCCACCCGATTCTAAAATGGTTACCGTATTACATTGATTATATACCTATATTAATTTACACCATCCTGGAACTGTTTTCGCCCCAAAGGCCAAACGGTCCTGTGGAAAATAATAATATCAGGCGGACTTTTTTTACTATAACTTTTTTCTTCTACATATAAGTAGGTACTAATAATCCTAGCACTAATTCTCGGAGTTATTTTGAGTATAAACAAATACTGTTTATACTCTAGCTAGTTTATATGGTACTAGCTGTTGCCCGCGGCTTCGCCCGCGTGAGTTTCGCTTAGATGAAAAATCTTTTTGTGTTCCAAACTGAATAACCTAAAATCCAGTACCCGAAATTTCAGCCATTTGGTTATCCCGTGTCCCGCGGGAATATATTAGGTACCTACTCGTAGTACAGTCGCGGTGTTAAAATGAATCAAAAGTGATATCTACATTTATTCAATAAACGATCTTCGTCTGCTCGTTATCTACAATTTCCCGTGTACCACCACTCCCACACAGAGTCCCTCTTTGTCCTATCCCGTGTCCTGTCTATTTATACGTCAGTAGAAAATGCTCATCAGGTTGAACGACTTTTGCTAAGGCCCCATTTCCATTTATTTTATAGAGTAGCTGGTCTCTTGGAGTTCTTCATCAGATGTTTCATAATCTTCAATTTTTATACGTCAGCAGTAAATGCTCATCAGGTTGAACGACTTTTGCTAAGGCGCCATTTCCATATATGTAATAGTGTAGCTCTTGGAATTCTTCATCAGATGATCCTTATCTTCAATTTTTATACGTCAACAGATAATGCTCGTCAGATTGATAAACTTTTGCAAAGGTACCGTTTTCATATTTCTTATAGTTTAGCTGCTGTTAAGGTTCTTCATCAAGTGTTCCAGTTTTCAAAATCAATTAAATAGCCTATATGTTGCCCAGGCTAGCTATACAACAAAAAAAGTTTCATTCAAATCTGTCCATAAGTTTTTTCGTGAAACGCGTACATACATACAGACAGACAGATAAGAAATTCCAATTTTTTTTTGCTTTCTATTAAGTAAGTAAGTATTCTTTCTTAAGTGTCCCTCTATCCATTTCAGTCAAAAATACTAATTGATAAAAATTGACAAAAATAATGATTTTAGATTGACAACATGTAAAGAAAGAAAAGAACAGTAGGTATCAGTGTTGCCACCGGCCAGTCACTGCGGTGCCGTACACAAAAGATAAAATTGCCGTATTTCAACATGATTTCAACAAAAAATACCGTACCGGTTTTTTTATTTAGGTATTTTTACAAATTAATGAAATAAAATCACACAAATAAAGCAAGGGAACCTCCGGTTTATTTCGTATTGAAACATAATTAAACAAAAAACATTATATATTTTCATATTATTAATTCTCAGCTCCCATTAAATCGACATCATTGGCTTCTATACTTCTGTGCTCTGTGTTTGGTTATTTTACACTTTTTAGGAGTCGGTGGACCCGTGATATCTTCTTCCGAAGACATGATAATAAACCAATTCGACAGTGCACTCTCACTGAGTAAAATTACCAATACCAAAGACAATACAACAACGAGTAGTTATATGAGTGAGGTACATTTTTTGGGAATTCCCCATGATAAAAGACAATACAATAATGTAGAGTTGTTCAACGAGAGTGGTTATGATAGGGAATTTCCCAAAACCAAAGACAATACAATAATTTATTAGAGATGCGTTCATTTTTAAATAAAACTTATTATTAAAATTTTATTTTTTTATTACTGTGCTTGATTGCCGTATTTAAACGTACGGCATTGACTACTCTGCCGTACGCCGTACAATTTGACTTAAGGAAGCCTGAATACCGTACGATACGGCAATTGCCGTACGTTTGGCAACACTGGTAGGTATTGAGGGATTTTCCGTGACACAAATTAAAAAAAGAAATAGTTCCAAATGACTTCATAGATGGCGCTTAGTAAAAGCCGAGAGAAAAAATTCCATACTAAAAGCAAAAAAATCACGGAAATGCACAGAAATAATTTTTTTTTTTAAATATAAGCAGAAGAAACACAAATTTCACACACACTCTGATGATATTTGACAATATTTGCATCCTGTTCATGATAAGGACTGTCACATAACTCTGTCCCTTTCCTTCCTTAGCATTGCAATGTATTGCAACACGAACCACTACACTGAAAGATTTATCATCCAAGCCGGATTTTTCATGCGAAATGATCCTTAACTGTCATATTTGTTGTGTTGTCACAGTTGTCATAAATATTTAAAATTATTTTTTACTGTTTTGTGCTTTTAAACTCAATAGAAATGATAAAATGCAACGTGTACAATATGTAGAAGTGTTTCATAAAAAAATATTCGTGGAATATCGTTCCTTCGGTAAGCAATACATGTTTTTTTGACGTGCCCAATGATAATATACAATTTCGTGTTTTTTTTAAACAATAACCATTATTAGAATTTTGAATGCTATTTATCAGCAATATCATTATTTATTTTATAAAGTAGTGTATTAATTATAACCATTTCATAAGAAATACTATAAGTAATTTAATAATTTCGTAAATAGCATAGATCATTTGACAGATCCAGTTTTGTTTACTATGGCTGGGCCGAATCAAGGCAAATATACAAATTTAGTACATATTTTATAAAAATCTCAGGAATTCTTTCTTGAAGATTAAAATGCACATTTTATAAAAATACTGACAGTGAATTTTATTTCAGGACAAGGAAAATATGCCAGAAAATAATACCTCAAGAAAGAGAACTGTTATGGGGAGTATTTCTCTTACGTACTACGAGTACCAGGACAGTGAATGGACGCCAGCAACCATCAACATCATTGCAATGTTTCATTGCACGTGATTTTTAATAATTTAAAATAAATGTGATTGATTTAATGACTAGTATTTTTTCCCAAAAGGAATAGAATTTCCCATCGTAAAAAGCTGATGCAGATCCGTCCGCATACCGCGCACGGCTTAAGATTCGGCATCTCAAAATTTTTGGTTTTGCTACACTGTACTGAATATAATTAATTATCTTAGATCCCACCCTGTATTCTGTCGTTGTGCGAATAATAATCTTAGTGTGTGTTTTTGCCATGCAATTTCAAATGACATGTTCAGTCTGCTTACTATTATTATATGTCTGTGCGGAAATGGCATTAAAAAAAAAAAACTTAGTAAAAAAAACAACTAAAAAGTAAACAAACAACTGCAACTGCAACTGTCAAACTGTTATGTGATTTTTTTTTCTGCCTCTGGTTGACAAGAAAAAGCGCACCATATAGGTTCAGCCATTATTACGACTCGGCTTTCATAAAACGCTCTCTGTTGAGACTTTTTTGTACTGATTTTTTTTTCTTAATTAGCTGTCAGAAAAATCGCTCATCGAAAATTTGAATATTACAACCAAACATATTTATATTTGTTCCCTGCATTTTGAAGAGAAATGTTTCAAGCGAACTTTAAATGTAACAAGACTGCACGACGATGCTTTGCCTTTGAGTGAGTTGTTGGTAAGTTTTAATAATAATGATTACTCAGAAACAGAACAAAATTTTTTACAATCTATTCAACTATGTAAATAATGTTGATCTGTAATCTTTTTCTTCTTCTTCTCAGCATATTTGCGTCCACTGCTGAACGTATGCCTCTTGAATGGTTCTCCACTCCGATCTTGATGCGGCGATCCTGGTCCAGGTCGGCCCTGCCGTCTTTTTAATATCGTCCGACCATCTGGCAGCTGGTTTCCCTACACTTCGTCTTCCTGTACGGGGTCGCCAAAATAGAATCCTCTGGCTCCATCTATCGTCATCTCTGCGACAGATATGTCCAGCCCATTGCCACTTTAGACGCGCTGCTCTTTTACTGATATCAGTGATTTTCGTACGTTGGCGTATGGCCTCGTTTCTGATCCTATCTCGCAGAGTGACTCCGAGCATTGAGCGTGCTAGAGATGGGCGGTCAGTAAATACTAAATAGTATTTACTGGGTCAGAATGATAAATATGAGTATTTATCCGTTTTTACTCATTCTTACTGAGTATTTATCCAAAAGCATGAGTATAAACTTTTGTATGCAATGGAGCCCTAATTTAATACTTTATTTAAGTTAACCTTTCATTTTTAGCACTGAAAATGGGATCTTTTGATTATCAGGAAAAAAATAGTATTGAAAGCTGCACATCAGAACAATTAATGTTCTTTTCAGGTAAAAACATACACTGGCCGCGATACATTATTGTTCTCGTTGGGTTAGAATAAAAGGTTAACTAAACTTTAAAATTCTTAGAACTAGCCGCGGCACATTTTATAAATAAATAAATAAAATAAATAAAAATTCTTTATTTGCTCCAAAAAACGTGAATTGTTATTTAGTTATAGGAGGCCGGGGAACTCTTTTAAGCAAAAAGCCTGTGCCAGAGCTCCCCGCTCTTTCCTGATGACTGCTAGAAACAGAATTTATTTAACTAAAGTTTAATTCTAGTTACATACCATAACCAGAAATGCCATCGACATCATCATATCTTTATAAAAAAAAAAGGTTTTAAAGAAATTAATTAAAAGAAGAAAAAAAAAATTACATAATATTTTACCCACAGAACAATTTGGGTGAATAGATGAGAAAAGGAAGTTTGTGCTGCATTCACTATCACATACGTGTCCTCTGCATCAAATAAGATTTATTCTTTATTTTAGTTACATACCATAACCAGAAATGCCATCGACATCATCATATCTTTATGAAAAAGGTTTTAAGGAAAATAATTTTAAAAAATTACATAATATTTTACAAACAACAATTTGGGTGAATAGATGAGAAAAGGAAGTTTGTGCTACATTCACTATCACAGACATATCATCTGCATCAAATAAGATTTATGCTTTATTTCAGTTACATACCATAACCAGATCTGCCTTCGACATCATCATATCTTTATAAAAAAGGTTTTAAAGAAAATAGTTTTAAATTACATAATATTTTGCCCACAGAACGATTTGGGCGAATAGACGAGAAAAGGAAGTTTGTGGTAGATTCACTATCACAGACATGAAATCTGCATCAAACAAGATATGCTTTATTATCATCACAACAGGACTTACATCACTATATGCTTAATTGTCATACACAAATTTAGTTTATGAATTAAATGAGGATGACAATTTTTCATCAAGTCTGCTCCAGATGACCAAAACCTAGCCCTACATTTAAGCTTATTGTTCACGTCGTCGGGTTAGAATAAAATAGGTAGGGTGCTTTAACGTGAAATATGGTCCCATACGGAAGAAAGCATGAAACTTGGCATGAATGTAGCTTTCATATATGTATCAATCTTGATATGGAAACACATCGAAAAATTAATGTTTCCCCCACTTGCCCCCTTTTTATGTCCCAAATCGTGGTTGTTCTCATTTTTTATGAAAACGGTAAAAGCTACGCTAAAACTGTCAAAGACCAATTGTTATTCATTGAATTCTCTATAATACCAGACACGATATAATATTTCAACAAAATAGGCTAGAATTCTTCGCTTGTAACGCGCGGGGTGTACTCTTCTCCCTCCCCAATTGGAAGATGTACTTTGTTGGCGATGGTAACATATGTCGACACGAAGTTTGGGACCACAATAATATATGTATATCAGAAGTCGAATGCTGTCCGTGATATTAAATACGAAACTCCACCAAGACCGTGCAGTCTTCTTCTTCTTGGCGTGTCGATACCATTCCAACGATCCATTCAGATTGTACCCGAAAAGTGTTCCGCCACTTTTACAGTGCAGTAATAGAAATATATTTTTTTTAAATGCGAACTTTTAGCATTTAAAAAAAAATATTTTAGCATGGGTATATTTTGTAAACTGTAAGTCCTATCAACATACATCGACAGGCAATATTATAGAGAATTTAATGAAGTACTTATTGGTCTTCGACAGTTTTTGCTTAGCTTTTACCGTTTTCATAAAATAAAAACCGGCCAAGTGCGAGGGTTCCGTACACGCAAAGCATCTCACATTATAGCTCTAACTAAAAGACCAACTAGTTTCAAAAACAAACTTAACTTTGTAGTTCGATCCCTAGGATTCATACTAAATCCAGCGCAAAAATAAGTTTGTAGCACTTTTTTTAAAACTTCCAACAACATTTTTACATTTTTCAGATTTATTCCTATATAAGTACTGTTAGACCTTGCTTTTAGCCAAATTTCATAATTTTTGGTCAACGGGAAGTATCCCATAGGTTTTGATTGCTGCCTGAAATCGCAAAATATGACAAAAATTGCAACATTTACGGTAATATCTCGTGATCGCGTTGACGTATAATTTTTATTATTTATTTGTTGAAAGAGACTATGGATCGGATTCGAGTATTCGATATTAATTCCAACTTGATACCTTTAAGGTTCCTGAGAAAAAAAAGTTTGACAGACAGACGGACAACAAAGTGATCTTATAAGGGTTTCGTTTTTACCTTTTGAGGTACGGTACCCTAAAAATGAGAAAAATCACGATTTGGGATATAAAAGAGGGGAAGAGAAAGGGGGGTAAACAATCATTTCTCGATGTTTTTCCATATCAATATTAAAATACGTATATGAAAGCTACATTTATGCCAAGTTTCATGCTTTCTTTCGGATGGGACCATAAAATCGATTTTTGTTAGGACAAGGAGCCCTATTATAAGGTTAACTAAACATTAAAATTCTAAGTACTAACCGCGGTACATTTATTGTTCTCATCGTCGGGTTAGAATAAAAGGTTAACTCTAAAAATTAAGGTTAAGTTCAGTCCTTTACTAACGAACACGTGCACTTTCTAGGACTGATGAAAGCCAAATATTGGCCAAATATCGTTTTCAAGTGAGGTACGCGTGTTGTTGCAAGTAACAATGAAACCGGCCAAGTGCGAGTATTACTCGCGCACGAAGGGTCCTATACCATTATAATACAACCTTAGACCATATAGCAAAAATCGGCAAAAAGAAAATCACGTTTGTTGTATGGAAGCCCCCTTAAATATTTATTTTATTCTATTTTTAGTATTTGTTGTTATTTATAGCGGCAACAGAAATACATCACCTGTGAAAATTTCAACTATCACAGTTCATGAGATACAGCCTGGTAACAGACAGACAGACGAACAGACGAACAGCGGAGTCTTAGTAGGTAATGGGTCCCGTTTTGGGTACGGAACCCTAAAAAACACTATCCTACAAACGATTATTGACAGTATTTGTGGATTTAGAATAAATACATTGCAATTTTGGTACTTTTCCATCAAGTACTTATTAATTAATCACCCCAATAAGTTCTATATCCTTTATAATTTTTTAAATTCATAGTTCCAATTCAATTTATGAGACTAACTAATCAAAAAATATTTACTGTCGATTAAGGATAAAAACTCAGTAGAAATGGATATTTATGAGTATTTACTCATCCTTGGATAAATACTCAGTCCTTAACCCATCTCTAAGCGTGCCATGGCTCGCTGAGCCACTTTTAGGCGGTGGACCGTTCCGACAGTAAGTGTCCATGTTTCGCAAGCATAGGTCATCACTGGAAGAACACATTGGTCATATACTCGGGACTTCAAACTCTGGGGTATCTTTGACTTGATCTGTAATATATGAAATTATTCAAGTAGGTAAGATCTATATTTACTTTTTTTAATGCAATGATAATTACTCAGAAACTGACAATATAGTCTATTCAATTGTGTAAATAATGTTGATTTGTGATAGTTAGAAATTATTCACACAGTATGTGAGGTGAAGACGTATTTTTTATGTTTAATTTATAATGATACTTTCAAACACAGTAGTCTAGTCAATTAGGCAACATACTGTAAATATTATCTCTGATATGAGTAAATAACTGAAAATGTTACATTGAACTAACTGTGATCTTTTGAATACAAATAAAACCTGTTGATTTTGAAAAAAAAGTTGTGGTTGTTTATTTTTTTGTGTTCCTTCCTTTTGTGTTTTATATTAAACCTAAGCTGTGCACGCAAAACAGGTATAAAAATCTCTAAATATTTTACGCATTTTCGTTTCATAACCTTCATTATTCAACTGCGAAATTTTATGGCGAAGTCGAAGTGCATTTAATAGCTCATATTATCACGTAAATAAAAGCGAGGAAAGATAATAGAAACTCAACAAAAATGTCGAATTCTATGAACACCATGCAATTCAATTATCGATATTATCATGAGATATTAGTAATACGCGCTGCTCTACGGCAAGCCGCCATTTTTGTTCCCGACTCAAGTTTAGGTATGCACGATTTTTTTGTAGGTATGTCATGTCTATTCTTTTTCTATAGTCTAAGGTACACACAAAATATTTGACCGAGCGAGCGAAGCAAGCGAGGGCTATAATTCAAGTTGGGGCGAAAACACATTGTATGTATGTATGTTTGTTCCGCGATAACTCTCGAATCGTTGAATTAATTTCGATGATATTAAGAATACGCTTAGCAACTATCCATAGAATACATCCCCGAGCTTCATCTAAGGAGAATGCAACTGTTTTTGAAAACATTACAGTCATTTATCGTCACGTTGTACATCCGGCTACCAACTCTTTTACGCCAATGTCCACGTCTATCCAAAGTAAGTGATATAATCACTTACGTACATACGGACGTAGCTCTTTCGAGATCAAAACGGTTTACAGATATTATATTTGATCCAGGTTTTAATTATATCCGCTTGGAAAAAAATAAGTTGTTGCAGCTCAGAATAGATAAAGAAAGAAGGTTGGAAAATCTGTTCTCCTCAACCGAGCAATAACTGAATAATGTAATGCGTTGCGCGTTACATTTTTTTTTAACAGAATCCCATATTTTACTGAAAATTCAAATTGGTTAATTTGAATTTTCAGTAAAAAAAAGTAAATTTTCGTTCTTATATTTTTAAAATAATAATCGCGAGGTCTAAGTTCGCGGCGAACAACTAGTTTTACTGTTTTATTATATACTAGCTTTTGCCCGCGGCTTCGCCCGCGTGAATTTCCCACGGGAACAGTGCTTTTTCCCTAGCCTATGTGCTATTCCAGGTCATTATCTACCTCTGTACCAAATTTCATCGAAATCCGTTCAGTAGATTTTGCGTGATTGAGTAACAAACATCCTCACAAACTCACATCCAAACTTTCGCATTTATAATATTAGTATGGATTTTTTTTTTGTTATTAAAGATTGGTTTGCTCTTGACTTGACCAGGACCACAATCTTGCCCGAGGACAGAGATGAGTCTACGATATAGCGAGCTTACCCAGAAGCAGCCTATTTACTATGGTAGAGTCAGGTTGTATGTGCTCGGGAACACATATTATATGTATAGATGTTTTATTATATGTATAGATTTGGTAAATTGGTATAACCTCCTCAGTCCCGAGGCCCTATTTCGAAAGCTATTTATATGATTTTTATAAAATGAACTTAGGGGCCTCCACAGATAAAAAAAATATATAAATTATATATCTACTTATACATGTTTTTTTTTATATAGCATGTCCCCTATAGGGGACTCCAGGTCTTAAAGCCAACAAAAAAAAAAGTAAAATAAATAAAAATAAATACAAGAAAATAAATTTATTTCAGTAGAAAATTAAAGTTTTACATAGTACTGTTTGCAGAAAACACTCCTTACTGCAAAAGAAATTTGTATATTGCATGTGAAGCAATAAACTCTTGATTTTTTGCTTTTGCAACCAGGGAACCGGCATCTGTAGTCATCAAACATTGCCAAAGGACCTGCTATATCTGTCTACAATTGTAGAAGGGGTTGAGAAACCTGTAATTTCCTTTTATATTATCTTTCAGCCTCGTTTGTCTCAAGTATAGTGTCATATTTACCCTCATAAAACAAAATTCTAAAGGCATACCATGTCTAGTAGAGCGTACAAAAATTTTCATGCCACAAGGGTTTAGTTTTTCTCCGGTAAATTCATATATTTTATACTTTAAAAAGATGCTTATTAATTAAAAAATATCTTCTAAAATATATTTTGTTAAAAATTTATATGAGGTATTGTTATCTCCCATTGAGGCAGTTAACGATTGGCAGTGAACTCCTGGAGGTGATGGTGTAGATTTTTCTTGGTGGTGGTTGATGTATTGGCTTGATTAACTTGAGAAGTTGGATAAGTAGTCTGAGGATTAGTTAAAGTAGATTATGGCACATCATTATCTTTTGAATATTTATCCGAAATATTGTATTTACTCAGTTTATGAGTTTCCTCATTGTATGGAGCAATGGAGGGTCACCATCATCAGAAATTCCATCAACAATTAAGTCCTCAGCAGTTGACGCTAAATTTGTATATTTTTCTCGATAAAACAAACCAGGAAAACAAAATAATTTGAGTATAGTATCTGTAATAATCTATATGAAAAAAAGAAAAAACATACAAAAAATATAAGCTTGAGACCTGAAGTCCCCTATAGGGGACTCTTTCATATCAGATACCATTATGATCAAACCGAGTCTCAGAACTCATACCAAATGACTTTATTCCATGCTAAATATCTTAAGCAATATGAAACACATCGATTTTAAATATTACATTTATCATTTAAATTTTAAATCATTTAAAACTTACCTAGGGCAGCCATTTTTTCGAACATCGGAGATCACTTAACTTCGTAATGTCAAAACTTTTTAACATGGCCGGCAGAAGCATATCATTTCTGTTTTTTATAAAGCGACATCTATTTTAAATCTATTGCAATAATTATTTGGAAGTTTCTGCAAATAACCGCTTGAGGGAAACAACAGAAAAATTGTCCCCTATACGGGACCTCAGGACTGAGGAGGATAAACCACGCACTCGACCATGTGGCCCGTGACGTGACTATAAGAAAGAAAGAAAATTCTTTATATCGGCACAAAAAAACATATGGTACAATTATTCTTATTCTTATATACCTGCCGAAAAGGTTACAGTACAGCTTGGCTTTATGTTGTAGCATAAGCTAAAAGGCTACAACGCTGGTTTTCAGCTGGAACAATGTTGGATCCGCACTTGTTTCTAGGTAGGCATTTTATATACCTTCTTATAGCGATGATGTAGGTTTTATTTTATACGTAAGTAAGCACTTAGACGCGATAATAAACTCAAGCTAATGGAAGTATAGAAGTCGTCGTCGTCGCTCGCTAGGGACCCCTAAATCTTACACAGCGTGTACTCAACGCCGCCGTACCGGATAAACTAGACTTCTAAGATTAGAAGAGTCACGGAGACGGCTAATAAGAAGCATACCAGATAATACCTACCACATGATTACTTACTTACTACGGCGGCGCAGCGACCCGAAGTAGATCTTGGCCTCCGACACGAGATGACGCCATTTTTTGCGGTTTTGCACCAAATCTCGCCAGTCGTCAACTCTGAGGCTCCGAAAGTCTTTCAGAGCCTCATTGCTCGATTGGTACCTAGGGCGCCCGACTGGTCAACGGTCCCTCGGTCAACCCTCGTATGCTCTTTTGACGGCACGATCCTCTCTCATTCTCTCCACATGTCCGAGACAGCGGAGTCTGGTCGCTTTGACCTCTCCGATGATAAAATTTGATTCGGACAATTCTTCAATTCTAGGTTCTTCCTAGCTAACACATGATTAGGGAAACTAAACTTGTGGTTTAACTAATTTGTGTTAGTACTAGCTTCGCACCGTATAAACAACGACATATTACATTAGCCTTTCATAGATATGGATATGCAAGATGGGCCATTACCCATACCAAGTGGACAACGCTAAAACGTGGGTTTAATTATTGCAAATACAGCTGAGATCAACGTGCCTGTTTCAACAGTACGGAAGGAGGACCTCGAGGTATACATTTTTGGTCACCCATCCATCCCTCGACCATGCGAAAGATGATTAACCGCCACTATCGTAGGCCGAGCGCGCTTAGCACTGAGCCAAAGAGTTCCTCACTCTTATTTCCAGTGACCTACCAGTACTTACATAACTTTTTTTTACATACCTACATACATATTATTATCACGCCTTTTTCCCGTGGGGGTAGAGTTGATCGAAGGGGTAGGCAGAGACTAGCAGTGTAGCAGTGACCAGTCCATTCATAATAGAAGTCTATGTGTGTAAAATGCAATATTGCTCGTTAGGTCCACTTGACCCGCGGCTTACAGGGTGTTTCATTTGACGACGTTTCACTTGCGCGGGTTAAATTTATATTACGCCAGTACAGTAAAGTGCAGTTATTAAAGAACGAAATGTCGCTAAATTTTAGGCAGGCTAATTGAAGTTTGCACTAAAATCTGGTGCAAAATGAGGGCATTAGGTTATATACTTGGTTACAGCTGAAATCCAGCGTTGTGTGTGGCTTATGCTGCAACATAAAGCTGAGCTGTAACCTTTACGGCAGTGTTCTAATTGTAACCTTTACTTTTATAAGAATAATTGTATGTGTTTTTTTCTTTAAGCCGAAGAAAGAATTTACTTTCTTTCTTGCTTTCTTACTTCGGAACTTTACTTCATACTTTGAAAACATTATCTAGTGTTTTTATGCCGACCCTGAAATCTCAAAAAAAAAAAAAACTGCTGTTAGATACATTTTACAATACCTACTCTCCCAAATTTACGGAACAGCTGTTTTTTTTGAGATTTTAGGGTCGAAACCCGGGTCCCATACATAAAAATTCATAAGTACTTTTATTCATCCTTAGAAGTTCCAAATATGTAGAAAAATCTAAAATATATCTATTGTATTTTATTAAGAGAGCGTGAGCGACTTGTCATATGAAAAGCAAATTTCTAGTTGTAGATATATATTTATTGAGATTTCTGTGGTATCACCCTATACTTACCAACCATCGTGTCGTTAATAAGGTCGCGACCAGACAATTAAAACAAATAGTGAAATAAATCATACGAACTTACAGTATTCCACTCTGTACTATTGGGTTGCTTCAGTTACTTTGTCAAAAGTCAATATTTTCCTATAATAAACAGTAATTTTAATAGTGAGTTTAGTAGGAACCAAGTGTGTATAAGCGTACCAAGTGTGTAAAATCGTATCCTTAATAGCGTCGTTAAAAATACAAAATCAATAAGAAGAATAAATAAATACCTAAAAATAAATAAGTATTTTAATAGGGTGAAATTCATGAATACAAAACCAAAAATAATTTGAGCAATAAGTATTTCGAAGTTTTAAATGAAGACAATAAATATATAAGGTCGCGTTCACGGGCAGGATTCCAACCTGGGACCGCAAAGGTCCCAGGTTGGAATCCTGCCCATGCTATATGAGTTTGTATACCAATCTCACTTATGTTTGGTAGTTTTAATCGATCACCACTAGCTTCCGGTGAAGGAAAACATCGTGAGGAAACCTGCACTCAGTTGACGATTATCAGCTTGGTATTGTGTGAAATGGGGAAGGCAATGGCAAAATAGTACCTAGTTGTGTGTGTGTCATTCGACTAATAATGACCACGACCCTCAGTCATGAGGAATACGACTAAGGATGGGGAATAGGTATATTAGGTACCCAGTTCTGTTAATTAATATTTTGATAAGAGTAAAAATTATATAAATCGCATTTCAATAAGGTAAACTAATAACTGAAATATATAATTCGCTTGTTTTAACAATAGAGGTAGTGGCACTATTAGAGGTAGTATAGAACACTAAATAACACGGGAGCGCGCGTGTCAAGTGTAGGTAATATTTATTTACGAATATGTAAATAAATTTTAGTTCAGCTCTACATTAATAAATTTATGTTAATTGCGTGTGTATCAGATTATTTCTCTTCACTTATTATAATTTGTTTTATCTACTAAAAATTGTATCTTATCTGAAATATTACAAATGTAGTGGGCAAAATTAATAAAAATGTAGAGTCGAAATGACATTAGGTTGAGGGATGGTAAAAAATTAACCCGGTACATTTTATATTCAAAGAGACTACGCTCCTCTTTTTATTTTCCTTTAAGCATGGCGATTTACGATAACAATATTCTTTAACAATGGACGCCATGCCTCATGCGACCACATGGTAGTTGAAGGAGATGTATACGTGAACATAATTATATTTGTATAGTTAATTTTTAATAAACATTACTGAAAATTAACATCCCAATTAACTCAATATTCCTACTGTCTCTACCAGCAAATATATCTATCTACCTAGGTATTTCATTTCGTGATCTCAATCTGGCTAATCGCGTACTCTAGAGATACAGAGATACTAACTCTGAGGTGCCACATACCGCAAATGGAAGGATAAACTACGGAACAATGACGAATAATTAGTGCAACTTGGAAACGGAATGGGAACTATTCTCAGAGCACAATGTGTTTTTCTATCGGCGTGAGATACGCGTATCTGAGGTTAGTCGGCCGGTTTCTATTAAAAAAAAAAACTGTGAAAAAGTACAAGAAATTTGGCGGGAAAAAGAAACTGAAAGTGTCATGGCGGCGGCTCAAGCGGTGATATTATGGTAATGTTATCAACTTTTATTTATACCTACCTATTTTATTTATATTTAGCAATAGTCAATTTTCGAAAATATGACTAGGATACATAATATTTTGATTAACAAAGGGCTATATAGATTGTTATGGAATGCTATTTACGTTAAATCGTACCGTAGATGTTTCGGATACCTAAGAAATGCCTAAGACTATAGAAAAATGACGTCAGTTAGGTATATGAAATACTAGCCTCGCCCCGGGGCTTCGCTCCCGTGGGAATTTCGGGATAAAAAGTACCTATGTGCTATTCCCGGTATTTATTCACCTGGGACAGTTCTAACAACTTACAAACTTGTTCATATGAAGAAGAAGAGTAGGTACACAACTCTTAACGGCGCACACTAAGTATTAAGTTTGTGTCGTGTGTCCCATGGACACAAACACAGAAACGTGCACAACACAATATTCCTTTCAAACACTTTCAGACGACCTCCGTGGCCTAACGGTTATCACGTTTTTGTTGACTGAAAAAAAAACTGTACGTCTCTCTTTTTGTTTCATTATGTTTTTTATTTTTCTTGTGTGTATGTGCAATAAAGAGTTTACAAACAAACAAACAATACACCCAGTACAAATATTTTCCTGCTGGAAATCGAACCCAGGACCAGGACTAATGGCTGACTACTACGCCACAGAGGTCCTCAAACTCTACAAAAATAAAGATTTCTTGTCGAATAGAATCATCACCATGTGGTGAAACAGCAGAACTTAAGATTAAGTTAAATAAAGGCTTCGTATAGAATGCATGAATGAATGAATAAAAATACACAACACACAAATACAAACTCGAATATGAACAATAAAATTTAGGTTACATATTACTTATGTGCTGGACTTTAGCTAGAATTCAATAAATATTTAGATATTAACTGAAATAATATGTAACTACACTCTGAATTATTTTTCGTCAATCTTAGGTTTATTCTTCAAGCCAGCTACTCAGAGGCCCAATCATTATTTGAAAAAACAGACGAGGCATACAACACCACTGGGATTTGTAAGAAAATGGCATGCAACACTCTAGAAAAACTGAAGCAGTTGGACAACTGCGTAGTGATCTTGGGAGATCTTCAGATTGTACTGATGGAAAGGACGGAGAAGAAAGACTTCGAAAATTTGAGTTTTAAGAATCTTAGAGAGGTGAGGGAGAGTTTCAATGTAATGGAAGTTCACGACCACACAATTTAAAATATTATAATACTAAAAACACTGTTCTTAAAGTTTATTTAGTTATCAGTGATGACGCGTAGCTGGATGACTCTGGTGATGCTATAAATATGTGGGAATAATCGTCTGACACTGCTTTATATCTGTATGAAAATCTGTACGTTTACCACATCGACCCTACCTTCTGGGTGGTTATTATTATTTATTGGTTAATTTATTTACAATTATTTGTACAAGACGTGACTAAGTAGCTTTTTTAGCATCACTTTTTAATTTATATAAGTATGTACTGATGCTTATAATTAGTAATTTATGATGACAAGATTTACTTGTTCTAGGTGACAGGGTTTGTGATATTCTACCGAGTGAAAGGTCTAGAGTCCTTAGGGCAGCTGTTTCCCAATTTGGCGAGGATCCGCGGAGATCAGGTCTTCAATGACTACAGCTTGATCGTTTATGACATGGAACATCTCAAAGAGGTATATTAAGCTTCAGTCTTGGTATTGGAACTTTGTTAATACCACTGCGTTAGACTAAATGCTTCGCTTTCTCTCAATAATGAAAAGCTCATGCTCTGTTTTTTTTTCTTTAGTTACTTTGTACGATACCAAAGAAAGAGATTGATTTAAGTCCTATGGCCCCCATGTGGAGCAGACTGCGTCGACAGTGTGCCACCCAAAGAAGAGAACTATACCTATTTGGAGAAAATAATATTAATAAAATCAGGGCATTAATTGATTTGCGAACTCTCTTCTCCTTTTTGTTATTTTTTTTTTAATATTGGTCGATACACTAGCAATATAAATAGCATACGATAGATCGTCTAAGTCTCGAAGCTTGTCTAAATTTAGATCTATCGTGTGCTGTTTCTTTAGTAATTTTCATCTATTTAATTTTCTCTTCGCTATTCAACTCTTTGGCCTTTCCCCATAGGTTGGGCTGTACAATCTATTAAAAATCGACAGAGGTGGAGTCATCGTATGGTTGGTACCCCTGGCTTGCTTCGTGACTACAGTAAACTGGAAAGCTATAGCTCCGATGGCGCGAAGAGTCCTGAGTCCATCTGAAGGCACCATGCATTGTACTTCGAATTGTCGGTGCACAAATGATCTGGATACCAATAAATGTTGGAACACAAGGTAATTTTTGTTGGAGTCCAAGGCTAGCTATGTTATCTTTAACAGAATTTCTTGTATAATTTTTAGAGACTATGGTTATAATTTTAATTAATATTTATTACATCGAATCATCACTGGATTTCTAACGTAAATATATATCTATTTTCACAAATATTTATCGCTGGTTTGTGACCTCTGCCTTATCCGTCCTTTCCCTTCCATTGTCTTGAATCAACGATCTTTGCAAAGATAAAACAAACAATCATGATAAATCACTGATCCAGACCAGATTTGCGGGATCGAAAGTATTTATGTTGCAAAGAGAGCATTAAAATAGAAATCTGTTATCGTGTTGTGGTTGCAGATGTTGTGGTTGACGATGATTGGTCTCAGTATCATAAATAGGATGATTTGGCTTAGGATATGGTACTGCTTTATATTATGACAATGAATATCGCTCTCACACTCGCTAGAAAACAAGTGTACTTATGTAAACAGTAATATGCATGGAAGGTACATTCGTACAACATGATTTCATTAATTCTATGTAATTGAAAATTTCATTCAAACGAAAATTCGATTCGATTAAGTATGTGTGTGAGTGAAGCAGAGGGAATGAACTTCGGATCAGATCGGCTTGTGTCAAGCTGTGGCCAAATATTTTTTATTGTTATTTTATTTTATTTGAAAAAAACTACAGGCACAGTTTTGTATATATGGTGGAATAAATACAAGGTCGTACATAGCCCAAAACAGTTTTTACCACTAACTTACACTTGTACATTAAGAAATTATAAATCTGTTATAAATAGATATTACATATTTAAACAAAAGACACAGAAAAAGAAAGCAAGTTACTATGGCTACAAAAAGCTTATAAAGGATGTGATAGTGATGCAAGTATGGACAATAGATAATTTAGTTGAAAAGTTTAAAGGTATATAAATGCTAAATACCGCGTCTATTGCTATTGCGTGCTATATATTTTTCAGGTTTCTGTGGTCTGTGATTACTTGATTTCTTTCAGGCACCAATCCTTCGATTGGAGTTAAGATCTTGTCATACTCATGATAAGTTAAGATTTTATCATCATCATAATGAATTATACAGAATGGAATCTGAAATAATCCAGGTTGATATTTAAGTACCATACCCGATTCTCCCCGTTGTCATGACATAAATACACCTAAAATTATCACATCGGTCCTTTGGTATATGGTTTTAAATTCCGACACAATTAAAATGTGTACTTTTTGCCTGCTCCAAAGTAAATTTGATAACAACTTATTTTTCGAATAGGTATTATTGATTATCATATTACCTATTCTTAGTTACACTCATTAGCGTAGTCAGAGGAAAAATCCAGTAACCTTCGTGATAAGGAATTAATAATTGAACACATGTTATGAATTATTAGAACTAGAGTTATATTTGCCTCAAGAACTCAACTGAACGAAACCTCTACTAACACACAGGGTATTATTATTGTTAATGTCACGAAATTCCCAAGGGAACGAACGCCTTGCATCACAGCTGGTTTATTTATAAATGCTGATTAACATATTGAATTCCAGAAAGTGCCAGCGGTACTACGAAGGACCAGAAGCGGAGCGTTGCCCGACCAGTGCTTCGGGTGCAGGATCGCGAACCCTAACCAATGTCTGCTTTGCCGCCATTACACTTACAAGCACGAGTGCATTACAAAATGTCCTGATGATACGTAAGTTGAGTGCTGTCATAAGAAGAGTATCAAAGGGATTCTAAATTATTACGCCTTCTTATCATTCAGTATCAAAAGTTAGAAAAAAACCTGTGAAAGTTTTTATTATAACATAGGGCGGCAAACGAACAAGCGGGTCACCTGATGGTAAGTGATGGACCGCTGCCCATGGACAAATGCAACACCAGGGGTATTACAAGAGTGTTACCGGCCTTTCAAGAAGACGTAGACTCGTTTTTTGAAGGTTCCAATGTCGTATCGGTTCGGAAACACCGCCGCAGGAAGTTGATTCCACAGATTAGTCGTACGTGGCAAGAAGTGTCTTTTAAAACGTACGGTGGTTGACAGCCAGTCATCCAGATGGTATGGATGAAACTTCAACTTGTGACGGGTGGTATGGTGGTGAAATTTTGCGGCAGGTATTACGTCGAACAATTCCTCAGAGCACTCCCCATGATAGATGCGGTAGAGAACGCACAAGGATGCGACATCCCTACGCAGAGCCAGAGGATCAAGACGGCTGACGAGAATCTCGTCATCGACGATGCGAGTTGCACGACGTTGAACGCGGTCAAGAGGGAAAAGTTGGTATTGTGGTGCCCCGGCTCACAGAAAGGAGCAATATTTCATATACTTGTGCCTTGTACAGCTGAAGGCGATGCGCCGCTGTGAAATATCGCCTTGCTCTACCAAGGACACCCAATTTTTTGGAAGCCAACTTGGCCTTTTCTTACGATGACTGCGAAATTGAACGTCGCACGAAATCGCGACGCCTAAATCTTGATCTTCGGCCGCGTATCTAGGGGAGCGCCCTGGAACGAAAGAGATACGACAAAGGGGCTTTTTTCGCGGTGAACGCACAAACTTGTGTTTTTTTGCGGTTGAATTGGACCAAAGTAGGTAGGTATATTTATTTATTACGGTCTAGTTATGGAAGTAATAAGTATTCTATGATTTTATTAATTTAATGGGTCTATTTTTGTATGATTTGTCGTGAAATAAAGTAAAAAACCTCAATCAACAAAAAGGTGATGAAATAAATTTTAAAGTAGTAAATGAAAGGGACAGAAACAGGATTGATTACAATTATAAGAATTAATAATCATATACTACTCTGTCAAGAAAGTACCGGGAAAAGATCATTAATACACAAAGTGTTAATTATTTATTTAAATTTATTTTATCACCTTTAAAGTATGCGCCTTCAGAAGCGATACACATACTATACGCCAACGAATAACCCAATCATTAAAACATTTTTTAAACGCTTTTTTCGGAGTTGAGTAGAGTTGTTATGTCTCCCTACCGAATGGAAACGGGTGTCACGCCACGACGTGGTAATTTGAGTTTAGGAAAAAGAAAAAAGTCGCATGGAGCCATATCAGGTGAATAATGTGGTTGCTCGATGATATTTATAGTGTTTTCGGTCAGAAATTCGTTCAAAATGAAGGCCTTGTGCGAAGGCGCATTATCGTGGTGAAAAGTCCAAGACTTTTCTTTCCACAAATCTGACCTTTTTTATACGGATCGATTCGTGAGATACAGAAAATTTGACGGCTATCTCTCTGTAAGATGAATGAAGATTTTTAGTTACTATTTCCTTCACTTTTGCGATGTTAGCTTTAGTTGCAGACGTTGATTCCATCACATCTCGACCGCTTTTAAACGCTTTGTATCACTTATAAGCACGTGTTTTTGTTATAGTCGATTCACCATAAACCTTCTGTAACATTTTCAGTGATTCTGAACATGAATTGGACATTGGCGATGCAAAATATAAGACAAACACTTTGTTCGATGTTTTTGACTATTATGAAAATCGCAATATACACTTGATATAATACAACTCTAAACGGAACTGTTTAAAATTTAAATAACAGATCAAGCTCCGTGCCAAAATGGATCAAAATAGTGCCAATGCAACAAGAACAAAAAAACAAAAAATAATAATTTGGAACCATAAACAAATAATCCATTCCCGATACTTTATTGACTGAATGTACATTAAAATATACATGTTAAATCTAATAACCTCTTTTTTTGATCGGAGGTTATTTTGATATGTTCGTAATCGTAGTAAATAGGTTCGTAATAACACCGGGATTCATCATCGTGCTCCGGCTCATTACTTGAGAGTCAAGCATCATGGATCCAATTTATGTTGACAACCGGTCGATTGGTGGTAAAAGGTCAATCAATCAATTAAACGGCAATTTTGAGACAATCTCGAGGAGCTTTATTGGTGAAGATAAATCGAATTGATTTTTAATTGAACTCGCCTACGTCCAAAAATATAGTCAACATGTTAAATAGGCAGTCACCACTAATCAGAAGCGGTGGTGGCCAAGTGGTAATGGCACCCGCCTGAGGTCGGACAGGACTCAGGTTCAAATCCTACCTGTGCCACATGAGTTTGTAGACCAATCTGACTCATGTATGGTAGTTTTCACATAGACCACCATCTGCTTCCGGTGACGGAAAACATAGTGAGGAAACCTGCACACTGGCTGACTGTTTAGTTTACTAGTGTGTATACGGCAACTGCCACTAGATGGCGGTAGTCGTAAAAGTCATGTCAGATGCCTTTAGGCGACTTAAATCGACTCGTTGATGCAACGTACTCGAAGCAGCACCAACAGCATTCTAAATGTGTTGTCGAATAGAGTTGACTGTCCGATAGTAAGGCACTGGGTCGAAACTCATGTGTCACGCAAGTAAGTTCCGACTCAATGACTCATTAAAAATAATCATGACAAAATACTTTTACTAACATAGGCTAAGAATTTTACTAACACATGTATGGATTCTGATTGTCTGAAAATAAAGAATTATTATTATTATTAGATAAAATCTGGCACCAGTGTAATTAATAACACACTCGATAAGAAAGAACCACTAATGCCTTCACAATATTTGTTATGAATCACGAAGAAGCCAAAAGAAGGTTGCTATAGGACATAGGATCCTATCATAGATTTTTTGTATGCCTAGGTCTTATATATTTTTCGTTTGTTTCCAGGATAATTCTTCCCGTAAATAAGTATTGTTTATCAGTAAAGCAATGTGAGGAGCTTGGAGGTTGGAAATGGAACAACTCATGCATATTTGAATGTCCTATCGATTTCGCCAAACACACTTACACAAATGGAAGTATAACTTGTGTACCTTGCCTAAATTGTGACGAGGTTAGTATAATTTACCTAAAAATAACAATTATTATTTTCTTACCTATCTTGCGTTCTATTCTGTGAAAAACAAACTGTTTTTGAAGAGTTTTTTTATTGATTTGTATTATCTTTAATAACAACGATCATCCTAATTTTGGGAAGAAATTGAAATCTATTTTAATATCTTGTCAATTATTTCAGATATGTAAGAGTATTCTAATTCAGTCGACAAGTTCTATTGAAGCTGCAAAAAGATGTGTGTACATCAATGGCTCTTTAAGAATACACATTCGATCTGTCCCAGAAGCTATGGAAGAATTAAGGACTTTTCTGTCCAGGATTCAAAATGTTACAGACTATGTAGAAATACATGGATCAGTTATAATCACTTCCTTGGACTTTCTTTCATCACTGAAGTATATCGGAGGCAAGAAATTATACGACAATAAATACAGCCTCGTTGTACATGATATGGTCAATCTACAAACGCTTTTTACTGCCAACGTCACAAACAATATTATTATAGGGAACGGGACTATAAATTTTTATCGCAATCCAGTTTTGTGTATAAATGAAATAGACAAACTATTACCGAGGTTCCCTGAGAAACCTAGCGAGTTTGACGTTGCTAAAGATACGAATGGCTATAGTGGTGGCTGTGCTTTCGCTTCAGTTAATCTTAATGTTACAATCATAAACGAAACATCAGTTTCAATAACTTTCCCGTCATTAGAAGAACCTGACGTTCATTACTCGGTATTATATATACGCTTACCATTGGGCTCCAAAAAGATATTTGTTCCTGAAACATGCAGCGAATCCGAATGGCATGCTATAAATGTGGACGTAGAACCTGGAAAATTTGGATCCGTCAATCTTGCAGCACTCCATCCTGGATCTAAGTACGCTCTATGCGTTGAAACATACGAACCGAAACGCAACTATATTGCTCGAAGCACAATATTTAATTTTTCAACTCCTGTTGGGAAACCAGAACCGTCTTTCATCTCAGAGTTAGTTGCGAAGAATGAAGAAGTCGTAGTTATACGTTGGGTCGACCATTTAGTTTACAAACCGCACATTGTTCGTTATGAATTGGACGTATCTATCATTGATATTCCTCCTAAAGATGTTGCAGCAAGAGATCATTGCAATGATAATTTTGAAGAAATAGACGACTTTAGACACGCTGTTGTTTATCGCCCGCCTGCTGATTATGAAAGAGGTTGTGAATCTATGTGTGGAGTGTTATCATCATCTACAAAGGGTGCTTTAGTAGAAAATTATTTCGATGTTTGCAATGATCTTTCTGAATTTGGTTGTAATATTGAAGAATCACCGCCTTCTGCTAATTCCTCATTTGACAAATATGTGCGAACATTATTATTGAATATAAGTGCTACTAAATCCGATTACCAGATTGGGGAATTAGCACCGTTTAGAGACTACAGGTTTCGACTACGGGCTTGTACTCACGAAACATGTAGTAGATCTGCTAAAGGTGTGGTAAGGACTTTACGTTCTGAGTATGCGGATATTCCAATATTGTCATATGCTATCGCTAATGAATTCGGCTATATTTCCGTTTCTTGGAGGCCACCAGATTTAACCAACGGACCAGTTTTAGCTTATGTCGTCGAAGTGATACCATCAATAAAGGTGAATGAGATAGCACATTTGGTGCCGCGTTCTTGGTGCGTGCCTCATGACCAATTGAGTATTATTGTGAAATATATAGTTTTAAAGAAATATGTGGTAAGAGTATGTTCTACGACATTGGCATCTGAAAGGGCATGCGGTGAATATGTATCCGTTGTAGTATCCACAGAATACGTCAGGAATTGGGCCTGGGTTGCGTTTATATTCGGTTTATTAATTTTCACTGCCTCGGTGGTGGCAGGAAGATTCTGGAAGAGTCGAAGACGAGTTGATGACATGATTCCTTTAGTAGAAAATGTGTATAATGAGTGCCAATCTCCAAGTATCATGTCAGAGTTTATTCCTTTCTACTCAGTATTGGTAAACGAAAATACTTTTGAAGAGTGCCATTTAATTAGGTGATACTATTGTTAAGTACCTAAATAAAGTAATTCTATATTTAATTGTGTATTATTATTGATGGGAAATTTGGCAAAAATTGTGTTTTACAAAATAAGAAACATAAAACTAATTATAAACTCAAAATAGGCTAAAATAAAATATATTTACGAAAAGGTTCAACTATGTACCGGGAAAAGTTAGTATAACCAAATACTATATAAACTCTAGCGAGTTAATACGCGCAGCTCCGGCTAGAAATTGGCAACTTATGCGACACTAGCGCCTCTTCCTGGACGAAGCGGTTGTTTGATGAAACTGTTAAATTTCGCGAATTTATTTTGTTGTAACACAGTGTATTTCACAAATTTAAATGGAATTACACATATATAACATAGTTGTATTTTTTAAATATTAAAGGACCAACATATAACATGTTAAAATGCAAATAAACTGTGTTAGGTCACCTCCTGCCACCAGATGGCTAGTTGCCAAACCAATGTATGGGAAATGTCAAGAGCTGTGCGTATTAACTCGCTAGAGTTTATATAGTATTTGGTATAACCTCCATCCATATAATAACTGAAACTGAAAATCTTATGGTCTAAAGGGGCGCAAGATATCGAAATTAGACCTCTAAATAATGGATAAGGGTTTTCAAACTTCTCCAACTTTTACTAATACGGATCGTAAAATAGGGGTTCACTAATGTTCCACCAAAAAACCTTTCACAAACCATCACTTTATAAACTATCACTTAAAAAACTATACCTTTTAAAAATGTTTCATTTCACAAACTCGTTATTTTAAAAACGTTTCATTTTACAAACTTTTTTTTATATAAATGTTTTACTCTACAAATGTATCGAGTATAAAACTTTTGTTTTATAAAGTTTTATTTCATCAAATAACTCTCTTGACAAAAACATCATTTTACAAACCTACTATAGGTAAATTATTAATCAAGGGCTGGTAGCTTCTTTGGCCAAAAGCTAAGCAATGCCAATGGCAAAAATAACCTAAACCTAACGTTTTTTCCACCCTCAAAGTCTTTCCAGGTAGTCATAAAAAAAATAACCTAAACCTAACTTCTTCTCCACCCTCAAACTTTCCGGGTGGTCATAAAAAAATAACCTGAACCTAACTTCTTTTCCGCCCTCAAAGTCTTTTCAGGTAGTTACGAGTATAAAAAGACAACCTAAACCTAACTTCTTCGCCCTCAAAGTCTGTCCGGGTGGTCATAAAAAAAATAACCTGAACCGAACTTCTTTTACGCCCTCAAAGTCTTTCCGGGTGGTCATAAAAAAACTGAACCTAACTTCTTTTCCGCCCTCGAGTCTTTCTGGGTGGTCATAAAAAAAATAACCTGAACCTAACTTCTTCTCCGCTCTCCAAGTCTTTCCGGGTGGTCATAAAAAAAAATAACCTAAACCCAACTTATTTTCTGCCCTCATGTCTTTCCGGGTGGTCATAAAAAAAATAACATAAACCTAACTTTTCTCCGCCTTTAAAGTCTTTCCGGGTGGTCAAAAAAAAATACCCTAAACCTAACTTCTTCTCTCTCCAAGTCTTTCCGGGTGGTCTAAAAAAATAACCTAAACCCAACTTATTTTCTGCCCTCATGTCTTTCCGGGTGGTCATAAAAAAATAATCTGAACCTAACTTCTTTTACGCCCTCAAAGTCTTTCTGGGTGGTCATAAAAAAATAATCTGAACCTAACTTCTTTTACGCCCTCAAAGTCTTTCTGGGTGATCATAAAAAAAAAACCTGAACCTAACTTCTTTTACGCCCTAAAAGTCTTTCCGGGAGGTCATAAAAAAAATAACCTGAACCTAACTTCTTTTCCGCCCTCAAAGTCTTACTGGGTGGTCATAAAAAAAAATAACCTGAACCTAACTATTTTCCGCCGTCAAAGTCTTTCCGGGTGGTCATAAAAAAATAACCTAAACCTAACTTCTTTTACGCCCTAAAAGTCTTTTCGGGTGGTCATAAAAAAAATAACCTGAACCTAACTTTTTTTCCGCCCTCAAAGTCTTTCTGAGTGGTCATAAAAAAAAAATAACCTGAACCTAACTTCTTTTCCGCCCTCAGTCTTTCTGGGTGGTCATAAAAAAATAACCTGTACCTAACTTCTTTTACGCCCTAAAAGTCTTTCCGGGTGGTCATAAAAAAAAATAACCTGAACCTAACTACTTTTCCGCCCTCAAAGTATTTCTGGGTGGTCATAAAAAAAATAACCTGAACCTAACTATTTTCCGCCGTCAAAGTCTTTCCGGGTGGTCATAAAAAAAATAACCTGAACCTAACTTCTTTTACACCCTAAAAGTCTTTCCGAGTGGTCATAAAAAATAACCTAAACCTAACTTCTCCTCCACCCTCAAAGTCTTTCCGGGTGGTCATAAAAAAATAACCTGAACCTAACTTCTTTTCCGCCCTCAAAGTCTTTCCGGGTGGTCATAAAAAAAATAACCTGAACCCAACTTATTTTCTGCCCTCAAGTCTTTTGGTCATAAAAAAATTACCTGTACCTAACTTACAGCTCAGATCGTTTGTAGACAAACTTTCTTTTATTTTATTAAAAAACTAAAAATTGTTTATTTACTCCACAAAAAATGGCCTTGGACTACATTACATAGGTAGATAGTGATAAACATTAATTAAATTAAATACCAAAAAGGACAGTATCGTTGTGGAGATCTGGTGCCCGCGCTAGGTATCTAAGATCCTGTGTTGCAGGTTACCAGATACCCACCCGGTGTGACACAATAAAAGGTATAAGCATGTTGAAATCATGTCACAATATGATTTGTGAGTTAATTTACAAATAAAAGACGAGTAATGACTTCTGTACCTAACCCTACGATGAAAATCTTGTGATCAGTGAGTTTAAACTTGAAACTTCATATCTTCTAGTTTTGGTAAATAATATTTATCAAACGATGTATTTGCCATAAGATATTTTGTCTAACGTTGTTTTACCAATTGAAAATTTAGTAAAATAATTTGTTTGTAAAATGATTATTTGAAAGAACACAATATATGTCTAGTAATTAGTTTGTAAAATGATCCATTTTTAAAAGAATGAGTTTGACAAAGCATATGTTTTTCAAATGTATAGTTTTACAAGCGTTGTTTATAAATTGATTGTTTTTTAAATAATAATTTGTAATATGAGGGTGTACCTAAAATAGGAAATATTGGGGTAGAGATTTAAGTGGGTAAGGGGGCTAGGAGCGTGGTCTTTGAAGGGTTCAGGAAATTTAGATAATAAATTTAAGTGTTATCTTTTGCAGATTCTTTTTTTTTTTAATTTATATACATATGAAAGACCAGAAAAGTTTTTCTGTTCGAATAGAATATTATAGAGTTAATATTAGGTGTAGTTTCTGTCGAATATTTTTCAAATGAGATGATAGAGCAATACGGACCAATGGAATTTTCAAATCTCAGGATAGTCAACGACACTATACAATTTGAAAAATTAAAACTCTCCCCCATCATGGGGAGCCAAGGCTACATTAACCTTGTCTCCACTAAGAAGAGATCCATCAGGGGAGCCAACTCTACGAACGGCATATATTCCATTTATGTACGGACCTTACCGTGTTCTTGTAGTCTTATAACCTCCCCTTTTTTATGGAAGTTTTATTGGTGAGAACTTAGTCTATTCAAGTAATTATATATAAAAAAAACAAAATATGTCAACCTTTCATTCGAACCTCCAACCACATTTTATTTTTAAAAGTACGAATTAGATTTATGCTCGAAAAGTCGCCTTATTCGGTTTCTAGTTTATCAGATTATTGGTTTGTGCTAAAAATATTTTATTTACTCCCTAAAGGTAAACTTGATATTGAGGTATTTTGTTCATTTGATACACTGGGCGCCCAGGGGACGATGGGATGATGGATATTCGTTCCCGGAAAATTTTGTAACATGATCGATGGGCTTCTAATATGGCAGGACAAAGAAATGCTCAGCTTTTAACCTCTTGATGAATAGCTGGATAGAAAATACATAGTTTTTTCAGATTTATTTTAAAAATAAAAGTAAAAAAAAAAAACATGATTAATACGACTAGTAAGACTCCATAGAAATAAGAAATTTGTACTAACAAATTAATGGACCTTTGTTGGAAGCTTCGTGCAATACATAGAGACCGGCAAAACATAGAGACACTGTATCTTATAACATGTATACCTATTACTACCTATGTTTTACAAATAAAGTATTTGATTGATTGATTAAAATACTGTAACGTGGTTCTAACTACGAAAGTATGTAGGTAACTATCTTTGATTTATGAATTACGTTCCTGATGTTCGTGGAATATCTGTTATGTATTAAGTATTGCTCTTAGAATCCTTATAAGAGTTTTGATTATATATCCAACTTCTTCGGAACTGAGAACTAATCCAGATGGCTGACCCTCGCATCAACTCGTGAACGGGTGTTGCCAGGGGGAACTGGTTTGCTCGATTCTGATTCGACTTTTATTTTTGTTTTTTGTTCTTAACCATTTCATTGTGGTTACTCGGTCACAACACAAACATAACATGTTTTACTATATTTATATTTGTTTCTTACATTTTATTTTATTTTTGACTGTCTACACAATCTAATGTATGTATAAAGTTAATAAATAGCCCCTCTGGCATGTTAGGCGACCAAGACTGTTTCATGAGTTTCTTTCGGCATTTCTTCTCAGCAGTGGTCGTTCCGAAATGCTAGTAGTTAATAGCTTTGAGACTAATATATTATGATCAGAATAACAGTGGCGTAGCTAAACCCTTGTCTGAATCATCTGTGGCTGATTCATCAGTTGTGGCCCAACCTCCCAAAACGACGACAAAAAAATAAAGGCCATCCTCCCAGTGCCTGATGGCCAATCACGAAGTGCCCTTTCGTACTGGGACCCACCTAAGAGGCCACCCTATAGTTACGCTTCTATAGGGTAGCCTCTTAGGTGGCCTCTGTAGCCTGCTGGCCCCTTATAATTGATACGGCTTATACGGCGGTACCCACAACTGAATTTTAACCATCTTTACACAACTTTTGAAATTGAATTTAACGGTCAGCATATTGGGATCTTCGTCTTATGTCCTTTTCGTCTGTTGCTTTTTTAGTCTTCATAGCTTAATCTCTACTTAAACGAAGCGGTTAATGTGAAAAGTTTTTAATCCTCGTTTAAGACTAACTGGACATAAATGCAACATAGTAGAGTAGACAGATGTCAGATAGCTCCGTTGAAATTTGTAGTCGTGTGAAATTGCTGTATGAGTGTCTGTTTCGCTGAGTTATGGCTAATAGCTGGTACTCGCGGGGTTTACATCACTAGTTTGTGTTGTATTACCATGAATAAGGTTCGTCTGGATCTAATTTAACAAATAATTAAAAATGAAAATAAAAACACTCTAGGTACTTTGTATAGTACATTAATTGCTGGTGTCCATGGACTGCGGTGTTTGCTTACTATTAAGCAAATCGCATGCTCGTTTGGCTGTTATAATTTTAAAAAAGGTCATGATGCAAGAGAATAAATTGCGTTCGATTTTTTCTTCTTTGCATTTCGATGATCTTTGCCCATTATATATTTTTACCTAACACCTTCATTTGAGCTTTTTAATAATAGAATCTTTTAAGCTACAATACGACACGGGCTAAAATTTAATTACTTATAAGTAGCTACGTTTAGGCACTACCTACTGCTTCCGAAGCGCAAGTCTATTAGACACCCTTTCTTATTTTGATGAGACAGTCAAAAGCCTAAATTTCATGTTATGTGGCCTTTCAAGTATATGGTCGTTCGAACAAAATGGCCATTTAGGGATATGGCCGTACAAGGAATCCGTTTCGGGGGAAATAGAAACGTTTAAACCCTAATTCGTCTAGATCAGTGTCATCTCTGAAATTATTCCATCCATTAGATCTATCTCAGTGTTTGTGGCCATGTTTTCACAACATTAGGGAATGGACGCTATGAAACTTTGAATTAGATTAACAAGTTATTTGTTCTAATACGTCGCCTCGATGTAGTTTCCATTCGTAGTTGGGTGTAACATGTAGTTAGTATTTCTAACGAAATAGGTCGCAAGTAAGTACCTAAGTCAGTAGGTAGTAAGTAAGTATTAAGTAGTTTAAAAGCTTTGACAGGCTTATAAAATCTCTAATTTAAGTATAATTTAAAAGGAATGATAATTATGTAAGTAAATTAACCACTAAATTAGTAAAATGTATAATTAAACCACAGTCGATAAGGATAATAAAAATTATGTAAAATCCGGAGAAATACGTACATTTCAACGTTTACAATTGGTATATCATAATTACATCATGTAGTCTATATAGTAAAGTATCTAATCTACCCATTGTGGTGGTAGGTACTTGTAGTAGACATAGACGCAGAAAAAAAATCATTCCGGAAAATGTTTTTTTTAACTTCAAGGTACCTTCAACGACAAACCATAGATACTTAAATAAGTACTTGCAAGTCTAATACCTTTAAAAACATACTTCAAATCTCTGATCAAAGATAATAAAAAATAAACACACGGTAGAACTAATATACACTTCAATTCTATTATGTGTCGTGTATAAAAAATAAAAAAAAATAAAAAGGTGTATTGTTGGGCGGTGTGCGCAGGGGTCTTCAACTATCTGAAGCGAAGACGGGCAATATCCCTGCGCAGTGCGATTATACACGAACACTTACTTTAGAGAGAGAGCCGGATGTAATGCTCAGGATAGAGCCTCGTACTTTTGAAGTACAAGGACCTCTTGTCTATTAAGCCTTAAGTCCTGGGAGTCATGGGCAGGGTGATATCATTAATACAATATGGTTGGGATAGAATATAGCATTTTATTCCACAAACACACTAGCCGCTGAGGGCGGGCACATGTTATACTAATACCAAAATCTGATAAGTCTTTGTCGCAATTAAAAGTTAAAATTAACATAAACCAAATATAAGGTACCTGGCCAGGTCCGTACACAAAACGTCTGTGCGCACTTAGAACGTTGTCCCGTTCACCATTACGATCCGTTGGGTTCGAGCACTGGTGCTGGTCGCGTCATCAAAGAGGCACGGCGCTCCTGCGACGCTCCGTTGTATGCGAGATAGTAGACGCTGGCTGGACCTTCCGAGATTTGCGCTGAGCCACTACAGGGACATCGGATCGGAGGCGGCGATGCGGCCTTCGGAAACAAGGTTAGGATCCGTGTGTCGCGCCTTGGGGTCGCCGACGACGGGGCCTGCGCCGTGGCATGCGGTCCACGGTCCGGGAGAACCGCACCCTCTGGTGATGGGAGGACACTCCAGGAAGCGCCAATTCATACGGCCGGGCGGGCACGTGGATATCAACAGCTCATCCTCCTGACAACTTCGTGGCGGCAAATATCCCCTGTGTCCTTGCGCGTATCGCGGATTTTAAAGCTAAAGGTTAAACTATAGTCCCATGACGGGGTGCCGAGGGCGGCGAAAGTGAAAAAAACCCCAAAAAATTAATAATTGCTCACGCCATGTTACGTGTCTCGTGGCGGCCTCTCCAGGAAGAGAGCGAATCGACTCCACTCGATTTGACATTTCGTCTTGTCACGCTCCTTTTCGCTTAATTCGGACGCACGTCAAACCAACCTTTAATATTCTTTAAAAGAACTAACGTTTAAATAAGGTATTTATTCCTTGAATATTATAATATTCTAAGTCGACGATATTAAAGGAGAATAATCAAAATTCTGCAACAATCCAGCCATGATTTCTTATTTGTTTATGATAAGAAAGGTTTGTTAGGACCCTGAGACGGAACGTGTGTCACCAGCTGTCAATGTCAGACGTCCAACTCTGTAGATCTCAGTTGACAGTCTAATCTAATCATGGAATGTTTGTTATGAATGTTTAGTTTTCAATATAATTCCGTAAATACACAAAATCGCGTCGAGTTATTGCTACCAATGGTTTCGGCGTGACTCAAAGAACGTTTTAATGTGCGGGTCTCCCTGGCTTCTTAATAAGTATTGTAAAAACAACATATGAAATTTGTGTACTGGTGTGTCACTTTCCCATTCAATTTGTCTGGAGACTAATGGATTTGAATGCCTGCTATTGTAGTGAGTCGAGAGCCTATCATGCAGGTAATACGCCACAGGAATAGTATCCCAATATATCAACTATTTCACCTAAAATATGACATGCAAAGTTGACCAGTTAGAAGTTCAAAATAATTCTGTAGTTATCACTACATATGATATCTCAAGAAAACGTGAAAACACGAAATAAGACTGCACCCCTAACTTAAATAACTTAGCAAAGGAATTGAAGGATAAATCCTTCGTGACATTTTTCTTGCAGTAGATTTACAATGTTTTATGATAAGAAAACTTTTGATGCTTGAGTCGCAATTTTTCACGTCGATATTAATTTTGAATGTTACTTTAAGCAAAAGATTATGAATAAAACTACTGACTTTGCATGAAAATAAAGATTCTATCAAAAAACTTTCTATGTTAAAAAATATTGCCAGTTCTCACTGCGCACTGATTCGCCGCCAAAAGTTATGAGATAAATGTAGAGCTATGTTGAGTATTTTAGATATCTTTTCAATTTGAATGAATTTGAAAACCTTTTCAATTTTCTACGACTTAAGGATGTGATTCCTTGTTTTTTGCTACCTACTGGCCGAGAATAAGTTCCGAACCTTCAATTTAAATCCAGAATACCTATACCGCCAAATAATGAAATTAATTTAAATTGATATTCCAAATCCCTCCCTGTCTTAAAATACGTCTGCAGTGCTCTCTTATACCTATTTCCCGTGATTTGCAGTTGATTTATTAAATTTCTACCGCAAATTACGATGCAATCGCTGGAGGAGACAGCGTTCGGTAGGTGTGTCAAGATTTATAAAGAGTTTCTCCAAGTTTCTTGGCCTCAAAATGCTTCTTAATTCTATCGTAAGTAGTTTGTATGGGAAAAATCTTCCACGGCCAAGCTGTCGAAATAATTTCGATGAAATGTAGTAGATACACCTACACTACAGGGAGATAATCATTATATCGTATGGCGTCCCTTGGATCCAGTTAAATATCAATTACTAGTCCAATTACCAGCCAAGAGTCAGTTGGTGGATTTCTGTCAATCTACCAGGGAGGCATCTTGTGGAACACTCGTTTGCGATGTGGGAGAGTGTCAGTTGAGGAGCTCCTCAATCTCATAATGGAGACGTTTTAAGGCCCCATTCATTTAGGGAGAAAATTACAAAGTTTTTTTTTTACGGTTATGGAGAAAATACATTGAATGATTTCAATTTTTGTACCAAAAGTTCCAAAAAGCTTAGCTTCTGAATGAAGATAGTCTTACTATATTATAAACGCGATGTATGTTATTCAATCAGCCACTGGGTATTTTGATGAAACCTCATTTACAAGTAAAGCAAAACCTAGAAAACTTATCTCATTTTGACAAAGTGTAGCTCCAGATGAAAAGTTGGTTCACTAATAATATCTGACACTGTCAGATATAATCTGTGTTGGAATAATGTAATCTGTAGCCCGTATCATATTTCAGCTAGCATGTCCAACTTTAGAACTGCAATAATTATCTTGCGATGAAGTTGTAGATTGCCGAGAGTTTAAGTAACTCCCATTAATTAGGTAACAAATGTCTCTAGTTATTCTTGATAACATAAGAGATCGTGTTTTAACTGACGGAAAAGTAAATATTTTCATAACAAGTGCTCGTAGGTCACCCAGGTAAACTTTTCAGGTCCACCCTGGATACTGCGATTCTTTTATCCCATTGCTGCTACTGCCGGGCTTACCCTAATATAGGAATTCTAACCTTTCCAAGCAAGTTGAAGAGAGCAGGTAGGTAATTAACTTTATTACCTCTAATATTCCGTTTTCAAAATAATATTTAGATCATCGAAAACGTTATCGAATAGTTTAATCGGTAGGACGTCGCGCGTGCGTTTTCGTTCTATCTTCAAAATCTGTGATGGATATTAAGTAGATAAGTATTTATTCTGTGAGTCTTCGTTTTATTTGGAACAGACCACCGAAAACTTAGCTTAAAAATGATTTCCAGTAATCCATTGTGGTAATATCAGCTCTCCTGACGTTTGTAATAATATCCCGAACCCCAGACGTGGGCGGAACAGGGCGTGGTGCCATCAACACACCCAGGAACCTTCCTAGACGATCAGGTATTGAAATAGACTTATTTTTGTCCTGATTGTATTATCTGTGGTACTAACTAATTACCTACCTACTTCTAGTTTGAGCAATTTCTGAGAGAGAATAATACTAGACATTTTACTAGCAGCCGAATCTTGAACTAATTTCAGTTGTCTTATATTAATACCTAGTTGAAATTTTATTTTTTTATTTATTTACCTTTTTTACAAAAAATGTGTAAATGGCTTACTTAAAGCCGGAGGCTTTTTATACCAGTCAACCAAGAGATGATGCAGAGAGAAAATATATCATTTTGGGGTGAGTGCAAATGAGCAAGGGGCATAAAAACACTTAAAAAGAAAAGACAAGAAAAACTCAAGAAGACCGAAATTAGGGTCCAGTACCGATGACATCAAATTTTGACAAGCATGACCCACACCCGGGTGCACCCAGGACCGGCTTTAGATCAGATCACACAAGAATGTTGTTAAATTCCAAAAATATTACACCCATTTGGGTTGAATGGATAACTTAATGTTAAAAAGAGAGGTATTTATACATTCTCTTTTTTGTGTAACTTAGCTAATTAACTCAAGAAATATGAATTAAAAGGTAAGTGATTTGCTATTCTTCTAAATTATTTGTGTCAGAGATTATTTCCGTAGTAAGTATTAACCATAGAGTTAGGTACCTACATGTATTAATGCACAATGCGTCAGTCAACAAAAATTAACTATTTGAAAAATAAATCTCGATTATCGGGCTCTAACACACAATGTTTTAGCATTATTAGTATCTATCTATATTTATTTATTTTCTATCTATATTTATTTTCTGCATAACCCAAAGGTTGGCTGGTAGATAATGCTTAAGCATTAAGCCCTCCTATTGTACGTTTACTTTGTATTTTTGTATAATAAAGGTTAAATATAATACTACTACTGCGGCGCAGCGACCCGAAGTGGATCTTGGCCTCCGACACGAGACGACGCCATTTTTTGCGGTCTTGCACCAATTCTCGCCAGTTTTCCGCTCTGAGGCTCTGTAGGTCTTTCAGAATCTCATCGAATTTATTTATTTTATTTTATAAATAAAATAAAATGAATAAATTTATTTGTATAAATGTAGTTATTTTTAGCTCCCGCAGTACTTATATTAATTCTGTGCTCCTCCCGCCCAACAGCTTACGGTTTTCAATCATTAATCAGATTACCCAAGGCTGATTAAGTTATTAAAATTTATTAAATGTATACTCGCAAACCACCGAGCTTGTATTTTGTCTGAAAAGTTAAAGTGGGTTTAGCTTAATTTAGGGAGAATATTAAATGTGGAATACTATAGCAGGGGTGAAATGCAGGGATGTAGTAGATATGAAATTTCGGATCCGGATATGGATTCTGATGTTAATAGGGAAACAATTAAAAATCCGTTCATGATATACGATGACATCGCACAGTTTTAATTTGTCAATGATACATTTTCTCTTCTTGTTTACCATGTTTTTCTATTCTGTGCTGCTTTTATCTACGTAGATACGGTTGTGCATAATAAAGTATTTTAGGTAATCCGTAAGATTCGAATATTTTTGGTTAGATTTATAAAAAAAACCTGACTAGGTAACAAAAATAAATAAACAATGTAAAGAATTCACACAAAAAACTAATTCAGCTAAGTAAAACTAATTAATTTATAAGTAATTACTTAATATAAAGTACAACAAATATATTTTTACTTACGTAGTTTACAAGTAACATGAGATATTACTTGAAAATTAATGTAAGTATCTCTTTTTTAGGATTACATATTTTAGATTTCAGCTGTATCTGAAATTATGCGTAACTTTTATATCGGATTCGGTTATGGATAGATTTTTATTTCAGATATCCGATAGTTTCTGTTACAGTTACGGTAACGTTTGTCCCTGTCCTATAGTGGCACAGTCATTTTACATTTCAGCTGCACCTGGAATTATCCGTAACTTTTGTATTGAATTCGGTCACAGATAGTTTTTTATTTCGGATATCCGACAATTTCTGTTACGGTAACGTTCATCCCTATCCTATAGTGACACAGACAGTCATTGCCTGTGTTTCAGCTTGAATACGGTCTAGCTTATTTCCAGCCTTGAGGCCGAATGTATAATGTAAATGAGTTTCTTGTGCATTCTGTGCATTTTAGTAGGTCTATCAAAATAGAAACTAACTGCCTTCCTTATACTTTGATATTGTATGACTAGCCTAAGTTATAAAATAGATAAACTAAGTAGAATTATTTGTTTGTAATAACTATATTGTACGGAAAAAAATTCGTTTGTTCCCGATGAGTCATACCAAGATTAGTAACACTGAGACTCAATTTCAATTCGTTTTTCCGAAATTGTTTTGTACATTGCTTCCTATTCTGTATTCCATAAAATCATAATGTAGGTATTATTACAATACCTACTTAAATATTTTCAATTGTTATCTTTAATTTTTGATACTCAATGGGATAACAGAGTTTCGTTTAGTAACAGTGTTACTCAACGGGAGTACAGCGTGCCGATGAGTAAGAGTGTGACTCATTGGGAAAAACATAAGTTGCAATGAGTAATACTGTGACCACAGACGATTTAGCCTTACTAGACTCCGCATCACCGGCATATCCACTCACTAAGGTTAAGCCAGACACGGCAAAACAGCCAGCCCCGCCCCTTTTCTTTGTTTATTCCGCCGGCGACTGGCAAAGCGAAAGTCGTGTCAGTTTGCTCCCGAATAAAAACATTTTCGAACACATAATGCCTACTTGTGCAGTAAAATGGCGTGGAAAAGGTAGCACAACGTCTAGTTAATCGAAATATGGAATAACACTTTACCGATAAGTCGTTACTTTTATAATATAATTTAATTTGTTAATTACCAAATTGTGTTACTAAAGAAACAAAATTAAATGAACAAAATATATCTAGCTCTTTCTTTCGCAGTCAAAATTAAAAGCAACAAACATATAGTTATCTCGCTCTGTCTCGGCACGTGTAAGCTAGTGACGAGACACATCAAAATTAATAATCGATCGATTGAATTCGTCACAATACTCAAAAGTCCCATAATTTAATCCAACACTAATGTCAATTATTTTTATTATCAATGAATAGTATTATTTTTAAAATTAAATATACCTAAAAATTGTATACATGTCTAATTTATCTGTCATATTTATCATTATTATTATATACTCATACATATATGTCCCACCCTTACTACGAGTATATTCCCGATTGAATCTATTAAGAGACAAATGAAACTCTTTTCTCTTCATCAAAGAGTATAACGGTCCTTTATTGAATTTCTCGATTGAAGTTATTGTATTGCCCATCACTAGTAAGCTGTTATGACGTTGTCAGTTTTGACGTATCCTTGAATGCTCCAATTAGAACGCGGCTACCTCTCCCCTTACCCCATCAAATTTTAGCGATTTCGTTTCTGTACAACATCTTATCAAAGCGATGTCTTGTAAGGCTAAATCGTCTGTGACTGTGACTCATCAATACTTTTTTTCCCTTTGAGTCTCAGTGTTACTAATCTTGGTATGACTCATCGGGAATAAACGAAAAAATTGATATAATTATCTAAAATTAAAAAGGTAATAAGGACAAGAGCGCACAAGGGCGGATTTATCCCGTATAGAATCTCTTACGATAAATTCCTCTAGTCTAGAATTTCTAGTCTAGTTAGTCAGTGTCTTAATTTTAGAAACACACACACAGTTGTGACTGGGTTTTTTATATACCTACGACTGCCCAAAAAGGAGTGTATGTACCTTTCTTTATTCCAACATCATTCCTAAACGCCTTGCCAGATATAGATGTGTGAGAAATCAGAATCTATGTGAAGTCTAAGAATGCAGTCGTGTTTTTTTTATTTTACTGTACTTTGTTGATACTAAGTGAAATGACTCTCATTATCACAATAGATCCACCTGGACCTGGATAATACACCTGGATAATACAAAATAATAAAATCTATCACATTTTTACTATTCACGACTTATCATAACTATATTTCGCTTTTATCCACCGATTCCAGTGATGGCTCTTATAAAAGTTTATCCTAAGTCCCATATTATTTGCACAACTGGGGATGTCGCATAGAGAGGGCAGGCATTCATCATTTTGATGTCATTCGATTCTGCCGGCCTTTATGTAAATAATACTATGTTTCAGGCGTGAACATAGAGGAAAGCGGGAGCGATATTACATAATCTAAAAAACATATTAACAATGTTATTAGTTATTTAAGATATATATGTAATTCGTTGTCATTAACTGTAGGTTTTCCGAATATAACAAAATCTAAAGATGGCAACGACGAGTGTAATGAATATATTTTTTTATTTCTCTTTTCGCTGCGTGTATTTTCTAATAACATAGGTACAAGGTGGTCAAAACTAGATCATCCCGAGTGCAGGCTACGAAGTAACTATTTAGTAATCTGCAGTACAGGTGTTAACATATTAATTACCTATTTTGGGAGAATCACCACATTAGTATGTACAAATTTTTGTTTATTTATTTATATTTATTTAACCTTTATTGTACAAAAATACAGAGTAAACGTATGTACAATAGGAGGGCTTAATGCTTAAGCATTATCTACCAGCCAACCCTTGGGTTATGCAGAAAATTTTAGGTGGGTGTATAATAAAGGTAGGTATAAGGTATAAAACAGGTAGGTAGGGTAGGTAGGTTTGTTATAAGACTTTGTATTTTAAGAACTGCTTATTATGAAAAATGTATTTTTTTTTTAATTTATTTTATTAGTTTTGCGAACTGTGTACGAACCCCCAGATTTGTATATGTTACTGTGAAAACTCGAACTACGGTAAATCCTAAGATTTTCGAGTAAAACCTAAGATTTACCAACTCTTAATGGTAAAAGCCCGAATAATTTTGCGATTCGCACTTTTACCACCATTCGCTTGGTAAGTCTCAGGATTTACATTAAAGGCATGGTAAATGACTGATAGATAAGGTTTAGGTTATTTTTTTATGACCGCCCGGAAAGACTTTGAGGGCGGAAAAGAAGGTAGGTTCAGGTTATTTTTTTTTATGACCACCCGGAAAGACTGGAGGGAAGAAACTACTCTTTGTTTTATTCCCAAAACCAACATTTACCAACCGTCAGTGGCAAAACCTAGCATGTACTAAATTCTAATTGTAAAAGCCCGAAACAATCATCCCATTTTCATAAATCCTTACATTTACCAACTCATGTCAGTAAATCCTAAAACTTACTCTTAAATCTTAGAATTTACCGTAGTTCGAGCTTTTACAGTAACATATACACACAACATATTGACTACATTATATAACAACTACTCTATCTCTCTCTTATGTAACCACGAGTCAACAGAGCAGTCGAATTAATATATTTTTATGATATATTTTTATATCTATCTATTATCTATTAGATACTAAATATTATCTAACAAACATTTCTGTAACCTCATCCTTAGAACTTTCATATAATAGTGCCGATATCAATTCGCGATCTGAGCCGAGGATATATTACTGTTGAGTGATATAGGCAAGTCTTATCTTGATATTATGTTTCTTGCTAGGTAAATATGACTTTCGCGTCGCAAATACACTGAAAAAACTGTTTTGCTATAGAATACATAAAATTATGCTACTGGTAACCTAAAAATAGTGACAACATAACTATTGCTACGAGTAACCAAACCCAATTATGTAATTTATTAACACAACTTATTTATTTATTATTTACCAACTGTATTTGTAGCATATAACAAAACTATTTTGTATTATTCAAGTCTATTGAAAGTTGCTAGCAGCAAAATAGTTTTATTCGTAATAGACTACTTCGTTTGATATTCATTGTCAAACAGTTTGGTTAAATACTGCTTAAGTTTTTGTAGGTATATGCTAAACATTGTGATTGTTATATATAACCTAACTCTTTTGTTATTTTTAACCACACTGTTATGTTACTATATGTGAATTAAGGGTTCAAATTTTAACCAAAGTTATTATGAACCGCAACTCCGTGGTCATTCAAATCCTAGGAAAACACCAGAAGTTGATACTTAATAAATTATTTTAAAGAGATCGTAAGGCAGTCAAGCAAGTTTAAACTGTAGTACAATTTACTAACGCACTCGTAACTTGTACCTATATTAACTAAATAATGATACGAATAAAATTACTGATGAAACTGGTTTTTATAATAACTTTGGTTAATTATAATTAAACAATTGGATGTCATTAATAAAATTAGTTTTATTATATACTAATTAAAGCCATAATCATACTTTGACAGCAGCAGTGTACATTCGAAATATTTTGGGTAGGTTATTACAACTGCACTCGCTGTGTTACGTACAAATTACCATTACGAGCAATACTGACGTGATTAGATACATGCGACAATAAAGACTCATAAAACACATGTAGTGTACTTAATACTTCTGGATATTCTACTTGAAAACAATTCAAATGATAATTAAAATCAACCGTTGCCAAAAGTGTACATTTAAAAATAATTTTGTTTTCGTTATAGGTACATTATAACTTTACTAACACTCATAAAAATAAAGTCACTAAAATTATTGTAGTCCTCACCAATATCACGAATAAAATTACTCATCCGGGTTTATACAGCGTACCTTTAATTTTTACCCATGAAACTGGCTCCATGTCCGTATTGTCCGTGCATTTATATTTCGCAACTCTTTCAGTTAACAAAAACAAAAAATGGGAACTAAATAAACTATCCGGTGTTGATATATTTACTTTAGTGAGTTACTTAGTTTTAATAAACGCTTGAGTTCTTGATGAAAACTTCACTCACGACGGATTCACGAAAAAATGGCTGGTCGGCGCGGGAGCGGTAACAATAACAAAACGTTTCGTTATCCACAACATTTTGTTTGAGTAAATAATAACTTCTAAATTGCTGTTAATAACAAATACTTTATGCTGCGACTATCGTAAAACAATTATGTTGCTTGCGACAAAACAGTCGTGTAAAAAATTAAGAACAGTATGTTTATTTATAATCTATATATTTTTGTTGGGAACAACCAGATCGCTAATTGATAACCATTTACATAACAGTTTTGAAAAGGGTAACACAACTTAAATAGCCTAACTCGTTTTATTCGATGTAACTCAATCATATTGCTTGCATTTAGACTGACTTTGACTACGAGTAAACAAAGTTATGCTATATTCATAATAGCTAAACAGTTTTTGTTAATTAGTTTTTTCAGTGTAGTATGCTTAGTCTTAATACTCAATATTAGTGGACATTTCGATCAAAGTTACACCGGTCGTGGTCACCGGACAGATCAGCATATAAAAGATCATTACCGGTGCCGAAACATAAGGGTAAAAAAGTAGGTAATAGTGATTTAAATTTTACGTACCTATTGAAGTGGCGATTTCAAACGTATTTCATGGGAATTCAAACAAATTTTAAATATGTTTTAGTAATTGTTGAAGTTTTCAATATGTCATCAACGTGTACGTTACAAATACTTTTTAGCTTTGAAACATGAGTAAATGTTGACCAGAATTTTAACTATGTTTTAAATTGATTTAAATCGTTGAAGTTAATATATAATTTACGTACACTACGCAAAAAAAAAAAATACAAATAATGAACCTTCTTCCATTTTGAAACTTAAATGAGTGAAATAACAAAATGGGCAAATTAATAAAAAAACGTTTTGAACTATTGCGAATGACTACGACAAATGAATATTAACTTTTACCAACCAAAGAAATTTAAATGGAATACGATAAAATGACATTCAATTCATGAATATTATAATGATGTCTGACAAAGGCCTGTTATAATTAGAAAACCATTTATAATTCAGAAGTTTTGCGAAAACAAACTGAAACATTCAATATTGACAAGAGCGTCTTTACAAAAAGTTGTCGGTTATTGTTGACTTTGGCTGGCGAAATCGAGTTTTATACAATACAAGTCTTAGAAATACAAAATCGAAATTTTGATAGATAAATAATCTTGGAAAAAAATTTAGGTACCTATGTTTTGTTAGGTTTAACTATTAGTTAGGTTAATTTATTAGGTTTATTGGTGCCAAGTGCAGGAGTAAAGGTGTTATGTAATTGTTTACTTAGCTAGGCATTTCATATATATGTATATACGATTCTAATGTAAATTTAGATTATTTATTGTTTTCGGCACCGACTTCACCTCATTCAGTAGGTAGCATGCCAATACATTTTTCTTTATTGTTATTTCATGATTTTAAGTTTTATGATGGAAGTCGGTTCATTTTTTTTGGAAAAAAGTTTTATTTTATCATTTTTCGTGCTTCTACACTTATTTTCTTTAATAAAAACTAAAACTTTTCTTCTGGCCGAAAATAAAGAATTAAGAATTCGAAACTTTTTATGTCAGTCTGATTTGAAATGTCAGAACATGTCAAATAGTCTATTACTTTTGGCACATAAAGAGACCGAGAGCCCGCGACGACCAAACCCTCCTTATTTTAAAAATGCGGAATGTTTCTCTGCGTGGTATATACATACGGGTAAAAATATTAGCGACTAGGTATGAAGTTTGGATCTTAGTTGCTTATGCAGGTAATATGGCTAGCAAGGATGATGTTTATAGGTATAAAAAGCACCCTTGGGGCCTCCCAAAGTAACATTAAATTCAGATTTTGTAATAAAACAAATATAACTATAATTTAGTAAAGTAACAATGTCTGGCAGGGGTTTATATCTGCACCAATTGCCTGGTAATGGATGGCGTGATTTCTAATATTATTCGGAATAAAATCTTTAAAAAACTTTACTTTGAGGAAATTGAGCTACCACTTAATATGCTATTGCTACAAATTATCTGCCTAAGTAATCATGATCCAACTTTTATAGTCGCTAATCGCTATTTCTATGTTGGGGACATACACAGAAAATCTTGAGTTTTAATAATATAAGGAAAGGCATGCAGTCGCGGGCTTAAGCTCTATAATGCAATGTTGATATTTTTATTATTTGTTAGGTATCTTTAAAATTACCGAACAGATTGGGACGTGGTAAAAATGGGACCAACTTGGTAATAAACCCTTTCGAATAAAAAAACAATTTTGGAAATCAGTCCACAATTGGCGGAGAAATCGGCGAACATACATAAAAAAAAACATACATACATCGAAACATATAACCTCCTCCTTTTTTGGGAAGTCGGTTGAAAATAGAGACTACTTTATCTACTTTAATTAATGACTAGGTACTAATATTTTGATATGCTAACTGCTAAGTGACAAAAATATCTATCTATCTATCTCAGCCGAAAGACGTCCACTGCTGGACAAAGGCCTCCCCCAAGGATTTCCACAACGACCGGTCCTGCGCTGCCCGCATCCATGCGTAACCCGCGACCTTCACCAGGTCGTCGGTCCACCGAGTGGGAGGCCTGCCAACACTACGTTTTCCGGTTCGTGGTCGCCACTCGAGAACTTTTCTGCCCCAAAAATATATTTATTACAATTTTACTTTTTTTTCGACTACTAAGTACTATTAAAAGTGAAAATTAAAAATTACTGATACTATTTATTTATTTAATATCTTCATAAACACGAAGAATTAGTGTGGAGTACGACCAAGTGGTACTGAGCACCTGAAATGAGACCATATAATATTCATATTAATACAAAAGACATTTATATTAAACTAGCTTTTGCCCGCGGCATCGCCCGCGTGAATTTCCTACGGAACTGTGCTTTTTCCCGGGATGAAAGATACCCTATGTCCTTCTCCGTACTTCCAGCTATGTGTGTGTATGCGAAATTTCAGGAAGATTGGTTCAGTAGATAAAGCGTGATGAGGTAACAAACAAACAAACAAACGAACAAACCAACAAACAAACAAACTCACTTTCACATTTATAATATTAGTTAGGATTTTATACTAATAATACACTAATAATAAAGCTGAAGAGTTTGTTTGAAAGCGCTAATGTCTGGAACTATCCGATTTAAAAATATCATGCCAGCCAGATTTGATAGCTAGATTCATGAGAAAGAGTTATTACTATCATTATAATGAAAAATTCTGAAGGAATGATGATGAAAATTAATAAATAAATAAATAAAGAGCTTCATTCAGCATTGATTGACGTAGTGGACAAAACTAAATGACACCCATGCTAATCCTTGCTCTGAGCCCGTTCCCCGATCGTCATTTGCGATTTAAAAAAAAAATACGTCATTGGCCACATGATCAAAGTGCCTTCCCCGTAATAGAGACAATAAGAAAAGTGCCGATGGACACATTCTTAATTTATAAAACTAGGATAATATAAAAATACACATTTGCCTGTAAATAGGCTAGATTGTAAAATAATATTAGCGTATTTAATTTATTTAAGTATGTAAAGAAAAGGAAAAAATGGCTGCTTTGGAACCCTGTCACCAAATGTATGGCCATAGTTTCCTTGCAAAGAGAGCAGGTACCATAAAGTCTACATATGAATTTCGCCTCGCTTCTAAACTTGTTTCTAAACTTGAGTGAATACTCTAATATTATGTAAATTTACCTTGCTAAAGGAGGTGAGGTTGATTGGTGCATATTTCAGCGAGGTTAGGCAGTATGGTCTTTGAGCTCTGTAATATCAAATTTGGTTAATGTTTTTACATACATTCGCATCTTTTTTATATAAAAGAAGCTGGGGTAGTGTCGACGACGCGCCCCGGGGCTGTGGAGCGAGAGAACCACACGGTCCTGGCACAAATGCGGAAGGCGTTGAAACCGTGTGGTTTTAGTGGGTTTGAGTCTCATATACCTGTCCGGCTTCCCGTGGCAAACACCGTGTCGTCTCGTCCATACGAGACGACACGGTGTTTCCACACGTTAAAAAAAAATGTGGATGTTCGTTATTTGATCACGTAAAATCTACTGGATAGATCTATACCTAGACCAGAATGGGTAGACATGCATGGGTCTACCTATTCTGGTCTAGGTATATCCGAACAATTAAAAGTAGTTTATGTGCTATTCTTAGTTCTACCCAAATTATGTAAGTAGGTACTAAATTTTATCCAAATCCGCTCAGGCCTCTTTGAGTAACAAACAACCACTGATAAAACCAAATTTTTGCTATTATTATATTCGTAGGATGTCAAATAGGAGATAGGGAAAGATTTTTTTATAGCGACTTATTAGGCTCTAATCGTCAAATTATAACTGAGCGCTCCTCCGCCTGTAAACTTCATGCTTTGAAACAATTTTGTTTCAGTTTTAGATTAGATGATCCAAAACTTACTCACAATAGAATTAGTTAAGATTTTTTTTTATCTATGGTTACTATTAATACTGATTCTTCAACCCGTTAACCTTTTTCTAATTTAAAAGTTTCTTCTATAAATAATAATAATAACAAAATATATCTAAGAGACTATCAACAATAGTAGATTATATAAATACAAAGATTTTACCTAAATACATAAATAAAGATACAGACTTTAACACTTTACAAACAATAATTTACTGCGCAGCGTGGACTACGGCTAAACTTAATGGGACAAAACTTAGACTTAATGAAACAGAAATGACACCCAATAAACAATACAAACCACGCTGGCAAAGAAGATTAGAAAATAGGTTAAATGATTTGAGAAGTAAGATAGGTAAATTAACTCATTTCATTAACGGAAATAGAAACAGAAAACTTACAGCTGAAGTAAACAATATTGTTGAACAATACAAAATTCATTCTACACACGAACCTCCAAATACACAGCTTTCTCATACACTAGACACTCTCAAACAAAAACTTTCAGTTGTGTCAGCACGATTGCACAGGTATACTACATGTACTTTAAGAAAAAAACAAAATAAACAGTTCAAAAATAACGAAAAACAGTTTTACCGTAGTATGACAAAAACCACACTAAATACTCAAGAAGCTACAGATTCTGGTACTCCCCCCAGCAAAACTGAACTAGAAAATTTCTGGACTAGTATATGGCAAAGACCTATGGAACATAATGAACAAGCAGACTGGATACAAACAGAAATGAACTATAATAATACCAATACTGAACCGATGACATTTGACAATATATCTATTAATGTTTTTGAAAAAGTACTTAGTAATGTCAACAACTGGAAGGCACCGGGATCAGATTTTATCCATAGCTACTGGTATAAAAAATTTACAACTACCCATAATTACCTTCTAAATTTTATAAATGACTTCATCCGAGACCCAAAATTAATGCCGCCCTTTATTACGACAGGAACTACTGTTAAAGTCAAAGTCAAAATTTTTTATTGAAACTTGGCCTTCAAAGAAGGCTCTTTTTCACGTCGATAACTAATTATTTAATCATAATATATTATGTCTCAAAGCTACAAACTACTAGCATTTCGGAACGACCACTGTTGAGAAGAAATGCCGAAAGAAACTCATGAAACAGTCTTGGTCGCCTAATATGCCAGAGGGGCTATTTATTAACTTTATACATACACTAGATTGTGTACAGTCAAAAATAAAATATAAGAAAATAAATAAAATAATATAATAAAACATGTTATGTTTGTGATCAAGTAACCACAATAAATTGGTTAAAAACAAAAAATAAAAATACAATTCGAATCAGGATCGAAGCAGGATCCCCCTGGCAACACCCGTTCACGAGTTGACGCGAGGGTCAGCCATCGCAAAGCTCAACCATAATAGAGGGAACCTTACGACCCGGCCCACGACGCCGTCAACAGTTTGAACATTTTAGAAAAATAAATACTTTCAGTCACTTGAAGATCACAATACACGTACATGTTTAACAATTAAATGTCAATGTTATTAAATTTAAATAAAACTTTTTTTCCAAAAAAAATGAACCGACTTCCATCATAAAACTTAAAATCATGAAATAACAATAAAGAAAAATGTATTAGCATGCTACCTACTGAATGAGGTGAAGTCGGTGCCAGCCAAGTGCAGGAGTAAGGGTGTTATGTAATTGTTTAGCTAGGCATTTTGTATTGTAATTTAGATTATTTAATATTCAATTTGGCACCGACTTCACCTCATTCAGTAGGTAGCATGCTAATACATTTTTCTTTATTGTTATTTCATGATTTTAAGTTTTATGATGGAAGTCGGTTCATTTTTTTTGGAAAAAAGTTTTATTTTATCATTTTTAGTGCTTCTATACCTATTTTCTTTACTAAAAACTTTTTTTCACTGCTGGCCGAAAATAAAGAATTAAGTATTCGAAACTTTTTATGTCAGTTTGATTTGAAACGTCAAAACATGTCAAATTGTCTATTATTTTTGTCACATAAACAGACTGAGAGCCCGCGACGACCAAACCTTCCTTATTTTAAAAATGCTGAATGTTTCTCTGCGTGGTATATACGGATAAAAAATTTAAGCGACTAGGTATGAAGTTTGGATCTTAGTTGCTTATGCAGGTAATATGGATAGCTAGGATGATTTTTAAAGGTACAAAAAGCACCCTTGGGGCCTCCCAAAGTAATATTAAATTCAGCTTTTATAATAAAACAAATATAACTATAATTTAGTAAAGTTATAATGTCTAGCAGGGGTTTATATCTGCACCAATTGCCTGGTAATGGATGGCGTGATTTCATCCATACTAATATTATAAATGCGAAAGTTTGGATGTGAGTTTGTGAGTTTGTGAGTTTGTGAGGATGTTTGTTACTCAATCACGCAAAATCTACTGGACGGATTTCGATGAAATTTGGTACAGAGGTAGATAATGACCTGGAATAGCACATAGGCTACTTTTTATCCCGGGAAAAAGCACTGTTCCCGTGGGAAATTCACGCGGGCGAAGCCGCGGGCAAAAGCTAGTATAGAAATAAAATCTTTAAAAAACTTTACTTTGAGAAAATTAAGTTACCACTTTAAATGTTATTGCTACAAATAATCTGCCTAAGTAATCATGATCCAACTTTTATAGTTGCTAATCGCTATTTCTATGTTGGGAACATACACAGAAAATCTTGAGTTTTAATAAAATAAGGAAGGGCAAGCTGTCGCGGGCTTTTGCTCTATAATGCAATGTTGGTATTTTTATATTTTGTTAGGTATCTTTAAAATTACCGAACAGATTCTGACGTGGTTAAAATGGGACCAACTTGGGAATTTACCATTACGAATAAAAAAACAATTTCGGAAATCAGCCCACTATAGGCGGAGAAATCGGCGAACATACATAAAAAAAAAACATACATACATCGAAACATATAACCTCCTCCTTTTTTGGGAAGTCGGTTGAAAAGAAAGGAAAGGTTATTATTCACAATAACAAAAGAATACAATCAAGTGTGGAGTGGCGAAGTTGTAGGGAGAGACCAAGCTTTTTTATCGTTCAAATAATCACTTATTGTGTAATACGCTTTATTCATCAAAGTATTTTTAAGATATGTTTTAAATTTTTGCATAGGCAAATTTATAGCCTGGTCAGGGAGCTTGTTGAACATTTTTACACTTTGACCCACGAAAGACCGCCGAACCTTTTTAAGCCTAAAGCAGGGCATATAAAGTTTATTCTTATTGCGGGTGTTTATACTATGTACATCGCAAATTTTTTTAAAGAGGTTTAAATTGGATTTAACAAAAAATAAGTACATTGAAGATGTATTGAGATGCAACAGTAAGAATTTTTATTGATTTAAAGAGCTCTCGTAGAGAATCGCGTCGCTTTAGCCCGTACATAAAACGAATTGCTCTCTTCTGTAATACAAAAATTTTCCCTATCTCGGCTGCATTTCCCCATATCAATAATCCGTATGACATTATGCTATGAAAGTAGCTGAAATACACGAGTCTAGCTGTTTCAATGTTTGTGCACTGTCTTATCCTTCTCACTGTATAAGCCGCCGAGCTAAGTTTTTTGGCCGTGAGTTCAATGTGTTTATCCCACTTTAACTTACAGTCAACGGTAACGCCTAAGAATTTGACACTGTGTACCCACTCTAATACTTTGCCATTAACTATTAAAGGTATATCATTGTGAGGTGCGTTCGAGAGAGAAAACTTTATACACTTGGTCTTGTCCGTGTTTAAAGCCAGGTTGTTGGTTGTAAACCAGTCAAGCACAAGTGTCATAATATTACTTACATCGTCATAATTTTGACTATTTCTGTTGACTTTAAATAGTAAAGATGTGTCGTCCGCAAATAAAACTACTTCACACAATTGTTGGGCAAGACATGGAAGGTCATTTATGTAAACAAGGAATAGAAAAGGACCGATTATGGAGCCTTGAGGCACTCCCATGTCTACCGCCGCACTGCTGGAAGCAGCTCTGTTAACTTCTACTTTCTGAGTTCTGTTGTCCAGGTAAGAAGCTAGTACCTCAAGGGCCGTCCCAGTAACACCATAAAATTTAAGCTTGTTTTTTAGTATATTATGATCCACGCAGTCAAAGGCTTTTGAAAGGTCGCAAAAAATACCTATGACATCTTGGCTGGATTCCCACGCTTCGTAGATTATTTGAACTAAAGTAGATGTTGCATCAGTAGTGGAACGACCTTTAGTGAAACCGTACTGACGATTATGTAAGATTTTATTTACGTTAAAATAAGAGACTAATTGCGTTAAAATTAATTTTTCTAATATTTTACTTAAAGCGGGTAATATAGAAATGGGTCTGTAATTAGTGGGATCATTTTTTGTACCCTGTTTGAATAAAGGAATAATTTTACTTATTTTCATGAGGTCAGGGAAAACACCCTTGGAAATGCACTTATTGAAAATCACAGTTAGATGAGGAGCAATCAAATCAATAATACTGCTCAGAACTGCGACAGATATACCCCAGAGATCCTCAGTATTTTTCATGTTGAGTGCCTTATACGCAGATAAGAGTTCATCCGATGTGATACTTCTAAATCTAAAAATGGACTTAGGATCGGAGGCATTTCTTTTTAATAAGTCATCTGCAGCACTGGGACAAGAGGAGAGGGATCCTGTGATATTCTTAGAAATATTGGCAAAAAAATTATTGAATTCGTTGGCTACTTCGTCGTTAGAAGTTATGGTTTTATCACCAATTTTTAAAGAAATATTATTGTCGCGCGATTTCGATTTGCCTGTCTCGTTATTGATAATAGACCAAGCAGCTTTGATCTTATCATTAGAGTTTTTTATTTTATTAGTGAGATACAAAGATTTTGCGGCAGCACATACCTTTTTAAAAGTTTTTGAATAACATCTAACGTATGATACAAATTCCGGTTTAAAATTATATTGTTTTTGGCCATACAGTTCATATAGTTTGTTTCTACTAATATAAATGCCATTTGTGGCCCAATCGCAGAAATTTAGTTTTGTTTTCTTATCAAATGTTTTAAGAGGAAAAGATTTTTTAAATTCTTGTTTCACTGTATTAAAAACCTCATCATAATGGTCATTCGGATTTTTATTTAATTTTAAGTCTAACTTTTGTTGCCTAATTGGAATTTCTTTAACACTATTCTTTTGTTTCTTAATCATATTTTCAGATTTCTTAATAAATTTGTTAATTTTCACATATTTCTTAATTTTATTTGACCCTAATAAAGAATGACATTTATTATTGGAGGTGGGTGTGGTAGTGAGATCTATTGTGGGAACCAAACTATTATTAAAAGAAGAATCCTGGTTGTCCCCGGACTGAACAAGACTGGATGCAAGCTCATCGTGAAGGGCTGAAGAGTTGCCGAGTACAGCTGCTTGTTTCTCAGCCTGGAGAGATTTGATTTCCTGTTTCGCTTCTGCCAGCTGTCTTTCCAGGAAAGAGATGCGCTCAAGGGTGGCTTCATAGGTGTCTCGGCAATGGTCTGTCGAAGCAATGATGTTTTGAAGCTGTGCACATTCTGCAGTAATCTCTTCAGTGTGTCTTTCCATTGCTGTCAGCTGATTCCTGAGCACTGTGTTCCGTTGGATCAAGTGTTGGAACTGCTCTGCTCCATCCTCGTTTTCACTTCTGAGCTTAGCACATTCGTCTTGACTCTTTTTCAACTCCAGGAGTGTGGCCTTGAGCTTGGCATCGAGGTCAATTTTGCGGGTCGGAGCCATTTTAGCTGGAATTCAATTGTTAATTTTAGTTTACCTACTTGAATATTTAATTTTAATCAATTAATTAGCTGGGGACAAGTTAGTAGGTTACTAAAAAATTCTATGGTAATAGTGAGGTGTTTCACACCTTTACTAGTGTAAATGCAGATTAATTGTTGTTTTGTTTTCTTATTAACAATTTTAAAGGTTATGTTTATGATCATAAATGACTATATTATAGGAAACTGAAGTAGGTAGTTATGATGAAAACACAATATTATTATCTTTAAGTTTGGATTTCACTAATACATTGTATTGTTGAAATAATAAAAAAAAAAGAAAGAAATGTGTAGGTATTTAGTCTCAGAATTTGGTCAGCAAATCCACTTACAAGTTAATAAGTGGAAAGTGACTAAGCTGTGACTAGGCTGTTATGTATAGGACAAATCAAGCAGTTTATTGTATTGTTTAACTATAGCAGGTACATATGGCTGTAGAAGGCAGTCGTCAGCTCCACTTCCAAATGGGTAAGTGAAGAGAGACCCCAAAGAGAAAAAAAATAAATAATGCCAAATGACAATGTACTATTGGTGATGTTACTCGTTCAAATCTAGCTTGTTGACGTTAAATTTATAGCGAATCTTGGTAGAAGTATGTATTAGTGTTATTTAGAGATACTAAAAGCAATACTCATCTGGTTTTTGTCGTAAAAATTCGCAGTTTAGTTCAAAATCCTTTCGTTATGACCCGGCCGGCGAGCTGTCACATAGGTAGATAATTGTTAACGCAAGTTTGCGCTTATTTTGGCACACTATTATTTAATATCACTTAATTTTGGTGAATATTTCTTGTTTTACATATAAATTTCGTCTTTTTTCACGATCTTTTCAATATTTAATGTTTAAATTATTACACAGCTGTTTTTTGACGTCTAAACGATCCGGGGTTGCCCGCGCGAAAAACCCATGCGCGTGTTATGATACCCAAAGACCAAAATGATCTTCAAAATCCCGCAAAGTACAGACCCATTACATGCCTACAAACCCTATATAAAATTATAACTTCCTGTATTACTGAACTCATGTACACACACATCAATAATAATAATATATTTATTTTTGGATTTTTGAGCATCTCAGATGCAATATTAGTACTAAAGTACTCTCATATAGAAATATAGAATAATAATATACTCGCAAAACAACAAAAAGGATGTCGTAGGTACTGCCAGGGCTGTAAAGAACAGCTACGAATAGACTCTGTAGTGCTAACACAAGTTCAGAAATCCAAATCCAATCTTTTTACCACTTATATTGATTACAAGAAAGCTTACGACTCAGTCCCACATTCATGGTTAGTACAGGTCCTAGAAATCTACAAAATTCACCCAATAGTAATAAATTTCCTGAAAAGTGCGATGATGACATGGACAACTCGACTTAAACTAACAATAGGCACTGAAACAATAGAATCCAACACAATTAAAATACAAAGAGGAATATTCCAAGGGGACGCTCTCAGCCCCCTGTGGTTTTGCCTTGCCTTAAATCCACTATCGAATATGCTGCATTCTAGCTCACTTGGATACCCTCTACCATATACAACTACAACAACAGACGGACAGACCAACACTATACTCAACCACCTCCTATACATGGATGATATAAAATTGTATTCTAACACAGAAAATAATTTAAATCAAATAATTAATATAGTCGAACAGTTTACTAATGATATAAAAATGGAATTCGGATTAGATAAGTGTAACATTAATTCGGTAAAACAGGGTAAAAATTATCAACACTATTATACAATGCAATCTGGACAACAGATCAAACCTCTGGACGAACAAGCCACATATAAATATTTAGGATTCAATCAAGCACTACAAATACAGCATAAAGAGACTAAAATTAAGTTAACACAGCAATTTCGGCACCGTTTAAATATTATACTCAGATCACACCTATATGCAAAAAACACTGTAAAAGCAATCAACACATATGCCATACCATTACTCACCTACTCGTTCGGAATAATATATTGGAGTAAATCTGAACTAAAAAAATTACAACGGATTATTAACACCACTATGACGAAACACCGGAAGCATCATCCAAGGTCGTGTATACAGAGATTAATTTTACCGAGAAAAGAGGGAGGGAGAGGTCTTATAGACATAGTCAATTTACATAACAAACAAATAAAAAATCTAAGGCAGTATTTCTTCAGCAGAACAGACACATCAGAACTCCATAAATCAATAATATATAATGACAAAAAGCTTACACCCCTTAATCTACGCGATCAAATGACACAATCAAATAAAGTACCGACCGACAATAAGACAAAGATTTCTGAGTGGGCCCAAAAATCTCTTCATGGAAGACACCGCCAAGACCTATGCCATCCACATGTCGACAAAGAGGCGTCGAACGCGTGGCTTAGTCGAGGCGAGCTCTTTCCGGAGACGGAGGGCTTCATGCTGGCCATTCAGGACGTGATAGAGACTAAAAATTACCAAAAATTCATAATAAAAAACGCAATATCTGACACCTGCAGAAGATGTAATAGTTTACCAGAAACTATCCAGCATATAACAGGTGCATGCAAATCCATAGCCCAGACTGACTATAAACATAGACATGACCAAGTTGCTAACATCATACACCAGAACCTTGCCCTCCAATGCAACCTTATAGAATCCATACAGCCTTACTATAAATATATGCCCCAAACAGTTCTTGAAAATAATACGACCAAACTATACTTTGACAGAGCCATCCTTACTGACCGCACAATACATTACAATAGACCTGATATAACACTTATTAACAAAACTGACAAAACTGCTTTCCTCAGTGGTTCAGATAGTGGACATCGCCGTGCCAAACACACATAACCTACAAAACACAATATCTGAAAAACTTTCCAAATATATCGAACTTAAAGATGAAATAAGTAGAATGTAGCACCTCCAAAAAGTAACAATAGTCCCAATAGTTCTCTCTTCTACCGGCGTTATCCCTAAGCAACTACATCAATCACTCCGAACATTAAACCTATCCCCACATACTTACAACCTACTGCAAAAAGCTGTAATATTAAATACCTGTCGCCTAGTTAGAAAATTTTTGCAATCAGATTCCCATTCTTCCATAAACACATCCGTCACCCAGCCACCCATACCTCGACAATTGCATCGTTTGCATAATACTCCCCATGAGACTGCCCTCCCCCATCAAGACATACAGAATTTCAGCTCTAGCACAAGAGAAGAAGTGACGCAAAGTGACGATAGTGATCCCTTACCTGATAGTCACTTGGCTTAGGCCCGTGTTTGTCAGTATACCGGTTTATCGGAAACCGAGAAAATAACAGAGATATAAAAATAATAATAATAAACACCTGTCATCCCAAAATGACGTTCAACCAAAAATTTTTGTAAAATTATAAATAATCATGTATTTATCGTGTATAAAATATATATTATGGTGTTTATTTTAAATAAAAAACACTAAGACCAAATTCTGAATCAAATACCTACACTAAATACCAGCCTATATACCTACAAAATGTACGGAAGAACGTCATGATTACAAGAAGTAGAACAGCGAGACAAACAAGCGCACACCCAACACCTCCGCCCGCCCCGTCTAGCTCCACATCGTCGGAGGAGCAGTATGCTACACCTCCGACCTCTGCTGTGTCGAGCGACGAGGACGGGCCGCCGATGCCGCCGCCGCCGCGACCACCTGTGCGACGGGGACGTCCACCACTACCGGCACGCCTGGGGCCCGCAGCGGGGCCAACCCCGCTATCTTCGGCTCCTGCTACCGGTGGTGTAGTGCGACGCATGACTTGGACAACCAGTATAAATGAAAATGTCATGCGCGCCTACTTTGGGGCGACAGAGGGAGGGACTAATCTTAGTGCGTACCGTGCTCGGATGCTGCCTCTGTTTCAGGCACTCGAGCCAACTGTGAACGTGTCGGCTCAACGCCTTTCGGATCAGGTGAGGGCCATCCAACGTTGTCGAATGTTGGACATGCCTACACTTGAGCGGCTACGCCAAGAAGCGCAACCTATTCCCACAATCATTGTAGCGAATAGTCAGGCTCGTCGTGATCCTGTTGTGATGTCGAATACACAAAATTCGTCATCATTACAGGTAGACGACGTGTCTGCCAGAATAACGAGCAATTGAGGAGCGCATTGGATGATGCGATTCATCTATACCGGTCTATTCCTGTATCCCAAAGACCACGTCTACCGCGTTTGCCCATGCATAAAAAGAATATTTTTCTTATGGGGGCCCTAGATTGTCTGCTGGATCCATATTTGGAATCCAGCCAAGATTTAGCTGATACGCACTCGATTCTTTACTGCGCAGCTATTGCGGCTTGTCGCGTGGCTCAAGTAAAGTTCCCGGACTCCAACCGGAGCCCGCGACAGGTCACCGAGACAACTGCATGGCAGTTGAGAATCGAGCGGCGTATAACCACGGCTAGGACCCTCATAGCTAAATTAATTTGTTTTAGGTCGGGCAATAATCGCCCGAGAGTCATGCGCTTTGTGACCCAAGCATTTGTTGGAACAAATATCCAACCTCGTGATTATATGTTGTGGGTCACAGAGCGCATAGACTTCCTGAAACAGAAAATTTATGCATGGGCGAACCGGATTCGACGCTTTAGGGAGAGGGTTGATAGATACCGCCAGAATCGTATTTTCCAATGTGATCAAAGGAAGGTATACCGTGAGTGGGAGAGTCCCGCTAATAGTGTGGTGGACAGGCAGTTACCAAGTGATCAAAATATTATACATTTTTGGCAAAGCATTTGGTCAGTGCCTGTCGACCACACCGAGGATGCATGGATTGATGTGGTTGGGGGGGCATGTGATTCGATGGATACCATGGAGCCAGTAATCATAAGTGCTGATGACGTTAGTTGTGCAATTCGTTCAGCACACAATTGGAAAACACCAGGCCCGGACGGATTGCACAACTTCTGGCTCAAGTGGTTCCATCGATCACATGCTGTCCTAGCGACACAATTTCAAAATGCAATTGAAGCGGGATCTCTACCAGTTTTTATGACTACTGGTATTACCTTTCTGCTCTATAAAAATGGTAGTACCACGGAAGCTAAGAACTACCGACCTATAACATGCTTGCCAACGCTGTATAAGCTCCTTACATCCATTCTAACATCAAAAATAAATCAACATGTTGATAATAATAATATCATGGCCATAGTTCAGAATGGATGTAGGGCTGGGTCCCGTGGTACTAAAGAGCTTCTCCTCATTGACAAGACCATTTGCCAACAGGTTCGTCGAAACAGAAAGAATCTATCCGTCGCCTGGATTGATTATAAGAAGGCCTATGATTCGGTGCCTCATTCATGGCTGAGACGGGTGCTGGAGTTATATAAACTGGATAGAACTTTATACACCTTTCTCAATACATGTATGGGGCAGTGGACAGTCCTTTGCAGACCAGGTGGCGGCGTTTCTTCCTGTTTAACGGATCCTATAAGGATACAGCGAGGTATATTCCAGGGTGATAGTTTGAGTCCTTTGTGGTTTTGCCTGGCTCTGAATCCACTTAGTACTTTGCTAAAAGATTCAGGGCTAGGTATACGACTTCGAAGAGGGGTGAGATCATATCTCATCTATTATACATGGATGACCTCAAATTATTTGCACCAAAAAAACCGGACCTATTGAGGATGTTAAAAATCACTGAGAATTTTAGCACCTCAATTGGTATGGAGTTTGGTGTAGATAAGTGTGCGGTCATGCATGTGGAAAGAGGCAGAGTTGTAAACTCTGATGTTTTACAACTCTCTGAGATGATGACTCTCAGATCCCTCTCCGAAGTTGAAACTTACAAATACCTTGGTATGCCAGAGTCTTTGGGTATATCGGATGGGGACATAAAACAATCAGTGAGGGAGCGTTTCTTTGGCCGACTGAAAAAAGTACTGAAAAGTGTTTTATCAGGAGGCAACAAGGTGCGCGCCTTCAATGGTTGGGTTATGCCTTTGTTAATATACACCTTTGGCATACTAAAGTGGACTCAGACCGAGCTTGACGCCTTGGATATTAAAGTCAGAAAACTGTTAACGACGTACCGCATGTATCATCCACGATCATCGGTCATGAGATTGTATATCCCTCGGAAGTGTGGGGGTCGTGGATTTTTAAACGCCAAGAACCTACACAATCGAGAGGTATGCAATCTCAGGGAATACTTTCTCAGCCGTGAAAGTGGCTTACACCGCGACGTCGTAACAGTTGACAATGGCTTTACACCGCTATCCATGGCAAACAGGAATTGGCGCAAACCGCAGGTGCTTACTACCCAGAGCCGCATTGACGTTTGGAAGAGCAAGGAGCTTCACGGGCGGTTCTACAGGGTCCTTCATGGACCTGATGTGGACCTGCTCGCGTCGGTGGCCTGGTTACGTTTCGTTGACCTTTTTGGGGAAACCGAAGGTTTTGCCTGTGCAATTATGGACGAAGTTATCAAGACGAATAACTACCGGAAATATATCCTGAAGGATGGTACGGTTGACATTTGTCGAGCATGCCACCGTCCCGGAGAGTCACTCAGGCATATAGTTTCCGGTTGTTCTCATCTTGCTAATAGCGAGTATTTGCACAGACACAACCAAGTAGCCAGGATTATACACCAGCAACTTGCTCTTAAATACGGCCTTGTGAACTCTGAGGTACCGTACTATAAATATGCACCAGCGCCAGTTCTTGAAAATGGTCATGTCACGCTCTATTGGGACCGGTCAATTATCACAGATAGGACTATTGTTGCCAATAGGCCTGATATTGTGATAATTGATCGAGAGACGAGCCGTGCAATCCTCGTTGATGTCACCATTCCTCATGATGAGAACCTCGTAAAGGCCGAGAAAGAGAAACTTTCAAAGTACTTGGACTTGGCCCACGAGATTACCGCCATGTGGCGTGTTGGCTCAACGATTATTGTTCCGATAGTCGTTAGTGTGAACGGACTTATAGCGAAGAGTCTCGATCGTCATCTAGAGAGACTCTCGCTTGGCAGTTGGGTCAAGAGTCAGATTCAGAAGGCGGTACTCTTGGACACGGCCCGCATTGTGAGGAGATTCCTCTCGCTGGAGCCCTGACCACCGGTAGCTTGGGTCTTTGCTCCGCTACCGATGGGTTCCCCTTTTTTATATTTTTAAATGTTTTTTATTTTTTGTAATATTGTATATTTAAAAATGTAAAAAAGAGATGACAAATAAATAAATGAATAATAATAATAATAATGAAACAAATCGACTTCTGATAGTTCGTTCCGCCCTCGTTCCATGAATTTTCATAAGCAGAGTCGGCGATGCCCGAGCTCTGAAACAGTTTAAACTAGGTTATGTATCGCTTAGCATTTTAAATGCTAACTTTTAAAAAGAAGAGGCTTTTCTTTGGACTTCTTTTAATGTTTTTTCTTATTATAAGCAAGGGATTCTTTTTACACGACTGAACAAACTAGAAGTGTTATGTTTTCAGCCTTTCAGGGTTCATGTATGAAGGTATGTGAGATTCTTTATTCCACCAAAAGTCCTGAACGCCTTATCAGATATTGATATATGAAGTAACTTTCTATTAGATTCTTTGTTTTAATACTTAGTAAATGTATGGATTATTTATTAAAAAGTGACTTCATCAAGTAAAAACTTTAAACGTTATTATTAAAAACTTTTTGTAACAACCAAACGGGTAAAGGCGCATTTTGGTATCAACCAAACATGTGAATAGTTTTTGTTAGTTTTTGTTTTTATTGTTTGTTGTGTTTGTGTAGTTTTTGTTGTGAGTAGTTTTTGTTTTGTGTTGTTTTTGTTTTTGTGTGTAGTTGTTAGTTGTTGTTGTTGAAAATGCTTTGGTAGCTGATGTAATTCTTGCATGATTCTTGTGATATTCTTCAAAGAGGCTTCAAATTAAAATGTCTTAGCAAAGACTATCCTATCATATTAGATATGTTTTTCTGCCTCATTAACTTTAAAATTGTTGTGCGTTATTTATTCACAGTATCATTAACCAGGACAATAAAGACGTGGCAATTAGCTGAAAAACTTCCATAACTGCTTAAACTTAGGTTATGAAGAACAATAGACCAACTTTATTACCTCTTGCATGAGTAGTTGACTTAAGTAGCATAATATAAATAGTGGCAGCAGAATTGCTACTACTGCCATGTAATTAATGATCATGAATAAACCTCCAGTTGACACCTGTCAAAGTCAAAGTCAAAGTCAAATTTTTTTATTGAAACTTGGCCTTCAAAGAAGGCTCTTTTTCACGTCGATAACTAATTATTTAATCATAATATATTATGTCTCAAAGCTACAAACTACTAGCATTTCGGAACGACCACTGTTGAGAAGAAATGCCGAAAGAAACTCATGAAACAGTCTTGGTCGCCTAATATGCCAGAGGGGCTATTTATTAACTTTATACATACACTAGATTGTGTACAGTCAAAAATAAAATATAAGAAAATAAATAAAATAATATAATAAAACATGTTATGTTTGTGATCAAGTAACCACAATAAATTGGTTAAAAACAAAAAATAAAAATACAATTCGAATCAGGATCGAAGCAGGATCCCCCTGGCAACACCCGTTCACGAGTTGACGCGAGGGTCAGCCATCGCAAAGCTCAACCATAATAGAGGGAACCTTACGACCCGGCCCACGACGCCGTCAACAGTTTGAACATTTTAGAAAAATAAATACTTTCAGTCACTTGAAGATCACAATACACGTACATGTTTAACAATTAAATGTCAATGTTATTAAATTTAAAAAAGAAAGGAAAGGTTATTATTCACAATAACAAAAGAATACAATCAAGTGTGGAGTGGCGAAGTTGTAGGGAGAGACCAAGCTTTTTTATCGTTCAAATAATCACTTATTGTGTAATACGCTTTATTCATCAAAGTATTTTTAAGATATGTTTTAAATTTTTGCATAGGCAAATTTATAGCCTGGTCAGGGAGCTTGTTGAACATTTTTACACTTTGACCCACGAAAGACCGCCGAACCTTTTTAAGCCTAAAGCAGGGCGTATAAAGTTTATTCTTATTGCGGGTGTTTATACTATGAACATCGCAAATTTTTTTAAAGAGGTTTAAATTGGATTTAACAAAAATAAGTACATTGAAGATGTATTGAGATGCAACAGTAAGAATTTTTATTGATTTAAAGAGCTCTCGTAGAGAATCGCGTCGCTTTAGCCCGTACATAAAACGAATTGCTCTCTTCTGTAATACAAAAATTTTTCCTATCTCAGCTGCATTTCCCCATATCAATAATCCGTATGACATTATGCTATGAAAGTAGCTGAAATACACGAGTCTAGCTGTTTCAATGTTTGTGCACTGTCTTATCCTTCTCACTGCATAAGCCGCCGAGCTAAGTTTTTTGGCCGTGAGTTCAATGTGTTTATCCCACTTTAACTTACAGTCAACGGTAACGCCTAAGAATTTGACACTGTGTACCCACTCTAATACTTTGCCATTAACTATTAAAGGTATATCATTGTGAGGTGCGTTCGAGAGAGAAAACTTTATACACTTGGTCTTGTCCGTGTTTAAAGCCAGGTTGTTGGTTGTAAACCAGTCAAGCACAAGTGTCATAATATTACTTACATCGTCATAATTTTGACTATTTCTGTTGACTTTAAATAGTAAAGATGTGTCGTCCGCAAATAAAACTACTTCACACAATTGTTGGGCAAGACATGGAAGGTCATTTATGTAAACAAGGAATAGAAAAGGACCGATTATGGAGCCTTGAGGCACTCCCATGTCTACCACCGCGCTGCTGGAAGCAGCTCTGTTAACTTCTACTTTCTGAGTTCTGTTGTCCAGGTAAGAAGCTAGTACCTCAAGCGCCATCCCAGTAACACCATAAAATTTAAGCTTGTTTTTTAGTATATTATGATCCACGCAGTCAAAGGCTTTTGAAAGGTCGCAAAAATACCTATGACATCTTGGCTGGATTCCCACGCTTCGTAGATTATTTGAACTAAAGTAGATGTTGCATCAGTAGTGGAACGACCTTTAGTGAAACAGTACTGACGATTATGTAAGATTTTATTTACGTTAAAATAAGAGACTAATTGCGTTAAAATTAATTTTTCAAATATTTTACTTAAAGCGGGTAATATAGAAATGGGTCTGTAATTAGTGGGATCATTTTTTGTACCCTGTTTGAATAAAGGAATAATTTTACTTATTTTCATGAGGTCAGGGAAAACACCCTTGGAAATGCACTTATTGAAAATCACAGTTAGATGAGGAGCAATCAAATCAATAATACTGCTTAGAACTGCGACAGATATACCCCAGAGATCCTCAGTATTTTTCATGTTGAGTGCCTTATACGCAGATAAAAGTTCATCCGATGTGATACTTCTAAATCTAAAAATGGACTTAGGATCGGAGGCATTTCTTTTTAATAAGTCATCTGCAGCACTGGGACAAGAGGAGAGGGATCCTGTGATATTCTTAGAAATATTGGCAAAAAAATTATTGAATTCGTTGGCTACTTCGTCGTTAGAAGTTATGGTTTTATCACCAATTTTTAAAGAAATATTATTGTCGCGCGATTTCGATTTGCCTGTCTCGTTATTGATAATAGACCAAGCAGCTTTGATCTTATCATTAGAGTTTTTTATTTTATTAGTGAGATACAAAGATTTTGCGGCAGCACATACCTTTTTAAAAGTTTTTGAATAACATCTAACGTATGATACAAATTCCGGTTTAAAATTATATTGTTTTTGGCCATACAGTTCATATAGTTTGTTTCTACTAATATAAATGCCATTTGTGGCCCAATCGCAGAAATTTAGTTTTGTTTTCTTATCAAATGTTTTAAGAGGAAAAGATTTTTTAAATTCTTGTTTCACTGTATTAAAAACCTCATCATAATGGTCATTCGGATTTTTATTTAGGTCTATTTCAGGCAATTTTTTATTTATGGATTCGCGAAAACGCATTTTCCGGTGCTTAGTCAGCGGCCTACAGATTACAGGAGCGGAGCTAAGGTTAGACTCTTCGTCACGTGTCAGTGACGCCTGTTGACCCAGGTGGTCAGACCCCAGACAGGCAAAAAGCTTTTCATCAGAGACAGAGCAATCACAGAAAATGTTATCTATACATTTGGCAGAGGTTGAGGTAATTCTAGTGGGTTCAAAGAATGTGTTTTTCAAATTAAATGAATCAAGCAAATTTCTAAATCCATTGCTTTCCGAACATGAAACTAAAATATCAACGTTAAAATCACCGCATAAAACTATATGTTTACTACTAGAGCTAACCCGCCTGAGGGCTTCTTCCAAAACATTTAAAAGAGTGTCATAACTAGCTGAAGGCGGTCTATAAGCACAAATAATAATATATTTGTCCAACTCCACACAAGAAAGTTCTATTGTACATTCAAGAGACAGCCTTACTATGTCTTTTCTCTCTTTGCATTTATAATCTCTGTTTATTAATATTAAGGACCCACCGTGGTCAGAATTTTGTCTTACAAATGCACTTGCTAATATATAAGTGAAGTGTGAAGTCCTGAGAAGTGGAGAGAAGTTGTCGTGAATTTCTTTCATTATTAAGATCAGGAAGACAAAAGTTAATCTAGATAATCTACTGGAAAATCCGTAAATTTAGGGTGGGTTGTTAGTTTTACTATTTGTTTTCGAATAATGCTTGGAATTCCTCTCCTCACTTTGATCTCTCTTCTTATCTCGAGGAGGTTTTCCGTAGGGACAGAATTTTTAAACCATGTAAACATGCTGGCCACCAGAAAGCGACCGGATAATACGACAGATCTGACAAGACCTTCGGGTCTTAAACTTACTTATATACAACTACCCATTGTACCGTTTGCACCATTGCACCATCAATGGTGCAGAATAGGCTAATTTGTTTCATTTGCCCCATAAATATAACTACTTCACCTTACTTATATTTACCAAAATAAATCTTTGGCAGGTGAACGAGTAAACTAACTCGCAGATTTTATAAATCCTCACTTGTAAAAGAATGGAAAGAAAGTAAATATGTGATTACATCCACTAGCCAGGAAATTACTGAGAGGGATATTAGTAACAATACACATATTACCACGTTCCTTCTACTTGTAGGAGGTGGTTATTAAATTGAAATGAGGCTACTAAAATGTCTAGGAATGTGATAATTTAGAATGTCCACAAAAGTCTAAAATCCTCAATAGGCTCGGTCACTAGCACTACATGAGAGAAATAATAAACGTGTTCCGTGTGTATGACCGTGCTTTAATGCGGTCCAGTGAGAACTGGCCGTTATAGCTTTACAGGAATATTACATCAGACTTAGGTATAGCTATACAGTATACAAATCATGTGACATTGTGTCCCTACATACTTATATTCTAGCTTAGCAAGCTAGTACTACTTTTAGTTCTTATTGTAAGGTGAAAATTTATACCAGATTCTTGCAAGTCTTTTTACGTTAGTTTGATTCAGATCAATAAATATTGGACTTACATTATGCACATTACCACTACTAAAATTGTTGAAAGATTTTATAAAAATAACAAAAATATATGTACCTATTTGAAGCCTCTCCCATTATGTACTTATTTAATTTTACACGTGTAGCACTGAGACGTAAAGTTAATACGAGGAAAATGTGAAATAGTCTGAAAAGGTCATGTTATCCGAAACTTTGGGGTTTTATTATTACAAGCTTTAATACGAAACTTCTAGCAGTATCTATCTATCCTATTAAAAACATTCATCGGAATGCTTCAGAAAAGGTGACATGACAATGTTTCTAGTACGAGACTTATTTGCATTTTGTCAAAAGTTTATAAAAAGCAAGGATTAAAAATCTCAAAATATAGCGATGTTGAAGTATAATGAGCATTTCGTTTCTTCAGTTATCTATAAACAATAACATGTACAAGAATATGTAACATACAAGGTGAATTCATTGACGTCCTATTAATAGAAGTACTCATGATTATGATATGAGCATCTTATATTTTTCTAAAAAATAGCATATTCATGAGTAATTTCATCAGTAGAAAGGATATCAATGTTATTGAATTCACCCTGTATCATAGACAAAGAAAAAAAAAAAACATTCTTTAATAGACCTATACACTTGATTGTCAAATGAAGCACGAAAATGTTCATAATAGTGTGCTCCAAATTTAATTTACAGATTTTTCGCAAATTCTATGGAACCAAAATATACCAAACTCATTTTCGTCAAACTTGACAAAAATTTGCCTCACAGAAGATGTTACCTGACCTGTCCTTCACCAATATAGGCAAAAACCATATCTGACATCACGCTTCCTCAGCTATCTGTGTCTCTGTAAAAAAAAATTCTAGGCATAGGCCCTGTATAGATGAAGTTACAAAAAAAGGTTAACAAGGTTTTGAGTTGTGTTAGGAAAACTTACGAAAACTTACATTGGCAGTAAAGGCGAAGCAACACGTGATGACAGTGGAAAACAATAATTTGACGAAGCTCACTTTGTTGAAGCTGTCGTCAAAACGTTGTGACAAACTGTTAATAAAAATAAAACTTTTTTAAGGTTCCGTACCTCAATACTTTATTGGATCACTTTCTTTGTTGTCCGTCTGTTTTGTCTTCAAGATTTTTTTATTTACACTTTTGAAGGACAGCAGACGGCTACAGCAGTTACAACAATAAATCTTATTTTGTGTCTCGTCTATTGTCCATCAAATAGAAATATAATGTTCTTAAGATAATCTGTGTCAAAGAATAAGTCACTAGAATAACATTTCTCGAATAATGTACCTATCCAATATACGAAAAAGTTGAAGAAAAGCATATTTTTATAATAATACTTTTAGGGGATTAACAAGTTAAGAAGCTTTTAGTGACTTACAAGTACTGAAAACTCTGAATCAGATCATAAGGATTCATATTGAATTATAAATTATGATTTAACAAGGCGTGCATAATGAATTACTTTTGCAAAATGTTTTTAACATTGGGAATAATAATAAACATCCTTAAGATTTTGTTTTTATGAAGAAGATTCTTTGAAGATTCAATTATTAGAATCATCAATGAAATAAAAGAATCATATCAGTAATCAATGTTGGATAAAACAAAAAAAAATACATTTTTGGGCGATGTTCGGACATTTCTATAATGTTTGATCTTAGGAATTCCTGAGTCCTCAGTTAATTTATTCGAATCAAGTCATAAAAAGTAACAAAATGTAGGTATATATAATTACATATATTATGTCAAAATTGCATATTATGTTTTCCAATTCTCGAATCTTGTCCAGTACCCTATTTAATCCTAATCCTAACTAATATTATAAATACGAAAGTGAGTTTGTTTGTTACCTCTACACGCTTTATCTACTGAACCAATCTTCCTGAAATTTCGCATACACATAGTTAGAAGTACGGCGAAGGACATAGGGTTTCATCCCGGGAAAAAACACTGTTCCCGTAGGATGTACACGCGGGCGAAGCCACGGGCAAAAGCTAGTGTTAAATAAACTTCACTTACTTGATGAGCTTTTGGTGTCTCTTGATCAACTCTTTCATTTCTATTCCACTATCAGCCTCTCCATCTTTTTGTTTTTTGATTTTATTTTTAATAGGTTTCACATACACATCACTTCTCTTAACAAACTGAATTCGGCGACTAAATGTGAGTGTGACGTCCTACGGCAAGGTTACGTGCCCCGTCCACCGCACGTAACCGTACATCGCAACCAGATATCCTGATGTTCCACCGTAACCACCAGGACAATGAGTATATCCGGACACACGTCCGTCCACCACAACGTATCGTAACAGAATGCGCAGTACGCACTGACACATCCCCACACCACCGGGCAGTGGTGGGGGCGACGTATACAACACCATACGTCACAGTGAGCATACGGCTACCATGAGGAATTCGCAACCAAGATAAATATATAAACATTTTAAAACTGCAAATTGAAAAAGTATAAGTATGTGAAATAATAGACAGTGAAGAATCTGGGAGTTATCTTCGACGACACCCTGTCTTGGGTTCCCCATATAAACGAGGTTAGCCGTAGGGTTTTTGTTGCTCTTCACTCTTTGAGAAGACTGCAAAATTTTTTACCTATTAAAACTAAAACTATGCTGGCTCGTTCCCTAATAATACCACTCATTGACTACGCTGATGTCGCCTTCTTAGATCCTTCTCAGGAACTTCTTAATAAACTAGAACGCTTACAAAATGTTTGCATCCGGTATATTTTTGGACTCCGTAAATATGACCACATATCTGAGTTTCGAGATAAATTGAATTGGCTTCCTATTAGGGCTCGGCGTAACCTGCATATCCTTTCTCTTCTCTTCAATGTTCTTTTCAACCCTTCATTTCCTAATTACCTTCGTGATTGTTTTACTTTTCATCACACTGATTCTCGCTTGCGCTCCTGTAATAAGCTTCTCCTCTCCACACCTGAGTTCTCTTCGCGTTCTTTTTCGAATTCCTTCTCTGTCAAAGCACCTCGCCTTTGGAACTCTCTTCCTTTAGACACCAAAATGGCACCTTCCCTTGACTCCTTTAAAAATCGTGTTGCAAAATCCTTTTCCTTATCCTGACTTTCTATTTGTTTCTTTTTTGTTTTTCCCCTTTTCCTCTTTTCTAATTGTGTATTATTGAGCTTTACTTTCATTACTCTTTCTATCTTAGTTTAATAGTAGTATATATATATTAATTTCTATAAAATGTATGTATTGTATTGATTGTTTGCACAGCCTCTGCCCCACAGAGCATTTGTGCTCTGACCTTTGTGTTATTATATATATTTTTTCGTACCGGTTGACTGGAAGAGATCCCTTCATGGGATAAGTCCGCCGTTGCCCCTTTCTGGATTTGTAATTAGTATCTATTGTATTTATGTCATTGTGCAATAAAGTTATTACAAACAAACAAACAAATAGATGTTACCCGCGGCTTCCCTCGCAGAAAATAAAGAATCTTTGTAACCACTTGGGGGTTGATTTGGGAATGAAAATTAACATTTATTTGACCACGTACTTCACACTATATTCTTGCAAAATTTCATCAAAATCGATCCAGCGATTTAACTGTGAAAGCTTACAGATAGACAGTCCGAATAGACATACAGACTTTCTCATTATGATATCAGTATGGATATGGAAGTATGGATTTCCACTACTTACAGCTAACAAACACAAGTCTTAAATTAGAAGAATAATACTTTTACTTACTAGTATAGGCCTGGAATATATATATTGCGATATATCTGAAGAAAGTCTCAGTCGGGTTGAAAGAATAGCTGCCGGAGAATGGCAGTAGCCACTCGAAGTCCTGTTTTAAAATAAATCGTTGAAGCAAACCCTCTAGTATAGGTGTGAATGTGTACAGGAAGGAGCAGCTCATACTTGTGTAGTTAGGGTTGCCAGGTCGCCAAACCTAATAGCCGGACAGACCAGCCATTTTGGCCGGACATTTGGGTAGAAAGGCCGGACACCCTACATTATTGAGGATTTTGTCTCAGTATTAATAGGTACGACAAAAAAATTGTATGTAAAATCAAGCTTTTTTGGTAATACCGACAGAGCACAGGGAGGCAGGCGTCGCGCGTCGGTCGACTCTCGTCGCCTGCGCTCGGCCTCGCTCGGCGCTCGCTCGTTTGCGAAATGTAAAAAGCCTAACAAAAGCCGGACAGGCCGGACACCGTTCATTTTGGCCGGACACGCAATCAAAAAGCCTACCTATGTCCGGCTTTATCCGGACGCCTGGCAACCCTATGTGTAGTAGATTACTGGAAGATCAAAGCTTCGTTTGCAGAAACAATTAACATATAGGTGAACCATGAAGCAAAAAAGAGAAAAAAAAAAACAGAGGCAAATGAGGCCCAGGGTGTCCCAAGGGATTATTGTTTTTTTTTAACTATACTTTTTAATAAGTAAACTATATAACAATGTTATAGGCTAATTATTTTCGCGGCGACTAACCACTTAAAGGGCAAATAACTGTTTTGTTATTAAAAAAATAACTTAGCAGCGATTAAATATTGTAGCAATAATTATATTAGATGAGCTTCAAAACGCAAGGATTAATAAAACTAAATAGCTACTTTAAGGTTTAAAACATATTAAACAGTACCATTGAAATCATAGGCAAGGTGCTATAAATAATGATATGGCGACTAATATTACAGTGGGATAACAATAATTTTATTAATGACACCTATAAGCTTCCATATAAAAATACATTTTCGGGCTGCGATGCGCAAGTAGCTGTAAAAATTAAAAAGGGTACTATAATTAAGTATTAAGATTTCAGTATTTTATTTTTATAATCATAATGTAATGAAAACGGCTAATAGTGTGCTCGTTGCATAGAAGCAGAGTGCCAAAATCAAAACCTGCCCTAATAATACAATAGTTTTTTAGGGTTCCGTACCTCAAAAGGCGAAAACGGAACCCAGGAACTTTTCTCAGGAATGCTTAAAGGTAACAGTAAAAAAATAATCAAAATTATACGTCAGTGCGATCAGGAGATATTACCGTAAATGTTGCGATTTTTTGCATATTTTGCGATTTCAGACAGCAATCAAAACCTATGGGTACTTCCGTTGACCAAAAATTATGAAATTAGGAATAAATCTGAAAGTTGTAAATATGTTGTTGGAAGTCTAGAAAAAAGTGTTACAAACTTATTTTTTGCGCTTGATGAATTATGCTTAGTATAAATCCTAGGGATCTAACTGCAAAGTTAAGTTTGTTTTTGAAACTAGTTGGTCTTTTAGTTGGAGCTATAATGTAAGATGATTTGCGTATACGGAACCCTCCTCGGTGCGCGAGCTTGACTGGCACTTGGCCGGTTTTTTTTTATTCTAATAATTGTTAGTTTTTCTATTCATTGTACTTCGGTATAGCTACTATCGTTTGTAATTTTGATTTAATAAATAAAGACATTTAATTATTCTTCCTTTATGACTTTTACTTTTTCGCCATTGTAAAAGAATGTCAGTCAAGAAATAAAATTATGGACTAACAATTTTTTTTTGCATGTCACTATTTTCTATATTTAGAGCTCTTAAACTGTCCCACTTAGTATGTTTTTTATGACCATATTCAATTTTTTTTCTCATCTCAGTTAACTCTATATAAAACCTCATTGTATAAGCCAAGCCAATTTTCTAATTTTTTATCCGCCGCCATGTGTTTGCTTAACAATAAATTTTGTTACCAAAACAAAAAACCAATGTCAGTTTAAATTAAAACAAAGCTTAAAACTGATTATTTAGCTGCTACTTTCTACTTAAATGTATCCCTCACTGTAACTCCCAACCTATAATTTTTGCTACCGGCTTAAATATTTATTCAGTATAATTTGTCGCCGCGTTAAATACATGCCAATGTTATATATCTACTTTTCGCATGATTTTTGTATGAGAAAATTTAATCGAAAAATAAATTTAAAAAAATTCATGCTTATGACAAACAACAATTCTACGACGCGACTGCAATTATATACATAATAATATACTGGCGTATATTACAGGGTTATTTTGTAACTACTGGCCAAATTTTTACAATATGCTCAGTACTTGGAATACAACTACGTCCGAAAGAAATTTATAGTAAAAGAATGACATAAACTTTCAACTTTTCATACTAAGTCCCATCAGCTGATCGACCAATTTGTATAAGAAGCAAAAATTTTTTTTCATTTTTTGACTTGCTTATTTTCATAATAATAATAATAATGTCTTGATGTAAAAGCACTTGGTTGAAAACCCGTGCTTTTACAAAATATACCAGGGCAACCTGAGCACAAAGAGTGGATAAAAACATAATAATAATAAACGTTTATTTCCTCACCATAACCAGTTATCACAATTTTAACTTATAACTATTTTGTAATCTAAATACAAAAGGGATTATGGTGGGCTGGCACCTGAACTAGGAGAGTTCCTGTGTCTCAGGTTACCAACCCTTCACCCAAATTAATACAATTCAAATTGATGTTGAGGTATGTATAGGTGAACATTATGTTTTAAGGAAAAAATAAATAAATATAGTTACTATTATAGACAGCTACAATGGTAAACAACGCTAATACAGAGGCCACAATTAAGTTAGATAGAAAAATATTAAATATAATTTACAGTAGTGTTTCATATATAATACACCACATCAGATGAAATCTGCATTGTAAAATGTATGTATGTATGTTAAGCAAAAATGATAGGAATCCAGAAAAAGTAAAATAACAATAACATCAACCAAATCTGCTGCGAAAATTTGGCCAATGGTTTCAAAATAACCCTGTATAAGTTTATGACTGCAATCGTCGATCGTGTAGTGCGGTCATTTGATTCGCAGTTTTTTTTTTTGAAAATTTCTACATACTAATAATTTTTTTGGTTTCGTTTTTTCACCTGTAGGTACTTTCTGCTATAAGCCGGAAAACATAAAATTTAATAAATTTTTTTTTTTTTCTATGTCGAATCTTGCGATCAGCCCTTTTGGCTATGAGCAGATGTGCTGTGTGATTGCGAGATCGTGTAAGTTGTTCCCCAGCAGGAATAACTTTTACTTATAGTTGGAACTCAATCCGAGCTCCTTAGTTCCAGGATTCTACGGCGCTTCAGTCTGTTTATGCAGTCTGAGATGGTGAGTTGTTGGGCGAGCTGGTTTGGATGGTTTTCCAGTCTGATTTTGTACGTCTTTGCGTGGCTTTTTATTTCATCCTTCACAGTAGGTATGTTTAGATGCTGGTGAACTTCTGAGTTTCGTATGTACCACGGTGCATCACAAATTTGTTTCAGAATATAGTTTTGTGTTCTCTGTATTTTCTCAATGTTGGTGGCACAGGCAGCTCCCCACAGCTGGATCCCGTATACCCAGACTGGTTTTATAACAGAATTATAAATCAAAAGCTTGTTGTCAGTGCTTAGTCTGGAATTTCTTCCTAGTAGCCAGGACAACCCTCTGTATTTAGAGTTGATTTCATTTCGCTTGCATTCTATGTGTCTATTCCAAGTCATTCGGCGATCTAGATGCAAACCCAAGTATTTCACAGAGTCGCCTCGTGGAAGCTCTCTACCACCCAGCTGCACAGGGGGGCATGTTTCTTTTTTCAAAGTGAACGTGACTTGCACGGATTTACTAGTGTTCGCTTTGATTCTCCATTTTCTGAACCATTCGTCGACCTCAGTGAGACTGCTTTGCAGTTTTGTTGACGCGTCTGTAGCATTTTTGCTGGAGACTAGTATTGCCGTATCATCTGCATAGGTAGCAATGACAGCGTCTGGTGATTGAGGAAGGTCAGCCGTAAAGATGGTGTACAGAACAGGTCCCAGGACTGAGCCCTGTGGAACTCCGGCAAATATGTCATAGAACGGTGACGTACAGTTCCCTTCTTTTACTTGAAATATTCTATCAGTGATATAGGATTTGAGGATAGGATAAAAACTGTGAGGTAAGAGGAGTTTGATTTTGCACAAGAGTCCTTTGTGCCACACTCTATCAAAGGCTTGTTGGACATCCAGGAACGCAGTCGAGCAATATTCTTTACGTTCGAGGCTGTCGCTAATTTTTTTGCACACTCTGTGGATTTGTTCAGTAGTGGCATGTTGCGGTCTAAAACCGAATTGGTGGCCTGGTATCACCGAGTTCTCATTCATTGCTTGTGTGAGTCGTTTCAGGAGCACTTTTTCAAAGAGTTTAGCTACAATAGGCAATAGGCTTATGGGTCTGTAGGATGTTATCTCATTAATTGGTTTCCCCGCTTTATGTACCATTATGATTTGCGAGACTTTCCAAGACGCAGGGAAGTGGGCTACTTTTATGGCACAATTGAATAAGGTGGTAAGAAACACTATTGCCTTTCGAGGTAGTTCTGACAGTACTATTTTATCTATTAAATCAAATCCCGGGGCTTTTTTATTCTCCAATCTATCTATATATATAAAAGAACAAGGGTGTCTGATAAATCAACGCCCAGCCTAAACCATAAAAGCTATAAACTTGAAATTTGGACCGAAGTTTTATGTTAATACGTAGTGCTCAGATAAGAAAGGATTTTTCAAAATTAGACCCCTAAGGGGGTTAAAATTGAGGGCAAAGTTTGTATGAAAAAAAAAAAAAATCTTCACTGATTTACTTGAAACTTGGCAAGAATGCTTCTCAACAAAAATAACCAATGGCGTGTTTCAGCGTTTTTTGAAATTCAACCTCTAAAGGGGTAAAAAAGGGGAGGTAAACTAATTTATCATCACAAAACCGAAACTATAAAAGCTATAAACGTGAAATTTGGTTAGTGTCTTCATTATACAATATACTGCCCACATAAGAAAGGGTTGTTCACAATTTCAACCCTTACAGTCCAAAAAAGGGGTGAATTTGCGTACCTTTAGACAAATCCCATTTGAAATTTCGCCAGTTACAAGCAATGCATGTTGGCCTATTGGTAGAGGCCGCGGAATATTTTTTTAAGTACAGGGTTCGAATCCTGCCAGATGTGACTTTTTTTTTCCATTTTTTTTTGCGTTTTGTATAAGTTTTTTAGAATTCTATATTTTTTTAAATATTTTAGTAAAGAAATATTTCAAGAAAGTAGCTGGAAGTAGCTGGATCGAATCCTGCCACTAACAATAATTTTCTGTTTTCGTTTTTTATTTGTTTTCTAGAATTAATTTCTTACTTTTTTTTTAATTTTGAAAAGAAACGAATAAATTCATTTGCAAATTTATTTCCGGTCATCTACTGATTTATTTTTATTTATTTATTTAACTTTATTACACAAGTAAAAGGCGGACTTAAAGCCTGGGGCTTTTTCTACCAATCAACCAACTGGGTGATGTAGAAACAGTAACATGTAGCAGGTAGTGCAAAAAGTTTGATTGGAGAATTAAAGAATTAAGAGTTCACAAAAATACGGTACACGTAATTTATATAATATATAAATAACAAGTCATAAACTACATTTAAAGTTACATATATCTAATATTGTATACAACGATAAACTATACATAGACTACATAGACTACTTATCAACTATCTGACAGACATTTAAGATAATGAGCGCGAACTTTATTTTTAAATGTTAAGCGAGTTTGAGCCTTCCTGATATCAATTGGTAGGGAGTTCCAGAGGTTAGATGCTGATTGTGCCAAGCAAAATAATATCCAATAGATGGCGTTGATAAAATGAGAAATGTAAGCTGAAATTATTTCTCAATATTTTCAATAGATGGCGCTGCGCAATTTTGGTGATTTCTACTTCGCGCTTAGGGGTCGTGGGTATAATAATAAAACAGTAAAGATATTTTGTCTGTACAGTACATTTAGTATTTTTGACTGAAATGGATAGAGGGACACTTAAAAAGAATAACAGAAAGCAAAAACATTTTTTTGGAATTTTTTGTCTGTCTGTCTGTCCATCTGTATATGTATGTACGCGTTACACGCAATATCTGCTGGACGGATTTGAATGAAACTTTTTTTGTTGTATAGCTATTAAGCCTGGGCAACATATAGGCTATAAGTGATTTTGAAAACTGGAACACCTGATGAAGAACCTTAACAGAACAGCTAAACTACAAGAAATATGGAAATGGTACCTTTGGAAAAGTTTATCAATCTGACGAGCATTTTCTGTTGACGTATAAAAATCGAAGATCAGGATCATCTGATGAAGAATTCCAAGGGACCAGCTACACTATTACATATTTGGAAATGGCGCCTTAGCAAAAGTCATTTAACCTGATGAGCATTTTCTGCTGACGTATAAAAATTTAAGTTTATGCAACATCTGATGAAGAACTCCAAGAGACCAGCTACTCTATAAAAAATGGAAATGGGGCCTTAGCAAAAGTCGTTCAACCTGATGAGCATTTTCTACTGACGTATAAATAGACAGGACACGGAATAGGATAAAGAGGGACTCTGGGTGGTAGTGGTGGTACACGGGAAATTGTAGATAACGAGCAGACGAAGATCGTTTATTGAATGAAATATCACTTTTGATTCATTTTAACACCGCGACTGTACTACGAGTACCTAATATATTCCCGCGGGACACGGGATAACCAAATAGCTGAAATTTTGAGTACTGGAGTTTAGGTTACTACAGTTTGGAACACAAAAAGATTTTTCATCTAAGGAAACTCACGCGGGCGAAGCCGCGGGCGGCAGCTAGTTGACTTATAATTGTTGATATCTCTCTTGGTGTTACAACTTTTAATGGGAGTTCAAGTTGTAGATCTCGTTGTAGGATTTCATCAATATCTTCCTCCCCTACTGCCGAATGGGATTCATTTGGAACAAATACTTCGGCAAGATGTTGAGCAAATGCTTTCGCTTTTTCTTGCTTGGATCTAGCCCATCTGTTCCCCTCCAGACGTATAGGCGGTTTTGGATTTATGGGTTGGTTGACATTTTTACAGGCTTTCCAGAGTGAGTAGTCACTTATTCTAGTAGCAGTAAGCGACTGTATATTTGCTTCAACAGTTGCGTTTTCAGTTTCTGCGATCAGTTGTTTTAAGTATTTTATGCAGTTGTTGAGAGCTCTTTTATCCTCTGGATGTCTGCTAGTGTGCCAGACTCTACGTAGTCTTCTCTTTTCTATAATGACATCTCTAATTTGCATTGGTACGTAATTATGCCTTGGATTTTTTAGATTGACCTCTGTAGTACTCCTCCAACATGCATCCTGCACTACTTTTGTGAATGTTTCTGCGGCATCGTCAATTTCGTTTGCAGTTTTTAAGGAAATATTTAGATTTAAGCTCTCTTCGACTAAAGCTCGAAAAAGGTCCCAGTTTGTTCTCCTATTATACAGTCTTGCCTGCTTCTGGCATTCTAGGATGTTATTACTAATTGTTAGAATGACGGGAATGTGGTTTGATGAACCGTCGAGGCACCCATCGATCTGATAGAAGAGCCTAGAAAGACCCTTTGTAATGAAGAAGTCTAACACATCAGGTAGCCTGTTGGGATCAGTTGGCCAATGAGTGGGCTCGGCTGTGGCTATTGTGGTAAGGTCATTCGTATCTACACACTTCTTCAGTTCTCTGCCTCTTGTCGAAATTAGTCTCGAACCCCAATGTGTGTGTTTACAATTCCAGTCGCCACCTGCTATAAAGCGGGGGCCTAAACTTTTTATATATTCTGTTAATTGCTCTTCTTTAATTTTGTGCTTAGGTGGGCAATATACCGATGAAATTATAAAGTCTCCGTTTTTATCTTTTACAGTGACTGAAGTAGCCTGGATGTGTTCGGTTTTAAATTGAGGCATTTCATAATGATCTATAGACGATCTAATGAGTATGGCTGTACCTCCATGTGCAGTTCCATCCGGGTGGTTTGTTGTATATATATTGTAATTCTTGATTTCTATTTGGCTACTGTTGGTAAAGTGAGTTTCGGAGATTAGGAGAATGTCAAGATTGTGCATATTAAGCAGTATCTCAACTTCACCTTTGTTGGGAGATAGGCCATCTGTATTCCAAGTGGCAATCTTTGTTGAGGTAAACACTATGCTAATTTACTGACGAGTGTTGTTAAGAGCCCCATCATAGTGCTCATTTGTTGAAGGATCAGATCTATTTGTTTAGCTTGTTTTTGGAATATTTCTTCTAATCTGCTATAAGTTAGTTGTTGTTGGTTTTCTGGTTTGGGTTGGATTTCAGGTTCGGGTTGTTTTCTTCTTTTGTGCGGCGAGTACAGTTTTACGATTTCACTATATTTTGTTGCAGGTTCGGTCTTATTTTCATTTTTTTGCGTGTTGTGATTGTTCTGTACATTGTCTGAAGTTGCGGTGACAGGTGCGCGATGGTTTTTCGTCTTATTGAAATTATTTCTCTGCATTTTCCTAGCCAGTATTTCTTTATAGACCTCGCATCCTTTATAGTTAGAGGGATGTGGGCCAAAGCACAAAGCACATGTTGCAGGTGTGGAGCGGTCGACTTTTGGGCAGTCTTTTGTTTTATGCGAATCAGCGCATTTTAGGCATCGGAATGGTCTCATGCAGTAGTTTTTAGAGTGTCCATACTGCTGGCACCTTTGGCACTGAATGATTGTTGTTCTTTTTTTGGGGTCTTCTATGGATACAAACTGGTGGAAGATAACTGACACTTGTTTAGCTGCTTTGTTATTAGCACCTGGTTTCAAGTTAACAAAGAAAGTAGAGGTGGGTTTTTTGTCTGGTCCATATCTTGCGTTTATGATTTCTCCGAAAACTTGGTTACCAGTTTCTTCAAAAGCTTTTTTAATTTCTTCGTGTGGAGTTGTGTGATGCAGGTTTTTAACTACCAGTCGGTAACATCTTTCCTCTTTTCTATTAAAAGTATGGCCTATTAATCCATTATCTCTGATCACTGACACAATTTTTTTGTAGAGTTCAACATTTTCTGTAGTGATTCTTATTTGATTTTTGTTGATGATTTTGTAATTAAATGTTGCTCCAATGGTCACTGTTCCTAGTAGTTCGGTGAGATTTTTTACGTCCTCTACTCCATATAGTATGATAGGAGGTGGTTTACTAGGTTTTTTCTCTTTGGTAGAGTGGTTTGAATCCGGTGTGTCATTTTGTTCATCAGTATTTTTGAGGGGTAGTCCTGCAAATCTGTTTGAGGTTGGAATCGCTTCTGGAGATTGTCGTTCTGAAAACTTCCTCTTCTTGTGTTGATTGACAGGAACTCTTTGCCAGTTGGGTGGTTCAATACTTTTTAATTCTAATTGTGGGGTTTCTTTCTGGCTTTCTACGTTATTGTTCTGTGGAGATTTCCCAGGTTTGGTGTTTTTAGGTTTTTGTGTAAAGAGGCTTGGATGAAATGCCTGTTGGACATATTTTTTACCTTGTCCAGACTGTTTTACAGCCAAGGATTCTTTTATTGCCGAGTTTGTAATTGATTTTTGTGGTGTTTTTGCTTCGCTGATATCTTCGTCACTTAGTAGGATTGTGCCCCCCCCAGAATACGTGGGGCAGCCTGAGTTAGACTCAGGGAGGGATTCTCCAGCAATGCTGGTACCCTCCTGGGGTAGATTCTCTTTCAATACTACTTCCATGATTTTCATCCTCTTTTAACTACTCCAGACATTTTTGGGGCTGCTTAGGTCCCAAGGCTCGCTGAAGCCTCATCTAATCAGGATCTGACCAGGAGTATGGTTATAGCTGTGATCTTTCTGAAAAATCTGAGAGCTGCCGTTGACCTTTCTTTGGGTTCATCCGCCACCATCTCTTCTGTACGTTCCAGCCTAAAGGTACAGCACTAAAGACGACCTTGGACGAAGTTGGAGCAGCTCGCTATAGGGGTTTGATAACGGAGTTTCCATCTCCGGCCTGTTTGGTCCGCGGGGGGTATTTTATTTCCCCCCTACCCTGCATATCTGCCGAGCATTCCCCTATCCGCCACCTGGGGACGCGTTCTCTAGGGGTAAGGCTCCCCGTTTGCTCTTTTCACTTAGCCCGACGTGCTAAGTTTATCAAGCGGTGCTTAGTTCATTTTACAGTGTGATTATTTCAAACGATTAACGGTTATTACCGAGAAAACAGCTCTAGAAATTTATTAAAAGTATTTTTATTTTTCTGATAAGACGGGCTAGGACATTTGAATAATGCCAGACCAGGGATATATTTATCGTACAGTAAATCTAATCAGTTTCTATTTTAATACTTTTGAGCTTTGGTAACTTGTCATACAAGAAATGTAAGTTGCAGGAGTTCAACATTTTGAAGCAAAAAATTAAGGGCTTTACAAAATCGGGACTAATCAATCCACTTATAATCTTAAGATCCATGATGATGATGCAAAGAAAATACTTCTGTAATCGGAAGTTCAAAACCTGCTGGATGTTTACTGAGTAATATAATGTAAAGGTTTTTGTGAAAATTTGATAGTTTTGGAATAGAATATTATGTAAATAAAGTTTGATTTTTAAACAACTTATTTTGAACAATACATAATATTATCAGACTTGAACTAGAAGCTAGACGGACAGATTGAGAACTTAAATGTCTAGAAGAAAAAAAAACTGAAAATGCGTCCTAGAATAAAATAAAACCAGAATTGAAACTCCTGTTGCAAATAGCTTTACGAATACAATGCAATGAATTCTACCATTTACATAGAGGTAGTAGGGCATTATTGGGCTTTTCAGAACAGACCCATCCTATAGAGCTCATTTCATTCGCTCTATAGAATGGGTCAGTTCTGAAAAACCCAATAATGCCCTTATAAATATAATATAGTGTAGATACTAAATTACCTTATGAGATTCGACGATTCCGCACACACAATTTTCAGTAGCAAATAAAAAATTACTGCAATCTAAAATCAGATTGAACTAAATTTATTTCTCGGTACCCAGTAAAAAGTTATGTATAAAAACAACGATATTTTTCAATCCTTATCATTCTTTTAATGACATTCTAATTAATCACTAGAATGAAATTTGTTAAACAAACTCAAAATTTAAAGTTAGACAAAATTTGTCCTGATCCAAAAACAGATGTTCAACGTCATGGCACTCTTTTGCCAAACACTATAAGATGTTTAATTTGTGGACCATCAAACAGTGGGAAGACAAATGTCATAATTGGTCTTCTATTACACGAAAATGGCTTACGCTTTAAAAATGTATATATTTTTTCTAAAACTTTGTACCAACCAAAATATAAATATTTAGAGAATGTATTTAATTTAGTTCCAGAAATTACATTTGCCAAATATCAAAGCAATGAACTTATACTAAGCCCACATGATGCGAAACCATATTCAGTAATAATATTTGACGACGTTGCATGTGAGACCCAAACCAATATTCGTGATTATTTTGCAATGGGAAGGCATAAATTTATAGACTGCTTTTACATAAACCAAACATATTCCAAAATTCCGAAACAGTTGATTAGAGATAATGCAAATCTGCTTGTAATTTTTAAACAGGATGATATAAATTTACGTCACATATATGATGAGCATGTTAACACTGATATGATGTGGACTGACTTCAGAAAAATGTGTTCAACAATATGGAAGGAGCCCTATAACTTCTTGGTAATTAACAAAGATTGTTCGAAAAATAATGGTTGTTACAGAATGAACTTTGATACATACGTGTCCTTTGATAAATAAGTCCATATATAAGGTGGACTCAAATTAACTACAAATATTTTCAGGGCTGGCTCCAGGGGGCTAAATAAACGTATTGGAGATACAATTTTAAAAATCGATACGCTAGTTTTTTCTTTGTTTTTTCTAACAAAAAAAATATTATTAAATGATGACATTTAGTATCATACTGTAGTTAAATGTGTAGACTTCATACCTTTTTAAGCTCCTCCCACCAATTAATAGTTGAATGAAATTGATTTGCTGTATTCCTCTTTATTTATGAAAAGTGCGTGAAAGACAGAGATGTCAAGCGATTTATTATACGTAAACGACAGCGACCGACCGGTGGGCGGGGCGGCTTTTGTTTGTGTGTGTCATTTTAATTGTCATTTTCCGCAAAGCTGTGTACAGGATGTTATAATGTTATGGTTTTCAAAAAACATAAACGTTAATTTTTCTCGAAAACTAGCGTGTAGAAAATTGAAAAAACCACTGATATACTTTCTAAATAATATCAGTAATTAGCCCTGAAAATATTTGTAGTTAATTTGTGTCCACCTTATATAATAAAGGATATCAATAAATTTTGTCATTATAACTTTAATAACACACCTTGTGCAACGTAAGTTTGATTAAAATACAAATATGGAAAAAGAATTAAAATCGCAAATTGTACAGGTAGCAGAAGTCGTTAAAAAGAAAATCAAAGATATGCGGTCTTTGGAATCTCACAATGAAAATATTTTAGAAAAAGTATTTAAACCTGTTACGAATCCATTAAATGAAATAATTAATGCAAAAAATTCAATTTCGCTATCAAAAGAACAAACTGATGATGGTATGTGGGAATCGAAACATAGTAGTCCGGAATCATATTTCAATAAAACTCTTAAGAGGAAATCATCAATTAGCCATCAACAAGATAATTCTGATGAAGAAATTGATAATAACGAAGAATTTAATGAAGAAGAAAATATAAATAATTCATCATTTAAAACAACTGTATCTACACAGAGTCCTTCTAAAAGTGATATAGATTGGTCGCTTAGCTCTGAAGTATTTGAAGATGTCCCTTTTGGTGTTCGAAGAGATCGAGGTAAACTTATGATGGGTACATCACGCGTAGATGTACAGGATAATACTATACAAGTAGCGGGTAAGGTGTATGAAATTACACCTGGATTGATGGAACTATTGTTCAAAAAAGTTCCTACTTTAAACTTGATAACAGAAAACGATTGTAAAAAATATAAAACTATGCTATTAGAAACGAATGCTCATCGTCGAGATTATGATCCTAATCAACCAATAAAAACAAATAGGGGGAGGAAATACTTAAGAATTATTAAACCACTCTTTAAGTTACGTAAGCCTTCAACGTCGTCCGTTTCTAATAGTGTGAGCGAAGGAGAGGGTCTCATTCTTAAAAGAATTTAAAAAAGGATACTGATTATGTCTACTGGGATGATCCTAATGAACTTGTTGAAAGATTGAAATTACTGATAGCATCCAAAGAAGCTGGTAACACTGGACTTGATAATGAAATAATTTCAATTATAGAAGAATTACGAGAAAGTGGAATTATAAATTGATCTTCAAATAATTAAATGTTTTATTTGAGATTTAGCCCTTAACTCATTCGGATCTCGAAATTAAAATGAATATTGATAAATTTGGTCATCATGTTCATAAACGCTTACGATTGTCAGAAATGCTGGACTTTACTGATAAATATTTAGCTAAAAATCAAAACGGTGACTATGACTTGCAAAAATCACGATTAACTGGTGTGAAACTTCCTGTGACACCAAATGACGTTTCAAGTAAGGAATACGTTGATAATAAAAGCGCTCTTTATATTTCAAAAGATGAAATGGTGAAAATTATGGACACAATAAAAGCAGATATCCAAACTTATTTTACACAGTTAGATACAAAATTTTGTACCAAAGAGTACGTTGAGAAATTAATTCTTAAACCGCAAAATGTCCAAAAAGCAGGTGGTTAATGAAATTCATAAACCAGCACGTAAAAATTTTGATCGACGTTCTGTTATTTTAAAAGGAATAGATGACTTATGGCAAGCGGACTTAATAGATTTGAAATCATTAAAAAAATATAATAATGGGTATGTTTATATATTAGTAGTAATAGATTGTTTTTCGAAATATGCATGGGTATATCCATTGCAATCCAAATCTAAAAAAGAAGTTACTATCGCATTTGATTTTATAATAACAAAGAGCAAACGCATACCAAAAAATTTGCAAACAGATATGGGAACAGAATTCTATAACGAATCGTTTCAAAAACTCATGAGTTATTTAAAAGTCAATCACTATTCATCATATTCAACCAAAAAAGCGTCAATAGTGGAAAGATTAATAAGAACTTTAAAAAGTAAATTATACAAACGTTTTCATTATTACAGTAGCTATAAATGGCTCGACATTTTAGAAAATGTTATAAAAGATTATAATAATACTATACATAAAGTAATTAAATTTAAGCCCTCCGATGTAAACAAAAAAATGAAAATCAAGTAAGAAATAATATTCTGAAATTTCAACACAAACATGACAATATTTCAACACCTAAATTTAAGAAAGGTGATTTTGTTCGAATAAGTAAATTCAAAGGAAGTTTTGATAAAGGTTATACACCAAATTGGTCAACTGAAATATTTACTGTTAAAAATGTTAATAATACCAATCCAGTTACTTATCATATACAAGATGCAAGAAAACAAGATATATCAGGTTCGTTCTATCAAGAAGAGTTGCAAAAAACAAATCATCCTAATATATATTTGATTGAAAAAGTTATCAGAAAAAAGGAAACAAGTTATTCGTAAAATGGCTGGGACTTAGCGATAAAGAAAATAGTTGGATCGATAAAAAAACTATTTTGCACTAATATAAAGACAAGAAACTTGATTTTGTGTCACTTTACTCAAAGAGATGCAAGGAGGAGGACTTGTTAATAATATAATAAACCGTCTACCATTTGAGTTACACTTACCGGGGTATAATTATTGTGGACCAGGAACAAAACTAAAAGAACGACTATTACGAGGGGACAAAGGAATCAACAAATTAGACGAAGCCTGCAAATATCACGATATTGCATACTCAAATTTTTCTGATTTAGACAATCGTCATAAAGCGGACTTAAAGCTAATAAATATGGCTCAAAAGCGATTGAAGTCCAAAGATGCAAGTAAAAGTGAAAAACTAGCATCATGGTTGGTCAGCAAAGTTATGAAAGCTAAAGTTAGAACTGGTGCCGGGGTTAAAACATTTAAAACAATTATTTCCAAAATACGATCAAAGATAAAAAAATTCAAACCAAAAAATAACTTAACTGCTATAAATTATGCTTATAAAGCCGCTAAAAAAATTTGTCCTAAAAAATGTCATATTCGACTGCCTAGAGTTATACCAATTCCAAAGACAGGTGGTATCTTACCTTTGATACCAATTTTTGCTGGTCTGTCTGCGCTCGGAGCTTTGGTTGGTGGTGCAGCTGGCGTAGCCAAAACAATAAATGATTATAAGACAGCTCAACAAAATTTACGAGAGTCTGAACGTCATAACAAAACAATGGAGGCAATTGCTATTGGAAAAGGACTTTATATCAAACCATACAGAAAAGGAAATGGGTTATTTATTAAATCTAAAAAAAAACTAATTGGCAGGCTACCCAGACGTGCTCTTACAAATATTGATATCCTCAAACAAGGCAAAAATATTCCATATTTTCGTGGAGTTTATATGAGAGATCAATTGCCTAACAAACCGAAGGCAATAGAGTGCGGTGTTGTTAATTTAGATAGTCATAATTCTGGTGGTACTCACTGGGTAGCCTATGTAAAAGTTAAAGAAGAGTGTGAATACTTTGACAGTTTCGGCGACTTAAAGCCTCCTATTGAGTTGGTTCAATATTTAAAAGGAAACAAAATTACATACAATTACACTCGTTTTCAAAATTTCGATACTGTTAATTGCGGTCACTTATGTCTTCAATTTTTGCAATCATTTTGGAATAATCAGGATGTATATTAACTTATACCTTTGTGTATGACATCATTTGCACAATGTCATTCACACTGTCTATAACAGGTAACAGCTCTGTGTTATCCACAAACTATTCTCCTACTTTGCAACTCGAAGGAAACTATGAATGCGCTTTATTACACTTTTATACTTTCAATACTATACCCAATGTCACTAAACTCAATAATAGATTCCATTATGGTGCTGATGAAGTTATAGAAATTCCTGAAGGAACATATGAATTTCAAGACATTTATGATTTTTTGAAATTGAATATAAAAAATTGTGTTATTACATTAAATTGTAACAATAACACCTTAAAAACTACGATTTTTTGTACCAAAAACATACATTTTGAAAAGCAAAATTCTATTGGAAGTTTATTAGGTTATGGTAAAACGGTTTTAAAAAGTAATAAAACGCATGAGTCTCTCCTGCCAATAAACATTTTGTCAACAACTGTGGTGCGAGTAGAATGTGATATAACTAGTGGATCGTACATTAATGGAAAATCGAGCCATATTATTCATGAATTTGCTCCAAACGTACCTCCAGGCTACCGAATAATTGAAATACCAAAAACTACTATTTATTTTCCTGTGAACAGAAATACTATTAATACTATTAATGTACGAATTTTAGACGTGAACAATAAATTAGTTGATTTTAGAGGTGAAGAGGTCCAGTTATATTTACATTTAAGAAAAATATGATCGAATACAATAAATATAGTACTCACAGTGGGCGAAAAGTTAGTGTTAGACGTGCAATTAGAAAGACAACACATACTCGTGATAAGACTAAAAAACTGACTGCTGCCAACAAAATTTTTTTGAAAATCATCGGTTTATTAAAATGAATTATTTAAATATAATAAATCCACTTGTTTATGATAACTCTATTGAGAGTATTGAAACACATTCGTATCAACCATATGTCACCAGCTTTAATAGAAATGACGAAATTAGAATACCAATTAATCAACAAGATTTATATGTACTTCCATGTGCTAGCACTTTGTACATAGAGGGCAGAGTCAATGTAGTTAAAAGTGCGAGCAAAGAAAAAGTAACAAGTGTTCTTCAATTTACTAATAACCCCATCCTTTACCTATTTCAAGATATAAGGTATGAACTAAATAGTGTCGAAATTGATAAAGTAAAAAATGCTGGAATAACAACTACTATTAAATCGTTAATATCAATGAACGATACAGAATCGAAAATGTCGAAGACTTGGGGATGGGATATCCACGGTACGAAAAGCAATACTCATGGTCATTTTGCTGCTTCTGTTCCTCTTAACAAGATATTAGGATTTGCAGAAGATTACAAGAAAGTGATTGTAAATTGCAAACATGAGCTTATTTTACTGCGAAGTAATACAAATATAAATGGACTAACTCTTAATGCCGGCGAGGAAGTAGATAGTATTGATATTCTTAAAATTGTATGGCGTGTATTACCACATGTTAAGGTGTCTGATAAAGAAAAGATAAATTTGCTGAAAATCCTTGAGAGAGATAGAGCAATCCAATTAGCGTTCAGGAATTGGGATCTTTATGAATACCCTTTACTTCCCAAGACTACAAAACATACATGGTCCATAAAAACTTCATCTCAAATTGAAAAGCCTAGGTATGTTATCTTAGGTCTCCAAACGGATCGTAAGAATAGTGCTTCAAAAGATATGTCTCGTTTCGATCACTGCAATCTGCGTGACGTAAGAGTTTTTTAAACTCCACCTATTATCCATACGAAATTTATAATACCAATTTTGGTCATCATAATTTTGCATTAATATATGAACAATATATTAACTTTCAACAGTCATACTACGGACGCGAATCAGGTTGCTTGTTGAGTCCTCAGGAATTCAGAGACATTGCACCTTTATTTGTCATAGATTGTTCTAGACAAAACGATACCATTAAAACTGGACCAGTGATAAATATTCGGCTTGAATTGGAGAGTGATAAAGAGATACCAGATCAAACATCAGCTTATTGTTTGATTCTAAACGACTGTATTATTGAATACAAGCCTTTAAGTAATATTGTTCGCAAGATATCATGAGTTCTAATATTTATGATTATATCTTTGTCGATGTTCAAGGGTTCAAAGATGACAGTAATTACTTTATAATAAAAGAATTCGCTATTTCTACCGAGGAATTTACAGAAGTTTTTCTAATAAAACCCCCCTATTCATACTCATATTTAAATAAAGAAGAAAAAAAGAGAGTACGATGGATTGAAGAAAATAGAGGTATCACATGGAGGGAAGGATATATCGACTACAGGGAATTCAAGAGAATAGTGAAGCCATTTTTAGAATATAAAACAGTGATAATGAAAGGGCTTGAAAAACAAAATTGGATAAGTGAGTTGTGTAAAAATTGTACTATAATAGATATTGAAGATAGTGGATGTCCCAGATTTTCTTCTCTGTATAAAATTTATTGTAAACGTGAATATATGTTCAACTGCTTTAACCATAAAAAAGAATGTGCCCTTAAAAATGTACTTTGTATTAAAAAGTGGTATTTTGATCATTGCAGTAATTAGAAAGTACATCTGAATAAAATTTTATAAATCATTCAACGTCTTTTATTTTACTTTTAAGTAAAAATTAAAAAAATATATTGTGATACTAACTTAAATTTATTGTGATGTATTTATATTTGTGATGATGTTGGTAGTGGTTTGATCACGATGTTTTCCTTCACCGGAAGCTCCATGATGGCTTAGTATAATAGTTTAGTGGAACCAGATTCGAACTCGGATCTCAATAATCAAGACTATTGTATCCAAGCAAGTATCCACTACGCCACCGTAGCTTCATTACACCTGAATGAATTTAACTATGACATGGCGATTTACAATAAATATTATCAGCGCCATCTACTGTATGAACATTACATTACTAATAGAGACGATGTAAAATAAAAAATATCAGCGCCATCTACTTTATGGATATTATCTACTAATAAATTTTAGTTCAAGAAAATACTGAAGGATTGCTTACATTTTTAATATATATTAACTTTATTAAGCGCCATCTACATCAATGCTGTTAAATCATCAGACACTAGTCAATTATATTTAATTTTAATTGTATAGTAAATAGTTAATAGATGGAGCTTCTTTTTTAGTTCGAAATATTTTTTTTTAAATGATAGTATATTTGTCTTTATTTACTTCTATTATGATATTAAAAACTTATCTTAAAAAAGGACATAATAAAATAAAAAAATAGAATAATAATTATATGTTTATTTAAAATCAATTACATTTTCTTTCCACTTTTTTACATGAGAAAATAACACAAACTATAAAACTTAGCCTAAAAAACACACAAAATTATCAATAATAATCATTTGCTAATTTTTTCGCTATTTTATTTATCACATTTTCTGTCAAGTCCAAAATCTCATCTATAGAGTCATTTAATATATACCGAGCACTTAAAACCAAATTTTCGAATAATTCATTTTGTGAATTAGAAGTGTTATTTTCCAAATCAAAAACTTGTATTTTTATTATTTTTTTTGGCTTCTGGCGTTCTTTTCTTATGACATACGACGAAGACGATAATTCATTTTTTTTCGTTCAGGATTTTGTTCAGTTCGTCCAGCATCTTCTTCCAGTTGCCGCTTTCTTTTCTCAGCTGCTCTACTATTCATTTGTAGCGCAAAGAAATCGTTGACTCCATCAAATGCATCTTGACTATCCTCTGAACAGAGTATGCAAGTTCGCTGCGATTCAGACATGATCTGCAAAAAATCATATTAGTATAAAATGAAGAATTGTACGTAAAAATTTCTAAAATAAAAAAAATATTAAACTGATATACGTACCATAAAATAATTTTCACTTATTTTATTAAAATTGTAGATACAGTAATGTAAATATATCTGCTTTATTCGAACACCGAGTGATAATATGGAACTGATGGCAAATTTAACAGAAATATAAACCTCTAAGTGCTTACGTAGATGATCATGTTTGGACTTGATTCAAATGGCTTCCATTACAAGACGAGTGTTTTATATCATCAGCATATTTTTTGGTTCGAATGCTACTAGATACATGTGTAGATATCAAGGTTAGGTATTGGTAGAATAATAAAAAATCATTTTTTTTTTAGAAAAACATTTATTTTAAAATTAAACTATATTAATGGTACAAATAATATGACACACTTATGAATACATATACTAAAGTAGGTTCATTATATATCTATACATAGCATAAAACATTTTTATTCAATTATGGTTAATATAACCAAAGTGGTCTATTTACATTATTGTATAAAAACGTTTGAACTCTTATTCATTGTTTCTATAAACATTCACTTCATATCCCTATACTTAATTTTTATTTTACTTTAAAAAACTAAGTATTAAAAGAAGCTTGATTTGTGTCCCCAAGCTAATGTAGATATTTTATCTTTGAGGATGATGCGCTTATCATCATTGGAAGATAAAGCTACTTTGTCAACAGTTTGAGTAAAGATCTCGTGCTTCAGAGATTTAAAAATTATATTTCTTTTTCGAATTATAGAATTACGTAATAATACTTCGTTATAGTCCTTGAAATTGAGCCTTTTTACCACGGACTTCTGAATCCCTTTGGCTTTTTTTATTTCACAATCTTCAGTTTTTATACAATAAAGTTTCGATCGTAGTCCTACAAAACAACGTATTCCATGACCTTGATTTTCGTCTTTAAATAGACCTGGGATCTTTTTATTTCTAGGGACTATGCCATACATATTATTAGGATCATAATTACTTGTATCAAAATAGGATTGAAAACGAGTTTTTATGTCTTTGTATATATCATCGGTTTCAATTGAATACAAAAAACTGTCGGTGTCGGTATAGCATAGTTTTAAACGAGAGCCGTATGCAGGGTGTCGACTCTGATTCAAATTTGACAGTAAATCACGTACTTCGTTTCACAGATGGATGTATACAGATGGATACACACATACTTATTAGAGGTGTGTGTATTCGCCCACACACACTATTATAAAATAAAAACATTTGGAATGTATAGACAATACAACTTTTTTTATATTGGCAAAATGTGGGAATGCATGAGTAATTAACCGGTATTTGCCGATAAACTCAATTTTTAGAGAAATATGTTAAAATTTTAAGATAGATTATCATTTCCTGAAGTCCGGGGCAATCTGTGTATATGATTCACGTAAAACTAAATTATTATTTTGCTTTATCAAATCTTTGCCGCAATATGCCTCTATGTGAATAATTTTATAAGCCGAGTCAAATATGAAATTGCATATTTAAGTGATTCCCTATTCAGATTTACCAGAAAATTAGGGAGTTATGGCTCGTTTACACAGTGCGAGCTACTGACTAGACAGTACGCAGCTACTTGCATTTTCTAGTCGTATGCCAGTAGCTAGGCTCGCCTTAGCTGTTTACACAATAATAGTAGCTCTCCAATATCTAGCGAGTTGTCGCGATGTCGAGGCAATGTGCTTTGATTATAAAAACTGTCTATGACCCCAATATTATGTGTTGAATTAGAAATTTTTGCTAGATTAATTATTTTCTAGATTCATTTCCTTTGCAGTATGTTCTAAAGATGCTTTTCTCATATCTCTATTTTTTTAATTTTTATCAAAACAATTCCATAGGTTTTGTTGTTCTCTGTAGAGATTCATGAACATAATATTATTTTTGGAAGAACATCTATCCGCAGCCATTTTACGAGTAAATGCTGTGAACGCGCGTAGACACACGGGTGAGCTACTGCCGGACGTAAGATATGTCCATACGTTGCGAGTTACTGCACTGCAGCTACTCGGCAGGCTGACTCGCATGCTAGCTCGCACTGTGTAAACGAGCCATAATTTAAGAATGTTCGATTCGGGTTATCGTTAGGTACACGTTAAAAATTACATCGCTTTTTCAGATTAGATAAAATATTGAATATCTGCTTTTTTTAAACAAGTACAATTTGATTTACAAAAAAAGGTTTTTGAAAATAATTACTTTATTTTTTTTATTTATTTAGAATTTCTAGTCTGCGGTTTGCCGTGTTACCCACTATTTATACCACAAAAATTTGTATAAATTTTTCCATTTTACCTATTTATGAATTGTACTCATCATTATTTAATAATAGGGGGGTAAATATTAACAGCTGGCAACCATAGACTTCTACATCCTAAGTTTATGCTGGCAACAGTGAAGGTGTCAAAAGTCAATCCATCAAGGAATTGTCAAGAAAACTAAAATGATAAAGTAATAGGTACCAAAGAGTTTTATACATTTTGTTTGTAAAAAATAAAAATTTTAGGTATCTATCATAGAGCAACACGGACTACGCGCGGATGTCCTTGTTGCTCTATGGTATCTACCATGGAACAAATAAGAATAGTATCTAACTACGACAATTTTTTAGCTTTTTTTAACAATGTTCTATTGGTACCATCCAAATATATCCGCTAGCTAGGGTACCTAAAGATCAAAAGAAGAGTGACAAAATGACTGCGCGTTTTCTACCACAGAATTATTTTTTGTTTTCTACATAATATCATAGATCTATTTATCTGTGCGATAAAATACTTCGAGCAACAAGGACTTTCGCACACGGAAATCCGGGCATAAAGTTATTATATTGTACCGTTGTTGTAGTTATAAAATACCTAGCGGTCACAGAAATATTTCTTTTTTAAATAAAGAGTATTAGTCTGTGCTAACCCCCCACGGATAAAATTCTTGGGGGAGGCCTTTGTCCAGCAGTGGACGTCTTTAGGCCACAGAAGTAAAATTTTTTTTAAATATAAGCAGAAGGAACACAAATTTCACACACACACTGATGATATTTGACAATATTTGCATCCTGTTCATGATAAGTACTGTCACATAACTCTGTACCTTTCCTTCCTTAGCATTGCAATGTATTGCAACACGAACCACTACACTGAAAGATTTATCATCCAAGCCGGATTTTTCATGCGAAATGATCCTTAACTGTCATATTTGTTGTGTTGTCACAGTTGACATAAATATTTAAAATTATTTTTTACTGTTTTGTGCTTTTAAACTCAATAGAAATGATAAAATGCAACGTGTACAATGTGTGGAAGTGTTTCATAAAAAAATATTCGTGGAATATCGTTCCTTCGGTAAGCAATACATGTTTTTTTGACGTGCCCAATGATAATATACAATTTCGTGTTATTTTTGAAACAATAACCATTATTAGACTTTTGAATGCTATTTATCAGCAATATCATTATTTATTTTATAAAGTAGTGTATTAATTATAACCATTTCATAAGAAATACTACAAGTAATTTAATAATTTCGTAAATAGCATAGATCATTTGACAGATCCAGTTTTGTTTACTATGGCTGGGCCGAATCTAGGCAAATATACGAATTTAGTACCTATTCTATAAAAATCTCAGGAATTCTTTCTTGAAGATTAAAATGCACTTTTAATAAAAATACTGACAGTGAATTTTATTTCAGGACAAGGAAAATATGCCAGAAAATAATACCTCAAGAAAGAGAACTGTTATGGGGAGTATTTCTCTTACGTACTACGAGTACCAGGACAGTGAATGGACGCCAGCAACCATCAACATCATTGCAATGTTTCATTGCACGTGATTTTAAATAATTTAAAATAAAATTTTATTTATTTAATGTCTAGTATTTTTTCCCAAAAGGGATAGAATTTCCCATTGTAAAAAGCTGATGCAGATCCGTCCGCATACCGCGCACGGCTTGATTCAGCGTCTCAAAATTTTTGGTTTTGCTACACTGTACCGAATATAATTAATTATCTTAGATCCGACCCTGTATTCTGTCGTTGTGTGAATAATAATCTTAGTGTGTGTTTTTGCCATGCAATTTCAAATGACATGTTCAGTCTGCTTACTATTATTATATGTCTGTGCTTTAGGCTGAGAGAGAGAGAGAGAGAGTCTGTTCTAAGGGTATAATACGTTGTCCGTACGGTTGTCCGCTTTTTTCGTAAAAAGAAAATAGTCTATGGAAAATTCTATGTTGTAGAGATTGCAACCGGTATTTATCGTTAAAGACTTTGATTCGTGAAATATTCATGGCTGGAAATAAAATATCATCTACAAAAAATACATTTAATTTTCAAATTTTTGACTTTGAAGGAAGACACTGACGTTTACCCTAAATTTCGGGAAAAGCGCAAATTTCTGGTAAAAATTGCCGCCAAGTCCGAAAAATATAAATCCAATTTTACATAAATATTTTGTTGAGATATGAGCATGGAAGTAATAAGTACCTTTGTAGATATGAGTATTTATACTTCTCTATTGCTCTATGACACGTTGCCCCAAGCAACGAGGGTGGTTGATTATTAATGTAAAATGTCAGAGCGTTTGTGAAATATTTAAAATATACTTATATTTACGTTACAAGCTGTATTCATCAATTCGCTACCCCATATTTACTTTAACATATTTTTGCTACAAACTTAACACACTACCAACACTTATTTACTTTTAAAAAAAATAATCCTATTATTTTGCATTCCATGTTCTCTAACAGTTTTTTCTTCTAACTAGGTTATCTAACATCTAATATTATAAATGAGAAAGTGAATTTGTTTATTTGTTTGTTACCTTTTCACGCTTTATCAACTGAATCAATCTTCCTAAAGTTTTGTATACACATAGTTGGAAGTACTGAAATGGGTACCTTTTATCCCGGGAAAAAGTACTGTTCCCGTGGGAAATTCACGTGGGCGAAGCCGCGGGCAAAAGCTATTAAATTATAAATGCCAAAAAAAGGAAGTAATATTTATTTGAATTATACCTATTATATTCTATTAGGTAACAAACAAGCCAATAAATAAACAAACAAACTCACTTTCGCATTTATAATATAAGTTAGGATTAGTCAAGGTTTAGAAAGTTAGGATAGGATTAGGATATTCTGTGGATAAAATTGACAAACCCACAACTTATTTCATTTGTAATGATTGGTAATTTTTTAAGAGATGGCCACATTTTATTGACGTGGTTTGACCACAGACATAAAATACTCTTCTATTAAAAATAAAATATTTCTGTGGATATGACAAGCTTGATAATATGTCATAAAATACATGAAACCCAAAACATTTTCAAGTAGTAAAATATGTTCAATATAATTGGTTAGGTATTTACCTACATTTTACCTAGTAAATTTTATAAAACAAAAAAATAAACAAATATAGCTGTATTTTAAGGTGGAATGCACAGATGGAATCAAAAGCCCGATGTAACATTAAACCATTGCTTGATTCATGAAATTACAAGATTCAAGAACGGATTCATCTTCTAATGATAGTCTATTTTGCGTAACAAGAGATCAAGAGATGATAACACTTATACCTATTTACTTTATATAAAATACATTGTTTTTAATGATTAAATATATGTAAAATATAACTTGTTATTTATTAAAGAAATCTACTATGTAACTATGATAAAAGTACAAAATTATTGTACACTGAAAGCAAATGCACGTATATGCCTTTCCTACGATATGTAGTGATCAAGATTACAGATCAGCCACTTGTTAGATACTTTAGGCTATTTTATTTAAATTATGTACTTTCTCCACGCGTTTTATTATAGTCTAGCACTAGTAAGTGCTACTAGATTGACAAAAGCATGAGAACAATGCCTATATTTATTGATATTTTATATATTTAATAACGTCTAATAACGTACCTAACTCAATGGTATAAACATATTAGACGTGACGTATTAGTTGGCTGTTCTCGATTACAAAATTTTTCAATTTAGTAATTGAAACAACCAATCATAGGCCAAGAAAGAGGTCACGTTTGCTGCACGTAGTTGCTCCGCGCTATCTTGGGCTGACGGAAAAATATCGTTGAAAGTGCTCGCTTTTCCGTATCTTTCGTTGTCAAAATCAAATGACAAGCTGTCGAAAAATGCAGTTGTGTGTGTAAAATTTTCTGAGATTCCTGTGATTGGATGATCGACGATCGTTCGGAGTGGTGTGTAACTGTCAAATCGACCCGTTAGTTGAGGTTGGATGCGGTTTTATGCTTGTGTGTATTCGGTAGGACTACACACAAGCACAAATCACGTGGTTTCACGTATCACGTCCGGCACGAAAGGGACTTGAGAGTGGCGCCCCAGGTTTCATTACCGAGTAATGAAAATCATACATATGATTTTTAGCAATTTCAAGGACAGTAAACCCTATGTATATGGGCTTATCTAATATAACCGAGTCTGGTTTCATTTGAATAGCTACAAAATTTTCTGAAAAGGTAGTAGAGCTGTGAAAATTAAGACTTGAAATTAATTGTTCTGCTCCATAATGTTTTTTGGTTTTGTTTTCGTTGTCACGCCATTGGTTAACTAAATGGACTTTTAACCTGTTTTCAGTATTTTCAAGCGTTTTTCCGAAGATACTGTTATTAAGTAGTTTGAAAAAATCCTGCTCGAATACCGATGTAGCTTTTTGACGTAATATGGTATTTAAATCTATGTATTGTTTCAAAAATGGACTCTGTTTGAATTTAATTACTCTGTGAATTTTTCTCAATATCAACCCATGTTGTATGCACGTTTTCAAATGAACATAATGAATAACATATCTAAATTTATCATACAAATTTGGTATCAATTTAGGTATTTTAGATCCTGGTGGAGCAAATTTTTGCGGACAAAATGGTAGATCATTATGTAGATCGTGTAAGCATTCTGGATATTCTAGGTCAACTTCTAAAATATAACCATGTAATGAGTCATCAGGAACTTCAAGTATATTTAATTTGTTGATATCTGTCGGATCCAGAAACTCAAAATTTGAATACGGCAAACTAGAACACATTGCATATCCATATAAATTATTACAATCCATATATAACAAATAGTTATTAGGGGTAGATGGATCAAAATTTGATACATATTTATTATTCGCTTTGGAGTATCTATAGGGGCACAAACAAACTCCACCACGAATCCCTTTTTGAATCATTCGAATCATTTCTAAGTCATCTATAAGCTGCAGTTTTACCTTTGTTTTAAGTAACATAGCGTCGAAGCTTAGACTTGGAGCTGTTAAGTAGAACGCGGGATCTAAGTTATAATTAAATTTGCACGTTTTTCGAAACTTTTCAAAAATATCAGCTAATAAAAGAACATCGGTCTTGAGGTATAAATCAGTATATTCTCCCATATTCTTTAAATAGAAAACAGTCCAAACTTTTTGAGCATGCTCATATTCGGATTCAGAAATAATACTATCAGATAAAACATTATAAAAGCAGTCCCTGGACGGCAATTTTTTTCTCTGTAACAATTCCAATTACTCATGTATTCATATGGATAAATACCTTTGCGCGTTAAAAGACGAAAATGTTCCTTTTTCGGGAAAAAATTAAATAAATGAACAAAATCTTCCCTTTTAAATTGTCTGCTAGTTTTTCTAAACTTGTGCCTAAAAATTTGAATGAGTCAACAAAACGAACCGGCATATATTCTTGATGACCAAATTGAAAAATTTTTGTGAATGATACGTAATTTTCCTTAGTTTTTGCTATTACTTTTATCTTCCCAGGTATTTCTCCCAATTGTCGTATAAATAAGTGACTATCATAACCAGATAGATTGTGAAAAAATACTGGAACAAATTTTGGTAAACGAAATTTTATATTACAATATGAATGGGCTGCACCCCTGTACCGTCCTGTTAAGTGACAGTGATCTCTTACTTTGTCATCAAATAATAAACCATTGCAAATAAAGCAACATTTGGAGTTATTAAATTTATTTTCTTCGTCTGAAGATAATGGTGTCATTGGAAGTGATTTATTTAAAATCTTATATATTTTTGCTATATCTTTATCGAGATACTCAATAAATTTTTTCACACAATTTGGACCACGATAAGAAACATATTTATTTAGAGAACTATCATATGAACAGACAATATAATATCCAAATGCTGCAGGTAAATGTTTGTGTAACATAGTTGTATAAGTTGAATTGTTTTCCACATTATGTGAATTAGGTTCCAATAAACATTCAAAATCAGCATATATAACGAATGGAATGTCTTGCATTCTCTCATAATGTCTGAATTGTATTATACTACCTGGGTCAGGAAGCACTGTCTTAATACCACCACAAGTATGATCATTTAATTTATCTTCACTGTGAAAAATTAAGGCAATCATCACAAAAGAAAACTTTATCATGGTGTTTGGTTAATTGATTTTTAAGTAATCTACCCAAATTTTTTATTAAACAGTAGTGTTTATATTCTTTTTTCTCAATTAGTAGCAAATTAATATGATATTTTTTTTTCTGTTGTGTTTTATATAGAGGTCCAACTATATTAGATTGGTTCTTGAGACCATAGACATTTATACTTATATGACGATTGTTTTTTTCAAATACTTTAATATCTAGAAATCCTACTGGAAATGTCATATTCTCGGTATTGAGAACTTGACTGAAGTGCGGATAAGCAGAAATGCGCTGAGCATTATTTTTAGCAGGAAATAATGCTGCCATTACACACCATAAAAAGCAGAATTCATCGTTATTTTGTATATTAACACAAGCGCGTTTAGATTTTATACATTTCGGTAATTTTATAAATTTTGACGCTCGAACGGGATTGTACTTATTAATATTGACTTCCAAGTATACATTTCGCAGGAAGGCCCAACCACTATCTTTTTGCTGAAACTCATCTATTTTTGTCGATATATTTTCTATTACTTCTGAATATACTTGCTCAAAATCGAAAAATTTATGACAAATTATGTTTTCTGTCATAAATAACTTTATTTCACATGTGTCATTATTCGGAATCGAGAACTCGGAAAATAGTTCAAAATTAACTTTAATAGAATTTAAAGTTGCTAACCTAGCCAGAAGCAATTCTCGTACGCGTGCCCTTATTTTGATCAAAAAGTTTGCGGGTGACTGAAAGCCCCCATCTACATCTACGTCACGCACTCTGTACGATGCTATGCGGCTTCTAAATGCACTACTAATTTTTTCAATGTCATTGCTTACTTGAATCGAATTATTATTTTTATGTATCGTACTCCGCAAATGGGCAGAGAATGCTCTACTTTTTACAGATGAATCGCAAACCGTGCAATACACAGATTTATTTGCCATATTAATTTGATTAAAGAAAAGTACCTACCTATCGTTCTCAATAAAATGATGACGTGCACAAAAAGCTACAACGGCCTATAATAAGCTACGAGTAGGTAATACAACGGTTTCTCATTATTACAGAAAAATCATACTTAAATATAATTTTAGACCACTTTGGTAATTATTCGGATTCATTTATTTATAAAGAACGTTTAATTAAAAAAATATTTTATTGAGATAGATATGAAAATTATTTAAAACTAAAAACAAATGATTAGTAAGTGTAAAAACAAAAAAAGGTATATAAAAAGTGCCGCTGGGAAAAGGGGTTCTTTTATTTTTTATTGGCAAAGAAAGTTCCTTCCTTTGTAAACTTTTGTTTACATAATTTCAACACTTTCTTTAATGGGGAGAGCTCCGGAGATTCAGACTCTCCCTGGTATTTTAGTGAAATTACCGCCCGTTCCCAACGGTCTTTAGGATCAACCCCCTCTATGTCTTTGACGTTATAAATTTTTATTTCGACAAAAACATCGCCCTCCAAGTCTGCGGTGCGCCGCAGGACTCCATCCGCCACCCGCCTGGTCAGCGCCGATATCAGTGTGGAGCCCCGCTTGCCCGCTTCTTCGTCGCTGTCGCTGTCGAAGCCCCAGGTCGCGGCACTAGAAGCAGCAGCAGCAGGTTTCGCCGCGGTGCTGGGCTTCTTTTTTGTTGGTTTAGAAGCGGGCTTCTTCCGCTTTTGTAAACTGTAAAAATAAAAGAAGAATTAGTATGTAAATTATTACATAAATTAATAAATTAAAAAATCACATAAGAACATAATAATATATAGGCTTTAATAAAACAAAATCCTAGATTCCTTGAAATAACTATTTGTGGTGAATAATACTATTTAAGTTTCCTGATTTGAAGAATGTATCTTTTAAAATTTACCTGACAACAAAAACTATAACTAGAAAACTATAAAATATCAAAAATAAAATAAATTTGTATGTATGTACGTAGTATCTTAATTGTACCAAGGATACATAGTGAACATAAATAAAAAGGTAAAAAGACAATGGCGGGCTTATCCCATGAAAGGATCTCTTCCAGTCAACCAGCGATGGATCGAGAGGATTTCATTTGTGAAAATTAAATTTATTTGTGAAAAAGAGTAATATAAGTAATTATGTAGGGTACATACTTTACTCCCGAAGCCGCTTCTATTTCGGAATCGAAGTCATTCGCTGCCGCGGCGGCTCTCTTGCTGGCTTTTTTATATTCTGAATACTCGGAGTCAGACCTGCAATAACAATAATAAGTTATATTATAGTGATTACATATAGGTGTACTTTACATTTAAATTTATTTATTAATTTATATATATGTACCTATATACGGCAAATTATACACATACATAAAAACACACAATAAATACTGTGGGGAAATTAGGTAAGCTAAACTACTTGTACTGTCATGTATTCTGTGGCTGAAAATAAAACTTTTAAACACAGAAAGAATATCTATCTTCTGATAGTTGATAGTGTTGATAACTAGTAGCATTTAACATATTAGTGATTAAATTATAAAGTAAATTATACTGAAATGAGATATTTAAATTAAAGAAACTTACGAACATTATATTTATGCAGTGAAACTTCGTCTTGACTGGCACTGGAGAACGCGCGGGCGGCTGGCACGACTAGGGCGGGCAGCTGGCACGACTGGGCGGGCGGCGAACACAATTATCGCGATATTATCGGCGCGGCGCAGAGACAGAGTCACAACAGAGTATTCTCTCAGACTCTTAGAGCTGATTGATAATATTTGTATTACAATTGACTACTGTTTGGCTTAAATAGGTTTTTTTGCTAAAATATCCACCTTTCCAGGTGTTGTCAATCACGTAGAAATAACAAAAATATTAAAGTTATTTAGCAATTAGAGTAGTTTTCAACGTCTCAAAATACGTAAAAGTTGACAAGCACTGTATTTATCAAAACATCAGCAAAAGTTTAATATTGCAATCAGGTCTTTGAAATTCGATACTCAAAGTATGCCGCCCGGATGCCGACATTATTCATTGTAACACAAAACAAATGATGATATTGTTAAATATGTATACTAGTATTTGCCCGCGGCTACGCCCGCGTAGGAACAGTACTTTTTCCCGAGGATGAAAGGTACCCTATATCTATCTCAGTACTTCTAACTATATTTATGCAAAATTTCAGGAATATTTGTTCTGTAGATAAACGTGAAGAGGTAACAAACAAACTCACTTTCGCTTTTATAATATTTGTTAGGATAAATACACTCATGTTATTATATACCTAATTAAATATTTTATTTATTTACGTTTAATTGAATTCAAATATTAACCATTTCTTAATATTTGTCACAAAAAAATAAAAATATTTACTTAAATAAAAAAACCTCAAGTTAAATGATTAAAATGTAGATTCTTTGTTATTTCAATGATTTTAAAAATGATTATTAATAATGACCTAGTAATAATTCTTCGAGCAACAAGGACTTCCGCGCGCGGTAAGGAGTCCGTGTTGCTCTATGATTCAATAACATTGTCTTTATCACCTACGACACTGGTTCCCAAACTTTTAGAATGCGTTCCTCATCGAGCGGCTTGAGGTAATCATTTATATGATAAATTAAACAATCGCTGCTTCTTTCATTGCGGTTATGATAAATAAGTTGAGTTATTTGTTACTTGGAAGTCAATATCATTAAATAACAATGTGTATATTTACGATTTGTACAAATGATTCGGGTGTCGTAAGAGGCGAGTAAGGGATTTAAAACAAAGGATCGCCAACCGCCTGTCAAGCGTGGCGATTACGGCAAAACCCTCCATGGATGAAATCCTTGGGGGAGGCCTTTGTCCAACAGTGGCCGTCTTTCGGCTGAGAGAAGAGGAGAGAAGATGTACAAATGAAATACCAGGACTTCATTTTTCACCATATATATATATATATATATATATATATATATATATATATATATATATATATATATATATATATATATATATATATATATATATATATATAACGCTTCTTCTTCTTAGCGTGTCGACTCGGCGGGTCAAATTTGTGATGACCAATATGACGCCACAGATACAGCATTATCTGTTGCGTCATACAGTCTTTTAGCGTATATAACGCTGAAAACAATATACTCCTTTCTACGCAATCATGTAAAACATTTAAAGTGTCATTAACTCAGAAATTTTATTTTATTGATTCCCTTATGGATCATAAAAATGTTGGGAGCCGTAGTCCAACGAAGCATAATGAGTTTATTCCGCTTTATTCCATACGTTTTGCTCCACATTGCAAATTCATTTTTAGTAGACAAGTTTATTCTCTAATGTGAATTTCAATCGTATTATATTATTTATCCTTATATAGGTACATATTATAAAATAAAATACCCTGCCACGTCTGTCTGTCGCGAACGATAAACTCTAAAACTTCTGAACAGATTTTGGTGTATAAATTATGCGGCGAAGTCGAGGAGCGAAAGCTAGTTTATCATCCATACTAATATTATAAATGCGAATGTTTGGATGTGAGTTTGTGAGTTTGTGAGTTTGTGAGGATGTTTGTTACTCAATCACGCAAAATCTACTGGACGGATTTTGATGAAATTTGGTACAGAGGTAGATAATGACCTGGAATAGCACATAGGCTACTTTTTATCCCGGGAAAAAGCACTGTTCCCGTGGGAAATTCACGCGGGCGAAGCCGCGGGCAAAAGCTAGTATTATTTATATTTATATATATATTGATTTCTGTCTGTACTAAATAATAAATTCAAAAACATGTGGTGCATACGGATACACAGAATTTTTATGTAGGGCAAAACTATGTTGGATAAATGTGGAATAAATCAAGTTATGGGTATTATGTTACCTACGCGAAAGGTCTACGTGGGAATACGAATTTGCACGCTTAGCAAAAAGTTCCATTCTAGTGCATGGCTTGATCATACATTATTACCGATTAATCGTTACTTAAACAATCGATATGTAGGATTATATTTATAACATTCTTTTGATAAACTGTTTTTCTCAATCATTAGGTTCTTGAAAGTCTGAAAAAGTATGGACAATGACGAAGGCAGGGTCAAAGACATGCTTGAGCAATCTCGAGCCTAGAGTTGGTCAATATATAAATATATTTATATATGCTACTTTATATAGGTACTTGCGTTACTGACATAAAATATTTTCCTTTACAAAGATAAACGTCATTTTAATAGACTTTGTGCAATCAGGAAGGTGAATGAATATCGATTTTTTATCGATTGTTTGCGATGTCATGTGTACATCACTAATGCTGCATTTAATTTTATTAATTCATTGCATTCGAACTGTTCGTGAATGTGACTGTGTCATTGTGATATAAAATTGTCTCAAAGTTTTTAATTAGATCTGAATCTTTGTGTTTTTGTGACAAGAAATATTGTTTTCCTAGATACCAAGTCAATCTGGTTCAGCACGAGCAACCGGCCTAGATTAAACGAGAAGTTCTTGTGCATCGGTCTCGGTGAGTACCAAGGTATCAATGTCTTATGGTTTGACTTAGAGAAATCTTATTTACTGGGTGCCAATAACCTATAGGTGACCGGTACGACCAATCGGGCCAGTAATGAGATAACTCACTTGGTCTACCACTGACGTCCCGATGACTGTGTGTGTAATAGAATAATCGTTAAGACGAGAAGTTCTTTCGCATCAGTCACGGTGGATACCAAGGTACTAATGTCTTTCGACACGGAGTAATCTTATTCACTGGTTGTCAATAACCAGTGCTGAGATATCTTGCAGTGTCCACCACAGGCGTCCCGATGATCATGTGTTAGAATAATCGTTCTAGGTGCTAGCCAATTTGATAAATGGTATGAGCAACCGGCCTAGGCAAAGCGAGATTTTCTTTAGCATAATACATTTGGTTCAATCTGATTTATTTTGCAGTAATTTTTTGTTTGCTAGTGAAAATTGTGTGTGCGGAATCGTCGAATCTCATAAGGTAATTTAGTATCTACACTATATTATATTTATAAGCTCATTTCATTCGCTCTATAGGATGGGTCAGTTCTGAAAAACCCAATAATGCCCTACTAGAGGTATTGATCGATGCAAGTGGTAATTTTGGATCATCACAAATGTGAGCGAACTAATGTTTAATCAAATTGTGCGCGTAGGTTGCAATTTGATTCATCGTGGGAATGAAATTTACCGAAATTGGATGTTACAGTGAATTTGGTATCGATTATTGCTTACGTATGCTACATGCATTATTGTTACGGGGAATTCGTAATTAAATGGTACTTCTATTTGATGAATTCTGTATACAGTTATATCAATTACGTTATAAATTTGCTTTTGCACATCAATTTCGTGTTAGTTATTTTACAATAATTACAACCAGTTTAGATGCGCGTATGGCTGTATTCTCTATCTGTAAATTGGAGTCTAGATATTTATTTCATCTCTGAAATTACTAATTTTGACTTAATTCTACTTCTAAATTAAGACAAAATTTCGTGATATAGGTAATTGTTCTTTTAGATACATCTAAAGCTGAACGGTTTTGTTGAACCTATATACAATATTAAAAACAAACAATTTATCTTATGTAGATACTGTTAGAAATGAAAGGCTGGTCCAACCGCGTAATTGCGTTGTATTTGTCAGTTAACTCATAAATACAAGTACAAGGAAACTTTTTAGGAGGATTAGCCGCTTATAAACTGACACAGCGACACTTAAACACTACTACATTGCTCGACAAATTGTAGACAGAAAGAACTATGCGTGAAGGCGTGGAAATACTTATATATGCTCTGCAGGGGCGCGGGGCGCCCGCTGCGTGTCCGTTAAAATTGCACCAATCACAGCAGAGAGTCTCAAACATTACCAAATATGGTTACGAAATTCGCTTGACGTTAGAAGTACATACACGCCTTTGCGCGCCATAGAGTATACAGACAACAGATAGATTGCGCATAGAGTATAAATATAACAGATAGAATAAAGATTGACGTGTCGGTAACATCTCTCCCGCCGTGTGAACGCAGTAAATAGGCAGTATTCTGCTACCGACACATGCGCCTTGTTGGTGACAAGTAAATAACTTAAGTTACCGGGTGACTAAATGAAATATGAACAAATTATAGAATCGGATACAATGTCATTACTAAACTGTTGAACACTTGCCACCTCTGATTTAAAGTACTTATCGACAATTACTGATAAATCCATGGACTCTGCATTTTAGGGAAAATATGTAATAAGATTTAGCTAATTCCGATCTCTATATAAAGCAAATAACCATATATATAGTTTGATTCTATGAACATTAGCATACAATTAATTAAATTAAACTAAACTCTTTCCACAAGTAAACAAACGACTGTGTTATTTACTTGCGGAGAGGGCAAGAAATAAATAATATGTACTTTTAAGGGTAGTTGTTATGTTGTCGGTACTCTGCGAAATAATTACACCGTAAAGGCCGGCAATACCTCCATCATAACAACGCCAACACAAATATACATAAAACCATGACAAACTTACAATATTGTAAACATCAATATACAATATTAAATGATTTAAACTAAACTCTTTCCACAAGTAAACAAACGACTGTGTTGTTTACTTGCGGAGAGAGCAAGAAATAAATAATACTTTTAAGGGTAGTTGTTATGTTGTCGGTACTCTGCGAAATAATTACACCGTAAAGGCCGGCAATACCTCCATCATAACAACGCCAACACAAATATACATAAAACAACGACAAACATAAACAAATCTGACTCTAAGGGTAGTTATTATGGTCAGTATTCTGCAAAACAATAATTACACCGCAAAGGTCAGCAATACCTTCCATAACAACGCCAACAAAATATGCATTAGACAATACAATGACAAACATAAACAAATCAGTTTAACATTCTACTGGTAGTATGACTAAACGTTTAGTCGGACGACGCATCAGGCCATTCTTTGTTTTGACGTCTACGACCCGTATCACTCCGTCCGCGCCTGGATAGACCTGCTTCACTCTGCCCTTCGGCCATACGTTTCGTGGTAACGTCGAGTCCACTATGACGACTACATCACCCACTTTTATCGCCTCGCCACGCCCATGCGGCTCTCGTCGATGATGAAGTAGAGGTAGGACTTCTCGTACCCAGCGCTGCCAGAATAGATCAGCCAGTCTTTGAGCTGCCTTCCAATGTGACCGTCCAAGCTCATCCACCTTGGAGAAGGTCCCTGGTAATGGAACCTTCGAAGGTCCGCCTAATAAGAGGTGGTTAGGGATTAAGGCGGTGTCGTCTTCTGGTGCGACCGACACATGAGACAGCGGTCGAGAATTGACTGTATGTTCGACTTCCGTAAGCAAAGTGTGAAGGACGTCTTCGTGAGGGTGACGTTCGTGCAATGTAGTTATCAGTGCGGTTTTAACTGAGCGCACCAACCGCTCCCATGCTCCGCCCATGTAGTGCCAGTTTATTTGTCGAACGTCTGCTTCCTGTTGCATAGAGGTTAGAGCCGCCTTTCGAAGTTCAGCATCAGCTCCATGAAAGTTAGAGGCATTGTCACTCCATATAGCGTCGGGGCAACCACGTCTAGCCATCATGCGACGTAATGCGAGCACGGCAGCATCAGCAGAGAGTGACGACGCTATTTCCAGATGAACTGCCCTTGTCGTCAAGCAGGTGAATAGGGCAATGTAGCGTTTCTCGTGGTGTCTCGCAATAGTGACTGTTAATGGCCCGAAATAATCCAGTCCCGTTTGTGTGAATGGCCGCCGATGATGGGCGAGGCGACATGGTGGCAGGTTCCCCGTCAACGGCTCAGTAGGCGTGGCACGACGCAGTCTGCATGGCTGGCATCGTCTGATGACTGTTCTTACTGTTGGTCTAATGCGTAGTATACAATACCTTTGGCGTATCTCGTTGGTGACACATTCGACCCCGCTATGATGTAACTGTCGGCAATAGGCGTGGTTTCCATCTAATACTGCTGGGGACAGAGTTTCCTCGTTGATATCAGTAGCGGCGGCCGTTCTAGAGCGCAACCTCAATACGCCATATTGATCTGTAGTCAAGGATAGGTGTCGAAGGCGACTGTCATTGGATAATCTCCTCCCGCCGGTGATGTCACGCAGCTCAAAAGGAAAGCAGTCCTCCTGAAGGGCACGCGTCCATAAGAGTTCAGCTCGGCGTGTGTAACAAGCTGCGAGAGGCACGTAGATGCGGGCTGCACTCGCATGGCTGTTGTCACGCTGTGGAGTCGCTCTGGTGCTAGTGCGGGCTTGCAAGGGCTGGGCGCCAGTCCAGTCCGGGTCCTCAGATGAAATGCGGCGTGTGCGTTTTCTACGCACGGCGGTGACAGTGTGAGTTTTGCAGCGGTCGATGAATTGTAGTACGCGTGCGGTCGATCTGATTAGACGGATCCACGACGAGAACCTCGATACGTCTGGTAGAGCTTCTTTGAGTTGCGGGTGAGTGGTAGTCATGGCAACACGTTCTTCGCCAGTTTTCGTGGAGTGGAGCGGTACGTTATCGCGCGGCCAGAGTTTTTCTTCTTTGTATAGAAATTCCGGGCCTCGAAACCATCGATGTGAAGCTGTGAACTCGGTCGGTACGCTGCGAGTAGCGTCGTCAGCGACGTTGTCGGCTGTGGGTACCCATCGCCACTCCGTGGTTGCCGTTGTCTCTTCCAGTTCGCTACGCGGTGCGCTACGAACGGTTTGAAAGACCGCGCACCCGCGCGCAGCCACGACAGCACGGTGCGCGAGTCAGTCCACAGCACGCGGAGGTCCGGGCGACGCGAGTGTTGGAGCGAGACGGTGTGCGCCAGCCGACCACCCAGAACTGCCGCCTGTAATTCAAGTCTAGGTATAGAAACAATCTTAAGGGAGGCCACACGTCCTTTTGCTGCCGCGAGTGAGATCTGTACCTCGCCTTTATTATTTACTGATCGCCAATAAGCCACTGCGGCGTAGGCGACTTCGCTCGCGTCAACAAAAACGTGTAGATCAAGTATCTCTGCCGAACTAAATAATGGGTAACTTCGTGGTAAAGCCACACCCTTCAAATTCTGTAAAGATATTAACCAAGTTAGCCAGGCTTGCTCTAATTTAAATGGCAAGGGATCATCCCACCCGACGTTACTACGCCATGCCTCTTGTAATATTTGTTTGCCTTGGATGGTTACTGGTGTTACTAATCCTAACGGATAATAGAGAGACATAGCTTCTTTCAATAGTTGACGTTTAGTAATTTTATCGTTAAAGGGAGATAAATTAAAACCCAGGGTGTCGTCGGCTACTCGCCAAACGAGCCCCAATACTTTTTCCTCATTGTTGATGTTGACATTAGGAATCATGGGCTCCACTGCGAGACCAGCGATGGCACTGCTGTTGTTCGATGCCCATTTCTGTAGCACGAAGTTGCCTCGGCGGTGCACGGCGTCCACTGCTCGAGCCACACGATTCGCCTCGGCCGCGGTGTCAAAACTCTGTAAATAGTCATCCATATAGTGATTATTTATTATAGGATCCAAGGCTTCTGGAAACTCGTCTCGATGTAAAAGGGCATTATAGTTCTTAACGCAAATTGCCGTACTAGGTGATGATGTGGCGCCAAAGACGAGAGATGTCATTCTGTACTCCATGGGTGCGTTGTCTGTCTCGTCACGCCACAGAAAACGTAAAGCGTCTCTATCTTCCTCTCTTATTTTTATGCGGAGAAACATGTCCTTTATGTCAGCCGCTATTGCAACTGGTTTTTCTCTAAATCGCATAAAGACACCTAGCAAAGATTGTAACAAATCAGGGCCAGTTAATAAATAATCATTAAGGCAAACACCATCGGTATGTGCAGCTGCGTCTTTAACTATACGAACTTTACCTGGTTTTGAGGGATTTAAAACCGGAAAATGAGGCAGGTACCAGGTGTGTCCAACAGGTGGCGCTGTTGGAGCGAGCTCAGCATATTTGTTTTCAAACAGGGAATTCATTTGATCCTTGTATTTTTGTTTTAGAGGTGGGTCTTTCGCCAGTCGTTTTTCTACGCCTACCAACCTTCCGAGAGTAGCCTGGTAATTATTTGGGAAGGGCTTACCCTTTACCTTCCATAGTAGACCTGTTTCATAGCCACCCTCGGTCAGCGCTTTTGTCGTTTTTTGTAATATCTGCAGTGCGCGCGTGTCAGGGTCAGCTTGAGGTCGACGCGGTTCTACGCCCAACGCCTCTAAATCAAAGTGCTCCTTTACTAATTGTTCAAGGGCTTCGTCTTTCGTATGTGCATGGCTACAACGAAAACGTTCTTGTAGCATGTAGCCACCGCGACTTTTCTGTCCGTGCAATACCCAGCCAAGGGGTGTGTGTGACGCTACTGGTTGTTCCTGCTTACCTCGTCTTACCTCAGATGCAATGAGCAGGGACCAATTGTCTTGTCCTATTAATATGAGCGGTTCTGCAGTTGCATAGACGAGTTGGTCGCTAATGTCCTGTAGATGTTCACAATGAGCCAGAGCTTCGGTTGGCACAGACTGCGGGGATATGTTTAGGCTGTCAATGGTTCGCGCCTCGATATTAATTTTATTATTTGTATACTTGCCTTTAATAGAGAACTTTACCCGTCGGGAACTGACAGCGTCGATGTGCGCTCCCGCTATGGCTTCTATGACAAAAGGTGCTGCTGGCCCCGTAACGCCAATCTTGTCTGCCAGTCTTGACGTCAGCAGCGTGATGGTGGACCCATCATCTAATAAAGCATAAGTATCTATCTTACCATGTGGTCCCGATATTTGAACAGGTAAAACTTTAAGGAAGGTCTGCACCGAGCGCGGCACTCCCGCCGCTGTTGTAGTCGCGTTGCTACACGACTCGAATACAGTTGCTGCCTCGGTGCTATCGCCCTCCGCTCGCTGTCGTAGTGTAGTTATGCTGCTGTCACTCTGCACTCGCTGTGCTGCGTCGTTGTGCAACAGCTTGTGGTGGTAGTACTCGCAGCCTCGCGCTTCGCACTTCTTTCCTTTGCAACGGTGGTTCCATGTCCGTCTACCGAGGCATCTGAAACATAATTTATTTTTACGAGCTGCCTCCCACCTTTCTGAAACGGGTATGGTGTCACGTTGTAAAATTTTCCTTATTAATTTTATTTTTTCTGAACGCAAGACATCGATGTTTGTTGTAACAAAACGTTTCCAAACGTCAACGTCAAATCGAGGTTGTGTTCTGTCATCTGTCAATAATCATTAGCTTGAATGTGGTAGTCCGGTACGATGGGATTTTGGAAGCTCTTGGAAATTCCCTGGTTGGGAGCACATGGCTGGCGGGCTCTGATGATGAACTGATGATCTTCAGAGTGAGTATTCTTCAGCTCACGAAGTGAGTCAGAAAGACGTGAGGTCTTCCGTCGTCACTAACGAAATTGTGACAAAAACTCCTTTGTTCTTTTCAGAAGACCGCGTGTCGGCAGTTCCTAAATTTTTATATATATTCTAAATGGGTGGAGGGATGTACTGCGAGTTTCTGACGAAGTCCTGGTCAGAGCCGGTAAGCATTCCTGACTAAATTTGGAATAGGTTAGAAAATTTAATGCCATGTGTTTTAATCAAACCAATTTTGTTGTTTCAGCGGACGGGATTATTATTTTGAATTTGTTGTTTTAATTTTGATAACCTTACTTCGTCATTATTATTATATTATTTTGGATCTGTACAATTTAATTTGTACGGGATAGGTTTTCATCCTTTTGTGATGGAACCAAAGTTTTATTGATCTTCCCCGAAGCCGTCGAGTCGAAGAATTGGATTTCATATAGAAGGAACACCCAGGTATCCTGCATAAGAGACCTCCAGGTAGCCTTTATCTTATTAGAAATATGTAACTTAGCATCGTCTCAGCGAAGATAATTCTTATGTAAATTTAAGTCTAGCATTTCCATGGTGACACAAAAATTAACCTTATTTGATGTAATTTGGTAACAGTATCCTATGGTTTATCTAGTATAGTACATAGAACCTATAGCGACCCAGCTTGGTCTACTGTGGCTAGTTTTAACAAGAGGGCATATGTGTGTACTAGTGTGTTGTAAGTTATAAAATAAACCTTATTTTTATTGTGTCTCAACCAGGATATTATTTACCTACAACCTTTATCACCCCACATCAGCAGCTCAAGGTAAAGTTATTGTTTTCACACCATTTCATAGTAATACTATTATTTTTTTTTTTGCCCATGGCAAGTCGCGGGCAACTCCCATAAAGGGATAGATTTGCCATGTGGCAATGGATAAAAATTTAGAATATTCGGCTGGAGTGCTATGGCTTGTGGCGTTGCATATAGGGCACATACTGACTTTTGTGTTTGTGGTACCACAGTGATGGCGCTTGTAATCCTTTCGCTCTTCGACTATCTCACATTTGGCATGCCTTGAATTGAGGTCAGCCTCCCTGTCTAGGAAACGAGCGATGACAAGCAGCCTAGGTTCAGATGCATCTGCCATAACCTCAAAGTCATACCAGCGGTATCGTAAAACTGTCGTCAATTTATCGCATACAATATTAGTAATTTCTGGATTATGTAAGTACTCGATTTTATTTAATGCATTTATAGTAGAAATAATATTATTTACTTTAGAAGCAAAAATACACACTTCCTTTGGACTATCTGTCAACTTTGGTAAGTGGCGTAATTTTTCCAGTTCGTTGTAACCAAAGCGTGTGGTCGACCGAAGCATGCTTCTAACCTTTCCACTATTTTTTGTGCGTTTATACCGCCTACAAATAAACCCTTTACCGAATCTAAAGCTAAAGGAGTAGCTTTAGACAGTAAGCATTTGCGTAGCCGTGCCATATTTTCTGCCTCCGTAAAAGCAGATTGTGACTCGATAAAAGCACTTTTAAAATATAACCAATCACCAGTATTTCCATTAATAAGGCAAGTCAGCATACCTGTGTGTCGCGGGGCGAGCCCCACGAACTACCTCTAATAAAGCCGCCGTTAGGTCTCTCAACGGTTGGCTAGTGTCGTTCAGCTGTGGTCCTCCCGTTGTGGTGGCGTGTGACCCACTGGGCGCAGTTGTGACGGGAGCGACTGGTGCCGAAGTGTCACCGGGCGTCAGCGGCGCTGCGGCCGTGTCGTGCAGCGCGCCATGCTCAAAGCTGCCGCCAGTGACTGTTGGTGTCGCTGGTCGAGGTGACTCCATGACCGAAGACGGCTCCTCCTGTTGTTCCCTCGCCGTGCTCCTTGTTCCCACCATTGTGGTGAAATTGAATTTCACTGGTAGGTACTAAAACACTTGACTAGAGTCCACATAAAACGCGGAATGCGACGCGGTTGAACTACTATTATCCGGCTCGAATGGACCAGCTGTTAGAAATGAAAGGCTGGTCCAACCGCGTAATTGCGTTTTATTTGTCAGTTAACTCATAAATACAAGTACAAGGAAACCTTTTAGGAGGATTAGCCGCTTATAAACTAACACAGCGACACTTAAACACTACTACATTGCTTGACAAAGTGGAAATACTTATATATGCTCTGCAGGGGCGCGGGGCGCCCGCTGCGTGTCCGTTAAAATTGCACCAATCACAGCAGAGAGTCTCAAACATTACCAAATAAGGTTACGAAATTCGCTTGACGTTAGAAGTCTTCAAGCAACAAGAACTTCCGCGCGCGGCCCGGAAGGTGTTGCTCTATGTTAGAAGTACATACACGCCTTTGCGCGCCATAGAGTATACAGACAACAGATAGATTGCGCATAGAGTATAAATAGTACATTTATTATATATACTATATTTATTTTTTATTATATTTATTTATATTGTAGTATATTTATTAGAGAATAAAGATTGATGTGTCGGTAACAAATTGTTCTTTTAGATACATCTAAAGCTGAACGGTTTTGTTGAACCTATATTTATACAATAGTAAAAACAAACAATTTATCTTATGTAGATACAGCATTTATCATTTCAGCATCAGCCGTCAAAGCTTTAGCCGTAGACAGATCGTCGTCAGTCAACTCTTTAGGTAGTTCAATGCGTGACGCTAAGTCATTGTACTGATATACTGACGTATCTCAGGTAAAAAACAGGATGCTCCGGCGCACCCGGCCATGATCTGCGATGACTGCTGTGAGATCTGCGGTATGTACGTACATTCACATGCAGAGAAACCTGACACGACACTTTATTATCTAAAAAATTCATTTGTTATTTTGTTGTGCGCGTCGAGTTGTATTTTAAATTGATTTTCACAACTGTATTGAAAAACATTGTTTGGCACACGTGCGGAAGTGTCATTTTGTAGTAAAAATAATGTTTATTTAGGTATGAATTTTTAATAGTACTGTTTTTACATGACAGACAGATATAGCTATCAAAAAATAATAGATAATAATTTGATCATGTCCAGCCAGGACGATTATAATTTATTTTCAACACGCCCCTCTTAATCGGAAATGGCGACCTTTTTTTAATCGAGCTGACTGTACTTACAACATTCAGTAATTTACCAGACTAACTGTACTTAGACAAATGTCATACACAATAAAATAAACATAAAAAGTATGTTATAGGTACAGGTATAATAAGGTTAAGTTTCTGAAATTAAACCTATACCCAATACGCAACGTAAATGCTTGTACCGAGGTAAACCTTTTGTCAAAACATCAGCTACCATCTCATCTGTCCTCAAATAAGACAATTCGATTTTCTTCTGTTCCATCAGCTCGCGGATGAAATGATAACGGACATCGATATGTTTCGTCCTACTGTGATGGACCGGATTCAAAGCCAACTTTTGAGCGCTTTGATTGTCGTTGTAAATGGTAACCGGGCTTAACTTACCAGTGATTTCACTTAGTAAGCGTTGCAAATATACAGCTTCTTTCGATGAAGAAGATAAAGCCATATATTCCGCCTCCGTAGAAGATAAGGCGACGGTCGGCTGTTTCTTACATTCCCATGAAACTGGAGCATTTGAGTATTTAAATACATACCCAGTATACGACCTTCTGTCCGGACCGTTACCTCAATCGGCATCCGCATAACCACATAAAGGATCACTAGTTTTCTTGAAAACAAGACTGTATTCTAAAGTACCTTTTAAATATTGTAAGACGCGCTTCCCTGCTGTCCAATGTACTTTCGTAGGTTTCTTGTTAAACTGACTCAAGTAACTTACTGGAAAAGCAATATCGGGTCTCGTGCTTACAGCGATGTACATAAGGCAACCAATTAAATTTTGATAAGGAACGTTCACTGTTTCCTCCTGATCCTGCTGAGTGTGTAAGTCAACACCATGATCAATAGGCGTTGCCACACTTTTGCAATCCTCCATGTTAAAACGTTTCAAGGTTTCCAAAATATAACGCTTTTGGTTAACCTTAATTTCATTTTTATTTTCGTCTCTACTGACATGTAAACCTAAGCAGTAATTGAGTTCACCCAAATCTTTGATTCCAAAGAACTTTTTAAGACCATCTTTTAAGTGGGTAAGCTCAAAGTTATCTTTATAAAATAAAACCAAATCATCTACATACACTGCTAGTATAACATGTTTTCTGACATATACACAAGGTTCAGTTTTTAACCTTTTGTATCCTAAATCTAGAAGAACTTGGTGTAACTTTTTATTCCAAGCTCTAGCGGCTTGTTTTAAACCGTATAACGATTTATTTAAAGAACAAACTTTAGACTCCTGACCTTCCGCAACAAATCCTTCAGGCTGTACCATGAATACTTTTTCTTCTAAATCACCATGAAGAAATGCGGTGTCAATATCTAAATGATGCATTTTTAAATCGTTTTTTGCTGCTAAAGCGATTATAGTCCTGAGAGACGAATTTCGGACAACAGGAGAAAAAGTCTCCTCGTAATCTATACCATAGCTTTGACGAAAACCTTTGGCCACTAAACGTGCTTTGTATCTACTTATCCTACCTTCAGAGTCACGTTTAAGCTTATAGACCCATTTGCATGGTATGATTTTTTGTCCTGTAATTTCAACTAACGTCCAGGTTCCATTATCCAAAAGTGACTTATACTCTGCTTGCATGGCTCCTATCCATTTCTCCTTATCGGGCCTATTAATAGCTTCCGCATAGGAGGCGGGCTCATCGCTCAGCTCGTTTGAACAAATAGTATTGCAATAATTTACCGTACAATAGTTTACCTGTTTTCTTTCCCTTAAGTTGTACCTCCTCTCAGGTACCGCATTTGACGTGGAAGCTACTTCTTCCACAGCTACTATAGGTTCAACAGTATCAACAGTACCTGTGGGTTCCATAAATCTACAATCACTCCTAGCAGTCAACTGAAGATCAGGAACTTGAGGATCAGGATCACAGTACGCAGGGCCAGGGAGGTCACATACTACACTCTCCCCCATGACCGGAACTGCCCGATCAACCATCTGTAAATTATCAGATGTGAGAATGATATTTTGATTATGTAGTTCAGTAGTGACATCCGTGTTCGAAAAACAGTTTTCGAGAAACACAACATCCCGCCCTTTGATTGTTTTTCTAATATACTTAGGATCCCTAAAACGGTAAGCATTATTATCTGCAGTGTACCCTACAAAAATATACTGCTTGGCTTTTGCGACCAACTTCTGTCCGCTCGCAAGCTGGGATATGTACATACGCACGACAGCCAAACACACGTAGATGAGACAGGTCGGGTTTCCTGTCAAACCATAATTCATAAGGAGTAGAACTATTCAGAGCTCTATGAGGACACCTATTTTTAAGGTAAACAGCAGTTCGTACTGCCTCCTCCCAAAAAGTCTTTGGTAAACCAGATTCTTGCAGCATACACCTAGCCTTTTCAACTATAAAACGGTGAGTTCTCTCTGAAACTCCATTAGATGAAGGTGAGTAAGGGACAGTGGTTTGATGTTGTATGCCTTGAGATGTGAGATATGCAGTAAAGTCATCATTGACATACTCCGTACCATTGTCAGTCCTTAAGTTCTTCACTTTATTTGAAGTTTCTCTTTCTACCTGAGCTTGAAATTCTTTTGAACTTGTCCCTAACTTCTGTCTTTGATTTAATGAAAAACGGAAAAATCATTCTAGTATAGTCATCTACGAATATTAATAGATATTTATTACCTTCAAGAGAAGTACTAGTAAATGGTACATAAAGATCAGAGTGGATCAATTCCAATTTATAAGTACCTTTCTTATAATCAATGCTTTTAAATGGTTTCCTACTTTGTTTACCTTCAATACAGGCAACACAGGGAGTTTTATCTAATTTAGAGTAGTTAATACCATTGGCCTTACCATTCCGCAGTTGCTCCAAACCGATGCGACATAAATGCCCCAATCTGCGATGCCAAACCTCTGAAGTAGGTATGTTCTCCGTGACCATAGCTCGCTCTTCTTTGACGATCCTACTATGATCTAATTTGTACAAGCCACTAGAAAACGTTGCATGCCCTAATTTTTGGCCTGAAACCTTAACATTATTATGCCCGTACATTGAACAACCTTTCTTATCAAAAACTACAGTAATTCCCTTTTCAACAGCCTTATTTACAGATAAAAGATTAGTACTCAAATTAGGTATATACAGTACATCCTTAATAGTTTTGAACTGATTCTTATCGTCTTTTAATAAAATCACATCACCAACGCCGACAGAATTTAACTTATTGTTATCTGCTAAAGTGATATCTTTACTCTCTGTAAGTTGACGAAAATTAGTGAGCCAGTCCTTATTACAAGTCATATGTGCAGAGGCACCTGAGTCGACATACCAGTCTGTTCGACTAAGAGGATCTCCGACACCTAAAGCAGATAGAAGTGTACTATTATCTTCCTTCTTTGCCCTCCCTTTTGTTTCTGGGGACACTGTGGACTTTTATGACCAGGCTCTTTGCACTTGTAGCAAATTATTTTACGTCCTTTCTTCTCTTTCTGACAGTTGCTAGCCAATGCAGATTCTTTTGAACTGCGCTTAGCGCTTTCATTCAATAATTTCGATTTTACTAATTCTGACGTAATTTCAATATTTAAATTCTCTAAAGCCATAATGAGAGGATCAAAATCAGGGGTTAAACCTCCTAAGAGTATGGCTCCAATCGATAAATCATCAATTTTCTTGCCAATGTCAGCCAAATCCTGTGTAGTATTCATCACAGCATTTATATATTCCTCGATTGATGGAAAATCTGACAACTGATAACGATAAAGTTTTCGCTCTAAGCTCAACTTTCTCCCCATACCATTATCCTCATATGCTTTTAAAAGGGAATTCCATACCTCTTTAGCGGAATTACAGCTCCTTACATGGGTAATTGCGCTACCATCTAAAGTTAAACACTTTTTTGTCATTGCCTTAAGATCTTTATACTCTCTTACCGACTGCGGCGTTTCATCAGCATTAGGATATCCAACCACGCTGTACCACAATTCTTCGTGTAGAAGATACATCCGCAACTTAAACTTCCACTGAGCAAAACCATCTTTATTTGAGAGTGGCTTAATACTCATCAGAGAAGCAGACGATCCAGATGGAAAAGCAGCGATTGCGTTTGCACTATTGTTTTGCGAACTGTCACCACTACTATTTTCCTCCGACATTTTAATATTATTTATAACGAACTTTTCTTCGAATAAATATTAATGAAACGGTATAAAGAATAAATAAATCGGCAAATAACTATAACGGCCCATAACCGTGTAGTAAAAATAATGTTTATTTAGGTATGAATTTTTAATAATACTGTTTTTACATGACAGACAGATATAGCTATCAAAAATAATAGATAATAATTTGATCATGTCCAGCCAGGACGATTATAATTTATTTTCAATACATTTTCACTCGTCCCGACTCTTGACCTTCGCCTTTGGCTCGGGCCAAGACTCGTCGGGATCGGGACTCGTGCGACATGACACACTTTCCGCACTTGTAAAAACTACTATTAAAATCTGCAAGAAATGCGCTTTATTACAATATTTTTTGTTTGATATTTATTGTCACTATACAAAAATAATAAGCTGTCAAAGCAAAAATCATCAACCAAAATTTTCACAATTTCACGTTTTTCTCGTAGAATAGGGTATTTGACAATGTTTTTTTTATTTTATTTTTGGAAAGATCATGTAAAAGTATAATAACAAATAGAATAGATTGGGTATATGTGCTGTGTACACTGTATGTAGTTCTTCTTCTTCTAAATTAAGAGAACTTAATACTTTTCTTGAGAACACTTCCGAAGTAATTTGTAATTTTGATGATTCAATTATTATTGGTGATTTTAACATGAGTAGTATAATTTGGTCAAAAGCATGTGATGGAGATTATATGGTTGCGAAAAATTATAATAGTAAACTTGGGTATGCTTTGTTTGACTTTCTGGCCTTAACAGGACTTCGACAAAGAAATTGTATTACTAATAGTGATAATAAAATGTTGGATCTTGTTTTAACTAGTCTACCTTGCAATGTTCATAAATCAACGTGTTTGATTAGTAAACTGGATTCACGTCATCCACCTCTATTGATAAATTTAGATCTTAAGCCTGAAACCTTCTTAGATTCTGTACCTCGTACTGATTATAATTTTTATAAGGCAAATTACAGTGAGATTTTATCAAAGTTGAAAAATATTGATTGGTTTGAATGTTTTACTGATTGTGAAAATGTGGATAAAATGGTGGACAAGTTTTATACAATTTTAAACAAAACTATTTGTGAATTTGTGCCAAAACGGAAGCCACATGGGCGGGCTCACCCAACTTGGTTTACTCATGACTTAATTCGTCTCCTTAAAGAGAAGGATAGACTAAGGATTAGATTGCGTAAATATAAAAATCCTCGAGATCGCTTTGAGCTTGATATTATTAAAAATAGATGTAATCAATTATTTGCTGCATGCTACAAAAACTACATAAATAGCACAGAATCGAGCATAAAAAAACATCCTAAAGCATTTTGGACATATATTAAGCAACGAAAGAACTCATCTCGTAACGGCGTACCGTCTGAAGTGCATTCTGGCGCTGACAACAATACCTCTTCAGGGCAAGAAATAGTAGAAATGTTTGCATCTAGTTTTGGATCTGTGTTCGGATGTAGTACTGCTGGTAGTGAATACGAGAGCCCCCTGATTATTCTGATTCAAATGGCCCTAGTAAGTTGGGTCTTATACAAGTAAGCGAACGAGAAGTGCTCAAGTACCTTAAGAAATTAGACCCTAATAAAGGCGCAGGGCCAGATAATATTCCCCCGCTTTTTTTGAAGCGTTGTGCTGAGGTATTATCTTATCCTCTTACGTTAATATTTAATAGGTCCCTGAGTTGTGGCAGTTTCCCGGCTGTTTGGAAGAGAGCTAGAATAGTTCCAGTATTTAAGAAGGGTGATGCATCAAATGTAATTAATTATAGACCAGTATCTATTTTATCTGCGATGGCAAAAGTTTTTGAGTCACTTATATGTCCTATTCTTAAAAACCACACTAAGACTTTAATTACACCTGATCAACACGGCTTTCAATCAAAAAGATCTGTCGCTACTAATCTTGTCTCTTTTGTTACCCCCATCATGGGTGAAGTAGACCAATACCGCCAAGTAGACGCTATATATACAGACTTTTCTAGTGCTTTTGATCGCGTCGATCATCATCTACTGTTGGATAAGCTTTATAGTCAGTATGGTATAAGTGATTCACTTTTGAGATGGTTCGGATCATATCTATCCAATCGAGAACAAAATGTTGTGGTAAATGGGTATCAATCTGCAAGCTACACTGCAAAATCTGGGGTGCCTCAAGGTTCACACCTTGGTCCAATACTATTCACTCTATTCATTAATGATATAACGCAATGTATACAGAATTGCAGTTGTTCGTTGTTTGCAGATGATATGAAGATTTGTAGGGTTATAACATCGTTAAATGATCAAAAGCTAATACAGGATGATTTGGATAGGATATCTGAGTGGTGCGTGGAAAATCGTATGCTGTTAAATATAGATAAATGTCAACACATATCTTTTACGAGGAAAACGAAACCTACCAATACCGATTATTTTATCAATGGCAAGAAAGTAGCATGTGTATCTGAGGTTAGAGATCTGGGCATTATTCTTGATGCTAAGCTTAGTTTCATTCCTCATTATAATAATATAATTAAGAAAGCGTTTAAAATGACAGGTTTTATTAAACGTAACACTAAAGATTTTAAATGTGTTTCTACGAAGTTACTTCTGTTTAATGCATTGGTGCGGAGTATACTTGAATTCGGTAGTGTCGTTTGGAACCCGGTATACGTTGCTCATTCGACACGCATAGAACAAGTACAAAGATCCTTCTCCAGACATCTAGCTTTTATATCCCCGGGAATAACGTCCCGAAACTCATATGATGAGAGACTTTCGTTTTTTGGCCTTGAAACATTATCAGCGCGACGTCGTATGCTTGATTTGGCATTTTTTCAAAAAATTGTCCAAGGTGTTTCTATGTGTCCAAATATATTGGATAAAGTAAGTCTTTGTGTACCGAAGCTGCATAGCCGGCGTCCGCAATGTAGAAATTATTTTTTAGTTCCGACTAGTCGAACCAGGTTGGGTAAGCATGCACCTATTTCTAGATTTATAACAGCTTTCAATGAATGGCATAAGAAACTGGATTTGGATATATTTCATGATAGTTCGAAATTGTTAAAATTAAAGATTTTGCAAAAGACAAACTGGCTAAATTATTTTTTCTGATAAGTAATTAAAATCTTCGCTGTAAGTACCTAATTTCAAACAAATTCTTAGCAATGCTTTACATTGAATGTTGTGCATATCTATAATTGATGTAAACATAAGGTTTGAGTTATTTTTTAGCATGTTTTATATAAATGTTACTTGTTTATGTTGTTGATGTGCCTAATAAATAAATAAAAATAAAAAAAATAAAAACAAACTGTTTTTATTTTTTTAAATTTCGACCTAATTATCAAGCATCGAAATACAACTACTACGTATAGAAGCGAAAACGTGAACAAAATGTATGTGACATCAGTTAATGTCTCGAGTCAGAAACTCCTTCAGTCACTCGCCAACGTACATCGCGATTGCATACATATTAAAATAATCTAAAAATAAATCGAGTAAGCAGAAAAAAGATAGTGGAGTCACCTATCATCTATAAGTAACCAAAATATCAACTAAAACTATGACTAAAATTAATTTTTATAATAATTGTATAAATATTATAAATTATTTTCTAATATTCAAAATATTCAATTGTTTTTTCCATTTTGTATGAAAATTATAGAATAAGAAAAGTAAATAGTACAGATTGGACACGTAGGTACAAAAGCCTTGGTGAACTATTTGTCTCTGTGTACTTTACAACTGATTTTTTTTCGTTTAAGGTTTCGAAGAAAACATATAACCCTTATAGTTTCGTCATGTCCATCCGTCCGTATGTCTGTCTGTACGCGGCTTAGCATAGAAACCATTAGTAGGTACTAGAAAATTGTAATTTTGTATAGATATACCTAAAGTTCATATTATAAACTAGCTTTTTCCCGCGGCTTCCCCCGCATGTTTTATTTTTTTAGTTTTTTTAATTTTCACTACTGATCCCTAAATATTTCCGAGATAAAAACTATGTTAATCTATAACTCCCCAGCGAAAATTCCATCAAAATCGGATTAGCCGTTTCAATGATTACCCTGAACAAACAGACAAAAAAATGTTTGGGTACTAGTAACGACAAAATAACACTATGAAATTAAAAATTTCCAGTTATTTTGAAATTACAAATAGACACTCCAATTTTATTTATATGTACTGTATTGTATTTGTATGTATGTATTGTATAGATTAGCTAAGGATGTGTTGGAGGGCATTACCTCACAGGACTTCACATATCTTAACAATGTCCTTATATTAGTATTTTTATGCAGTCGGGTTTTTTAGTTTTTTTTTTATTTATTACTTGTTTTTGTCATTTATTCGTTAATGCTATGAGAAAATCCTAACTAATATCATAAATGCGAAAGTGAGTTTGTTTGTTATCTACCTCTTTACGCTTTATCTACTGAACCAATCTTCCTGAATTTCGCATACACATAGAAGTACTGAGAAGGACATAGAGTACCTTTCATCCCGGAAAAAACACTGATTTCGTGGGAAACACACGCGGGCGAAGCCGCGGGCAAAAGCTAGTAAAGAGATAAGTAGAATCGAAACCATTCACTTTCTTTTATTTTTTACTTCACCTATGTCCATTCTGTACTGTATAATCTTCGTCACTGATTGTGACAGCTCTGCATCGAACATATTTGAATTTACGAAATTTGGAACAAAAATTTTCCTTGGGGTAGCTCCTCTAGTGCGTAGTACAATATATCTCGATGTTATCAAGTTATATCAAATTAAAAGAACCAAAAAATCCGATGCCCCGAAAAAATCTGATCACTTCTTGTCAGTTCACAAAACAAACCCGAGCTCCACACCCGCGCGGGCCCAGCGCCGGCGCGGGGAGAGGCGCATCGAGTAGGGAAAACACGTGTGACGTCACTTGGCAAATCGGAAGTGTTCGGTAACTGGTCGGCATATTCCGTTACTATGAATTTTTAATTTGAGAAAACTAGAAAAAAAACAGTTTGTTATAAAACCGTCAGATTTTTCAAAAGTTGACGGGTGGTGGTCATTTTTGTGGGCTCCCAGTCCTTGGTAGCCGCATGATTATTTTTGCACCCCGGGCTCAAAATGCTTATAATCACTCAAGAAACATATGGCATAAAGCTCATAGCTTGATAAAATATTTAAAGTTTAATTAGGTACATAACTGCCCGTACTAATCTATACATATAATAAGACAGTAAAAATATTTTGTCTGTACATTTTGTATTTTTTGACTGAAATTGATAGAGGGACACTTAAAAAGAGTAATAGAAAGCAAAAAAAAAATTTGAATTTTTTGTCTGTATGTCTGTTCGTATGATCACGCTAATCTCCGAAAATACTGAACCCATTTGAATGAAACTTTTTTTGTTGTATAGCTGTTAAGCCTGGGCAACATCTAGGCTATAATTTATTTTGAAAACTGGAACACCTGATGAAGAACCTTAACAGAACAGCTAAATTATAAGAAATATGGAAATGTTGCCTTAACAAAAGTCGTTCAACCTGATGAGCATTTTCTGATGACGTATCAAAATTGAAGATCTGATGAAGAACTGCAAGAGACCAGCTACACTATGACATTTATGGAAATGGCACCTTATTAAAAGTCGTTCAACCTGATGAGCATTTTCTGCTGACGTATAAAAATTGAAGATCTGGAACATCTGATGAAAAGCTCCAAGAAAGATTTTTCATCTAAGCGAAACTCACGCGGGCGAAGCCGCGGGCGACAGCTAGTTTGAAATAATAAAGTTAATTGTTTGATTATCAATTTATTTGTAGTAAACCGCGAAAGCTGATATTTGTATAGACGTAGTATTTTGTTACTTAGTTTTAATTTGAAATTTCAAGTAAGTACACCGTTAATGTGATGACCATTACCATTTTTAATATTAGATAAAGTTTTAACCAATAAACAATTAAATAAATAAGTGATGGACTGGTGGAGTGCTGGATACCTAATTTTAAAGATCTTTTATACATACATTTTATTGCTAATAAATATATTTTGATTTTGATAAACATGATGTTATCTATAACGCATAAATATTTTGAAAATGAGATGAGACTATAAATAAATAAATAGTGTTTGCTAGTAATACTACTAACATTTTTTTTTATTTCAGAGTAAGTACATCTTTTAAAATGGATCACATGAAAAAATATCCTAAAGATTATGCGAAACCTTTTCTTGTCATGATGGATTATTTCGAAAAAGTAAACGTGAGATTCTTTAATAAGAATAAGACGTGGTTGGAACGGAACTGGAGGTTTTTCTACATAGTTCCCTTCTTGGTTTGTCACTTCAGTGCCATGAGTGTGTACATTCTGAGAATAATTGTTGAAGGAAAAGACCTGTTTGCTGATGCCTTTATGATGCCTATTTTTGCCGTTACAGTTCAGGGTACGTATTATTATTTTCATCCATAGAACAAATAGCTACTTATGTGGCATTAGAATCTTAGGTATAAAATAAAAAAAATCCCAAAAGAAAATGAACCGACTTCCATTATAAAACTTAAAATCATGAAAAAACATAGTAGGCAGATTAATCAAAAATATAAATGGAATGCTACCTACCTACTAAATGAGGTGATGGTGAGGAATTTTGGCGGGATTCTTCGAGTAAAAGGCCGTGTCCAGAGATGTGGTTTATTCGTAGTCGAGAGAGAGAAGAGGGCGAGCGAAGCCAAGTACAACAATATATAGCACAGAGAGCAAGCGTCATCTATCGCATATGATCGGAACTTATTAAGAAGTTCAATAATAAGCAAGATTAATGATTTTGTTAACTATTGTTAATAAATTAATAGATTTGAGATAGATGGCGCTTTTACAATTTTAACATATTGCCACCTTAAATATGTAGATAGTTACATATTTAATTTTAATTAAAAAATAACAAACCTAGGTGCCTAGATTATGTACTAGAATAGCTAGACTACAAAAATATCTATTGATAAGACTAAATTCAAGAACTGAACTGAAATTACATGGAAATCGAGATAAGTGGGGATCGAACCCGCGAATATAAAATGAAAACAGACTAAGTTCATTCAAGCATTCAAGTGGGATTCGAACCCACAACTGAAAAGTTTAGGATATTTGAAGTAAAAGATGGTACAAAAATACATTTTATTTTTGACCTTACTAGAAAAAATCGAAAACGATTAATTTGACACAGCTATTATGTGATTAGTTATTTGGTAACTTAAATAAGAATGAATACAATTAATAACAACGTAAACTAGGTATGTCGTTACTTAGTGATAGCTAAAATAATGAATGCTGAAGAAAGATGAATACAATTCTAATTAGTTTATACTAAATATTGAAAACTAAATAAGATTGAATACAATGCAAAGATATGTATCTAAAATATAGAATTCTAATGAGAAAACTAAATGAGAATGAATACAATGCAAATAAATGTATCTAAATTATAAAATACTAATGAGAATCATCTTATTCTAAATCTATCGGTACAAATATTATTAAACGCTCTTTTGATTTCCCCTTGAAGTGGTGATGGTGGCGACACGAACTTCTCCGTCGACCCCTGGGTGGATTTGAGTTATCTTCCCGAGATTCCATTGGCACGGCGGCAGGTGGTGGTCCTTGACTAGCACGACTGTACCGATCTTCAGGCTTGGTCCTTTGGCGCTCCGCCATTTGGTCCTTGCTGCAGCAGCCCGATGTAGTCTCGTGACCTCCAGAAATGTTGTTGAATCTGTTGAAGTTGTTGAAAATAATTTAATTTGTTGATCGGGACGGCTTCATATTCGTAGTCGGCCAATGTGATTGGTATTCTTCCCATGAGGAAGTGAGCTGGCGTTAGGATTTGGGTATGATCTAAATTAGAGTCAGGAAGAGGACAGAGTGGTCTAGAATTTAAGATTCCTTCAATTTGAATAATTACAGTAGAAAATTCTTCATAAGTTAATAAACTATCTTTCATTACTCGCTTTAAATGGTATTTACAGGACTTAACTGAACTTTCAGCCAACCCATTCATGTGAGGTGTGTAAACTGGACCAAATTTACATTTGATACCTTGATTAGCTGAGGATGTGCATATATCAGTAGAAGACTGATTTATAAACTCATACAATTCTTTGAGATCATTACAAGCACCCTTGAATGTAGTTCCATTGTCACTTACCAATTGGCCTGGTTTACCTCGTCTAGCCACAAACCTTCTGAATGCAGCCAGGAAGGCCTCAGTATGGAGACCTGTAATCAATTCAATGTGAACCGCCTTCGTTACGAAACATACAAAGATACCTATATATGCCTTATAAGCCTTGTAACCACGTCCCCTCCTGTCACGCAGCAAGAAAGGTCCTGCGTAATCTAATGCTGTTGTATAAAATGGAGGGGCCGGCGTTACCCTGGTACCAGGCAAGTCACCCATAGGAGGAATTGTTGTGGTAGGTTTGGCTCTAAAGCAGGTGACACATTCATGAACGACCTTATTCGCTAAGTATTTACCTTTGGGCACCCAGTACCTTTCTCTGATGGATGATAATAGTAACTGAGGGCCAGCATGCATGAGACGGCGATGTTCGTTTGTAAAAATTAACTTTGTTAGTGAGTGTTTATTATCTAAAATAATTGGATGTTTTTTGTCGTAATTAAATTGTGATAAACTAATTCTACCACCCACTCGAATAATACCATTATCGTAAAATGGTTTCAAGTCTAGTAATCTAGATTTATTTGACAATATTTGATTATTTTTCAAACTTTCATACTCGTGTGGAAAACAATGCATTTGCACATTTTTTATAAGAATATTTTGTGATAGTTGAATTTCTGAAGGTGTGAGCGGACCGTTTCGTTTGCGCTCGCCCTTACTATTGTTAATGAACCGCATGACATAAGAAAGTATTCTATATAACTTTATATCGCTTGAATATTTTGAAATTAAGTTATTTATGAAAACATGATCCCCAGATAACTGTGTATGAGTAGTGTTACAGTGTGTGGGAGTAGATTCAAACATAGATAATATCGTTGGGCTTTCTTCATTTCTGTTTTGAGGAAACCCAAAAATTGTTGATGTAGAAAAGATGGACCGTACCACCAGATTCTGTTTGTTATTAATTTATCAACAGTAGTGCCTCGTGAGCGATTACGGCAAAACCCCCCATGGATAAAATCCTTGGGGGAGGCCTTTGTCCAGCAGTGGACGTCTTTAGGCTGAGAGAGAGAGAGAGAGTGCCTCGTGATAAGATATCTGCTGGATTCTGAGCAGATTGAACCCAATGCCAATCGTTGACATTTGTAAGTGACTGAATTTCGGAAACTCTATTTTTTACAAATGTTGTTAGTTTGTGTGCGTTTGATTTTATCCAAGCTATGGCGATACTTGAGTCTGACCAATAGGTTATAGTATCTATTTCCCGTTTCAAAGCCTTTTTACCTTGTGCATATTTCGTGCTAATAACAAGGCTGCACATAGCTCAAGGCGCGGTGTTGTTTGTGTTTTTAAAGGAGCAACCCGTGAGCTACTGAACAGTAAGTGCGAAGTGCATTTACCGTTATGGTCAACAGAGCGTAGGTATATAACCGCTCCATAGGCTAAGTTGGAAGCGTCTGAAAACCCAACTAAGTGAATAGAACAATAATTATCAATTACTGCATGGCGGGGAATTCTCAAATTATTTAAATATTTTAAGCTATCGTAAAATGTGTTCCAAGAATCTATCAAATCATCAGAAATAGGTTCATCCCACCCGCGTTTATCTCGCCATAGCTTTTGAATGAGACATTTACCCAAAACAATATAAGGGCCTAAATATCCCAATGGATCAAAAAATACTGGATATTTTCGATAAAATGTTACGTTTTGTGACTTTACCCTGTATGGGTTGAATTTTGGTAGAGAAAAGCAAACAATCATTTGAGTTTGACCATTCAAGGCCTAAAATCTTGTGTGTGTTATCACCAAATTGCATGTTAACAGTTTCGTTTGATTCGGGTTGTGTTGTGTTTGTGTTCGTGTTTTTAATTACAGTACCTTGTATTTTCTTAGAGTTAGACTTCCACTTTTTAAGATGAAATTGTGCTCCTCTCAATGTCTTGTCGATTTCTAGTGCTGTCTGGATCAGAAACTGCTCGTCGTCTTGTCTTGATAGCAGATCATCTAGGTAGAAGTCTGAAGCAATCGCTGTTGCAGCTGACGTCATCGTGCTTACTTCATCAAAAGTGTAACTGGAATTTGATTTGATTTTTTCGGTAATTTCGTGAGAAAGTTGTAAAAGACAACGTGTTGCAATACTTGGGGCTGAGCGCAACCCAAAGCTTGGTGAATTTAAAGTGAAAGTTTCGAGTTTGTGTTGGGGCGATTCGCGCCAAAAAATACACTGTAAATTTCTATGTTGTGGAGAAAGTAAAATGTTACAGAACATCTTCTCAATATCTGCGCTAATAACGTATTTGTGTATTCGAAATCTTAATAAAATATCGATGAGAGGATCTTGTTTAATAGTGCCTGTGTATTGAAGGTCATTTAATGACACACCTGTGGAAGTTGAAAATGAACAATCTATAACAACCCTCAGCGGGGTGGAGACCTTAGAAGGGTTAATGACCGCATGATGAGGTAAAAAATTTAATGACTCATTTTGATCAATCTTACTCATGCGGCCTAAACGTTCAAATTCTTTCATAAAGTTTACAATACATGTTTTTAAATGAATTGTTGCGCTCAAATTTTCTTTCAAGGGACTGAAAACGTTTTAAAACAACTGACTTTGAATAGCCCAGCTCAGAGGGGGAAGCTTTGAGGGGTAAGTTCACCACAAAGTTACCATCAGAAGAGCGTTGGTGAGTCATAAATATTTCCTCACATTTTCTTTCATCATCTGATAACTGTTGAACTAAATCTAAAGGTGAATCATCATAAAGATTATCAATTTGCCAAAATTTTTGTAATTGGGAACTAATATTCAAGTTACACCTCACCTGTTTAGTTTCAGGGGAAGCAATGGCAATTGCGCCTGAGACCACCCATCCCAGGTAGGTATTTTGCAAAATAGGCAACTTGTCCCCCAGTCTAATTTGTCCCGTACACAACAATTCGTAAAATAATTCTGCCCCCACTAAAATATCAATTTCACCCGCGGCATAATAGTTTTCGTCAGCTAACTTGTTTACGTATCGATGTGGAATGTGCAAAGATTGCAAGTCAAAACTGTACTTGGGAATATTACAAATAGATGGCACTATTAAACAGATGATAGATTTTCGATAAGATCTTTTTCGTGATTGTAATTCTAATTCACAATAATAATCAATTGTAGTGGAATTATTACTGAACCCAATTACCTCCATATTCGTTTTGTATTTCGGGAGATTCAATAAATTATACGCCCTTTGCGTAATAAAATTAGATTGCGAGGCAGAGTCAAGCAACACGCGCAATGTATGCTGACGGCCGGCACTGTCTGAGACAAAAACAAGTGCAGTTGTGAGAATTACGGATTTATTGCAAACCGGTTTTGATGCGATCGAGTTAGTATGCGTTTGGTTTTGAAGATTTGCAGATTGAACTGTGTTATTCGAATGATGTACAGAGATAGGTATAGATGTATGATTTGTACTATTTTCTGAGTAAGTATTTAATGCTGTCGCAGGTTGAGTGTTATTAATATTCGTGTTGCGTTCGATGTGTAATAATGAATTATGTTTACCTTGGCAATGTTTACAGTGTGATGAGCGGCAATTAGGTTGAGCGTGACCGGATCTGAGACAATTGAGGCAGAGACGAAGTTTCCGTATGACCTGTATGCGTGACCTAGCGTTTAGAGCCAAAAACCTAGCACATTGATTAATAAAATGTCTACCTTTGCAATTGGGGCAGCTCGCCGTGGTACCTTGAGTTTGATTAGAGCTGCGCTAGTAGACGCGTGGGACGTCTGGGCCTTGTGGGACACAGGGGGCGCGTGGGACGTGGTCACAAGGCTCTTCTTTGCTGGCTCAGCCGGTTGCTTTGATTTCATGGCATCTAGTAGGTCGGCTCGCTTTCGTAAGAAATTCTTGAAGTCCTGTAACGAAGGCAATTCCTTTGAACCAATTTGTTCCTCCCACTTACGTAATAGATTTTCGGGTAGCTTGGAGGATTTAAATAAATGACTACTAAATCCCACTCATTTACAGCAACATCTAGCGATCGTAGTGATCGTAAGTGACGGGAAATACCATCAATGGTTGATCTCAAAGATTGTGAGGTCTCCTCTATTTTATCCATGTTAAATAGATATTTTAAATGAGTAAAGACTAACAAACGTGGATTATTATATCTTTCACATAAAAGTTTCCACGCTAAAGAGTAGTTATCAGTTGAATATTCTAGTGTACTAATAACTTCAAGTGCCCCATCCTGTAGACAACTTTTTAAATATTTAAATTTTTGAATAGGTTTTAGAGTACTTTGATGTATAAGAGCGTGAATGATCTCCTCAGTGACCATCAATATGGTTTCCGCCAGGGACGATCTACTGGGGATCTTCTTGTGTACGTGACACATTGTTGGAGCGAGGCCATCGAGAAACATGGTGAAGCACTTGGTGTTTCTCTTGACATCTCGAAGGCTTTCGACAGGGTTTGGCACGCTAGTCTGCTGAGCAAGCTTCCAGCTTACGGCATCCCTGCTGGCCTCTGTAGCTGGATAGCTGACTTCCTGAGTGAACGATCGATCAAAGTGGTCATTGATGGCTGCTCGTCTGATCCAATGGCTATTGACGCCGGTGTTCCTCAGGGGTCGGTCCTCTCTGCAACTCTTTTCCTGCTGCACATCAATGACCTTCTTACACCCGGTATTGTTGGGTATGCAGATGATAGTACTGTTATGGAGAGGTACTTGTCCGGTGCAGGGATTAGCGGGGATCAGTTAAAACTTGAGAGAAAGGCCATGGTTGAGCGAACTGACCAGACGTTAGACTACGTATCCCAGTGGGGAGAGAGTAATCTGGGCACTTTTAACGCTTCCAAGACACAGGCGTGTCTATTCACCGCAAAAAGGAGCCCTTTCATCCTTGCTCCTACTTTTCGGGGTACATCGGTTCCTATAACCGACAAGCTTGAACTCCTTGGCATGGAGTTGACAAAAACCTCAACTTCGGCACCACCATCGAATCCAAAGCCCAATCAGCTGCCAAGAAGCTGGGCATTCTCAATAGGGTGAAGCGATACTTCACACCTGGACAGCTTCTTACTCTTTACAAAGCTCAAGTCCGTTCTTGCATGGAGTACTGCAGTCACCTTTGGGACGGCTCGGCAAAGTACCAACTGGCCACTTTGGATTCGGTGGAACGCAGAGCCAAAAGAATAATCGGCGATGAAAAATTAACGAACGCTAAGCTCCACAGCCTAGCTCATCGTCGAAAAGTTGCCTGCTTGTCGGTTTTCTACCGATTGTACTTCGGAGAGTGTGCTCATGAGCTGCATGAGCTCATACCGCCCGCCCCTTTCTTCAACCGGACAACCAGACGCACTGCGGGCTATCATCCCTTCTTAGTTAATATTCCCCCCGCACGCACCAAGCGCTTTTCGTCATCATTCTTGATGCGCACAGCAAAGCACTGGAACTCCCTACCTGCGTCTGTGTTTCCGAGCACATACAACCTGACTCTCTTCAAAACCAGAGTGAATAGGCTGCTTCTGGGTAAGCTCGCTTCATCGTAGACCTCATCTCTGTCCTCGGGCAAGATTGTGGTCAAGAGCAAACCCATATTTAATAAAAAAAAAATAAAAAAAAGAACCCTCTGAGGTTTTTACCTCTGGTTGTGGGTTCTGTGTGAGAGCCGGCCTTTTTTTCTGAATAATATTTTTAGCTTTAGAAACACATGAATAAAAAGAATCTTCAAATTTTTGACGCTCAAGGGTTTGATCTTCGCTGGAAAGTAATTCTAATTTTGTTTGCACTTCATCAAAATTAGAAAAAACACCTTGAATGCGTTCTGTTCGCAATTCAAGATCAATGACTTGTTCTATTGTTATAGAAAGAATATCGGGAAGAGAGGTTATAAATTTACTATACAAAGTGAGTTTTGATTTAATAATGCCTCTCTCACGTTTGAGTTGTTTTAATTTACTGGCCTCTTTGGATACCATTGTATCAGCAGTTGACTCACTATCGATTTCTGAACTCGACATGTCTAACACAAATTAAAGGAATCAATACTTCAGAAAATTTAGGTTATGGCAGCAAGAAGGGATTGGAAAATAGATAGGAAACCAGCTCACTTACGGTTTTCTCTTGGTCTTCGTTCTTCTTGTTGCACGCCACGTTGCCACGTGCCACCACGGGACGAACTATGTGCTTGCTCGATTTGTTTCTTGAAGCCTAGGGAAAAAAAACCTGCTTCCCCGTTGATATTAACGCGGCTCGGCACTCCGACGGCGCGTGTTTGCAGCGGCGCAGGTGACCACGATGAAATTTCGGGCACCCGACTTGAGAACTGGAAATTGTCACCTCGTGATGATGCTTTTCTTGAAAATTCGTGGGCTTGGCTCTCCAAGCCTGTACACTATCCCTGGACACAGCTGAATCGCCGGAAAGTCCACGTGCGACCACGTGCTCGTATGCGTGTGGTTCCGATGACTCCAACGTCCCGGCGCCGACTTGACCCGCCGATTCACCCACAACCGGGCAGGAAACAGAAGGAAGCTGCGCTGCTAGGGTCCACTTGCGATCCACAGCGCCTCAAATAGTATGGGTCACCAGCAAATATGGCGGGATTCTTCGAGTAAAAGGCCGTGTCCAGAGATGTGGTTTATTCGTAGTCGAGAGAGAGAAGAGGGCGAGCGAAGCCAAGTACAACAATATATAGCACAGAGAGCAAGCGTCATCTATCGCATATGATCGGAACTTATTAAGAAGTTCAATAATAAGCAAGATTAATGATTTTGTTAACTATTGTTAATAAATTAATAGATTTGAGATAGATGGCGCTTTTACAATTTTAACAAATTTTGTTGTGGTAGAGTCACGCTGCTGGCTTACTTTTGCTAGTAGCATGAATGGGCCGGCTCGTCCGGGGAAGTACCACCCTCTCACAGAAAATCGACGTTTGAGTAGTTGCTTTAACGCTTCTATGCTTCGTTCGGTGAGTGAGAGAGCCGGAGCCCCCTTCCCCCTTAATATGGCAGCGGAATTAAATAGTAGAGTACCCCAGGAGGGTACCGGTCCGTTACGTACAGGAGAATCCCTCCCCGAGCATTCTTGCTTGAGCTGCCCTGCGTACTCTCTGGGGGAGGGCAAAATCCCGCTCGTCATTGCCCAAGATAGGGATACGGCACCCCCTGCTAAAGCACACCAAGTCCACCTGTGCAATATCAGGGTATTCACTCGAATCTCAACTCTGTCCATTACCATCTTGTCATGATTTCAAGTATTTATATTTAAATATACATATATCTTTGTACAAATTTATATATGATCATACAAAAATACCTATTTTGATATAATGGCAACACTGATATCGGTTGTTTGTACCGCCACTACTAGAATAAAATGGTGGGCGCGCCAAAGATGTGGTCACTTATTATTGTGCTGCGATTCTATTAAGACGTGTTCTTACGAGTATGTACGAAATTATTATAAATAAAAAAAAAAAATATTTAGGTAAATTGTTTTACATAAATCTACAGTATAATTATAATATACTTGTGCCAGTAGGCTCCGTTCTTCCATATCTTTTCAATTAATTTACCTTATCTACCTAGTCTAGTTTATAATTAAAACAAGAATTACAGACTAAAAGTGTGTTGTGTATGTATGTGATGTGTGAGTAAGTGAATTTATTAGGGTGTATGTATTGGTGGGTAACTTTCTTTAAATATTTTAAGTATCTATAGTGTCAAAAACACTATAGAGAAGTATTGGTAATGGAACTCTCCAGGTCATCATAGGTTATGTCTTTAAGCCAAGATGTTATTAGCGATTTACACTCATGAGATGGTTTATTATATATGTTCAGTTCTTTATTTAATTTATTATATATTACAGCAGAGCGAATATTATATTGAATTTGCGCAAATTCAGTTTTTGCAAAAGGAACAAAGGCTGCAATTTGTATTCTTCTATTAGCAATTTGGGGTTTATACGGTAAACTTTTGTTTTTTAAAATCATTTAGAGTAAATATAACTTTCTAATTGATAATAAATCGCAGGTTTGATACAACAGGGTTGTAGGGAAAATTCTTTTCTTGAAGTACATAACTTTCAAAAGCGTACGTTGTGACCTTTCAACCTCTAGGAATTTAGTCTTATAAATAAGAAATATAAATTTTATTAAGAAGAGTTGGTGTAATAATGTGTCTTAGAGTTTTAAACATCCATATCAATTTTCTTATTCTTCCCTGATAGTTGTTCGATTTGTCGGTACCATGAGAGATTTTGATCCACCAATTACACCAAAATATTTAGTGTGATTTAGTTTAGTACAATTTAGAGCTTGGTTACATGTGTGGATTTTTATATTAAAGTCAAGAGGTGGTTGCGTATTGTTATATATGCTGAAACAGATGTAATTTGTTTTTGACGTGTTTAAGGTTAGGAGATTGTGTTTTAACCACAAAGCTATTTGGGCCATGCCATTTTCTGCATGATTACGAGCGACGCTTTTTCTTTTGCATATCAATGATATGCTTCAATCCAGCAGCATACATTGCTTTGCAGATGATAGCACGGTGGACACCTCTCATACCGGTCAAGCTTAACATTTCTCGGGCACGCGTCTCCGAGTGTCGAACTAAACTCAGGGTGTCCGAGGTTGAAACCTCACTAAACCAGGGTTTCAAATTGGGTCATTGCAACTTTCTGTCCTATCTCAACCCAAAAAATATAAGTTTGTGCGTTCACCGTGAAAAAAGCTCCCTTTTTTGTATCTCTCCTTTCTGTTCCAGGGCGCTCCCCTAGATACGCGGCCGAAGATCGAGATTTTAGGCGTCGCGATTTCGTGTGCGACGTTCAATTTCACAGTCATCTTAAAGAAAAGCTGCCAAGTTGGCTTCCAAAACACTGGGTAGTTCCTTTGGTAGAGCACAGGCGATATTTCACAGCGGCGTGCATCGCCTTCAGCTGTAAAAAAGGTGCACAAGTAAGGCCGCAAATGGAATATTGATCCCATCTGTGGGCCGGGGCACCACAATACCAACTTTTCCTCTTGACCGCGGTTCAACGTCGTGCAACTCGCATCGTCGATGACGAGATTCTCGCGTCAGCCGTCTCTTGATCCTCTGGCTCTGCGTAGGGATGTCGCATCCTTGTGAAATTATCTACCGCATCTATCATGGGGAGTGCTCTGAAGAATTGTTCGACGTAAAACTCTGCCGCAAAAATTTCCTCCACCACTTTACCACCTCGTCACAAAGTTGAAGTTTCATCCACAATACCATCTGGATAACTAGCTGTCAACCACCGTACGTTTTAAAAGACACTTCTTGCCACGCGTACGACCAATCTGTGGAATCAACTTCTGCGGCGGTGTTTTCGAACCGATACGACATTGGAACCTTCAAAAACGAGTCTACGTCTTCTTGAAAGGCCGGCAACACTCTTTGTAATACCCCTGGTATTGGCAGTGTACCATCAGGTGACCCGCGTGCTCGTTTGCCACCCTATATTATAAAAAAAAAAAAAGGTGGAAGTCGGTTCCAAGTGTAGGAGTAAGGTATATGTAATTGCTTAGTTAGACATTTTATTAATAGCTCACATGATTATTGTTACAGCTTTTGCTAAAACGTTTACTATGCTGTGCAGCAAAAGCGAGATTTCGAGCATATTATAGATGAATTGGGACATGTATGGAGGACTGATAAGCTCAATGACTCTCAAAAGGCTACAAAGAAGTCCAGTGCGAAAAAGAGCTACGGTTGTCTGAATATGGTACTCTTATTTATAATCAACTATTTGCTTGTTTTCTCAAGATGGTTTCCTTCAACGGCCATGAAATCATGAAAAGCTTAAATGAGTCTTTGTTATCGAGTGAGTTATTACTTAATCACTGGTGTCATGTACATGAGTCAGATTGGTCTAAAACTCTAGAGGCAGGAGTGGGATTTGAATCTAGTATATACCTTTCTACCAGATTGCTTCCTAATATTTTCAGCATTTCTGCGCCTACCCCTGGTCACAACCTTGGCAGTATCTCCTCCTGCTCCCAGTGTTGAACACTTTACTCTATAATGTTCATCTCTGGGAGTGGACGATGAAATGGAGGATCGTCCTTCAGCTTAAGCTCCTATCCTTTGACCCTACCAGCAACTGGTTCGTGTACGGAGCCACTTATATATGTTTCAGATTTATTGTAGTAAGTATTATTTTTTTAATCTTCCCTAAGTGTGTGAAGTCTAACTGACGCTTGACCGTATTTATAAACATTGGCATCAAAGCAGTACTTACATAGAAATTATGTGACTTTAGGACTTGAAGTTCAAGTCCTGCTCTCGCATGGAATTTTTTCAGCTCATATCTAATTTCTATATGAGAGTACTTTAGTACTAATTGAATCCAAGATACTCAAAAATCCAAAAAATAAATAAAAAAAACATTGGCATCTCTTTATACTGGTGAAAGTACTCATGAAGCATTAGCAACTTTTTGTAATGAGACCGACTCAATTTGCCCGAAAAAAAGAAAGTCAGCGTACATTGTGAAGCCCTGGATGATAAAAGGAATTCTAAACTGTATTAAAAAACCGTGAATAAAATGCAAAAACAACTGCGCAATGACCCCGAAAATGCCATTAAAAAAATTACGTACACCAGGTATAGAAACTTCCTAAATAACTTAATAAAAATAAAAAAAAAAACCGGCCAAGTAAGCGTGTCAGACCACATTTGATAAGTAGTAGGCTTCCGTAGTCGGCTTTTTGGCACCGCGCATGCTTTGCATTTCTGGTAAGAAAAAGTATATATTTTTATTTTTGACTCGAGCGAGCGAAGCGAGTGAGGGCTATAATTCAAGTTGGAGCGAAAAAAACACATTGTTTGTATGTATGTATGTATGTATGTATGTATGTTTGTTCCGCGATAACTCTCGAACCGTTGTTCCGATTTTGATGAAAGTTGGAATATATGTAGGGATGGTTAATAGAATTTTCAAGTTCGTTGGGCATCAAAATCGGTCCAGCTGTTTTTGAGATATTTAATTTTTTGTGAAAATAAATATTGTATTTTAATAGTCGCGAGGTCTACGTTTCGCAGCGAACGACTAGTATTTATAATTTCTAAAAGTATTCATCACAGGATATCCGAACCAATTTTAAATAAGAGTTTCCGCGCCTGTTACTTTACGTGAGTGATTTGAAGTTTATAGGTCCAAGACTTCAGAAAATTACAGGGGGGGGGGGGACACCGTGTAAAGACTTTGGCGGGCTATATCTCGCAAATAGTAAAGCTGATAAAAAAGTGTTGTATGGAAACCCTACCTTATTTTCTTATAGTCCTTTCAACGATACCCCCACACAAGGGGTAGTGTACTCAAAAATAATTCACCCTCCCCCGTTACATGTATGGGGAGTGTACACCTTTTAAAAGGGGTAGCTTTATTTTTTTGTATTTTTAAAAAATGAGATCTATATGTGGAAGTATCCTCGAACTAAGTTACATGCAAAATCAGTCCATAAACGTAGAAGATATTCTGCTGTGATAGACTAGGACGGCATAATCCGAACTGAACGGGGGTTAAGGGTTCTTCTAACAAAAAGAACCCCTACGGAACCCTAACAAAATATAAACTATGAAAAGAAATCTAATTTGCACAGCACAGTCAAAAATACAAACATATTTAAATGTTGACCTATGCTACTAGTAAAAATAGTTACTTAAATTCTGGATTGATTGACTTGCAGCCTACCCTCTCGAATCAGCCAATCACATAAATAAATACTTTTCAAATATTGGCAATCAAAAGCTAGCAAAATGATATGAAATCCCAATCTTTTGTTCTTTTGAACGCGGACAGTGAGGAAGTCTATAATATAATTAAAAATCTAAAGCCTGATAGTGCCCCCTCGAATGGGATAATATTCCAACTAAATTTATCCAATACATAGTGGTTTTACATGAGATTTCTTTTATTGCACATCTTACTAACTTATGCTTTTGAATCGGGTTCTTTTCCATCCATGTCTTAAAAGAATCTATAATTACCCCTATACACAAATGTGGAACGGTGAAGACATTAACAAATTATAGACCTACGAGTATATTAGTACTAACTGTTATAGCAAAAATATTAGAAAAACTATTACTAATAAACTAAATTATTTAACTATTCAACTTTTTATTATTCCATTTATCTATTTATTAATAAATTATTTTAATAATCATACAATATTATACTCTCTAACTCTCAATTTGGCTTCTGAAATGGAATTTCTACTGAAGATGCTGTAATATGTACAAAATGTTTATCCTGTTTTATTCACCTTAAGAAAGCTTTTGATACTGTTTCTGTTCCTCATCCCCATACACACAAATTGTCACTAAGATAAGGGGAAAACAATTATCTATTTTCAGAGACTACTCTCACGGGGCCGTACCTCAGAGAGTAAAACTTGACGGTACTTTCTTTAGTGAAGGGCATCAACGTAAATCATGGTGGGGATTATCACCATCACAAGGGAGTGTCCTCGGCCCAACCCTCTTTCTTAATTCTATATGTAAATGATTTGGGTGCAACTTTGACTCTTAAAAATGCTACCATTTTTTCTTACAGCTGCTGCCGATGACACCGCTATTGTCTTCACTGGATCAAATTGGGGACGATGTTCGTGGAAAGTGCGGAAATTGGTATGGCTTGGTTAGCTGAGTGGCTCAAAAACAACCTTCTCTACATTAAACACATCTAAAATAAACTATATCTGTCACAGTATATATAGCAACTAACAGCCTACTCAAGCTTTTTTGATATAAAAATACAACTCATGTGGCAAAATCCCCTAATCTGTAGCTGCAATTGCTCATCAATTGAAAAAGTAAAACAAAACCAAATATCTGGGGTGTAGTATAGATGAGAGGTTAAATTTGGTACCCTCAAATTGAACAAAAACAAGTAGGATACGTAAATTCATATGGATGGGTTTAAGATAAGGTCGCTATATAGTTTTTATAAAACTCTTCAATGACATTTATATCTCACTTTAGTTCAATCCATCATCACATACTGCATCCCGGTCTGGGGCGGTGCTTTGAAAAACTCGCTTCTTGGAAGTAGAAAGAGCGCAAATTGAAAGTTCTGTATTTTAACAGGTTCACTGTCCAAGTTTCAAAGTGGAAATGGCTCACACGTCCAGTTAAGCTTTTTGTGAAAATTAGTATCTTCAGGGATGTAGATAAGACATATATGTTGTTAATTTTAGTGTATACATAATTGAAATATATATTTTTTATAACATACCACATACGGCCTGTGGACTCACCAGGAACGAAATTGACCAAAAATCGTCCCGTGAGTCCACAGACCATATGTGGTATGTTTAAAAAAATATTTTTGATACACTTTCTGTGCATATTGTTGTCAGTGTGTCAAGTAAAAAAGGACATTGACAATTTATCTTTGTTAATTATTTACAGATGACATACGTGAAAATAGTGTACCTGAGTGAGAAGTGACGTATAATATGACGTTTGTTCAAAAGTCGAAAGAAATTACAGGGTGTTCGTTGTTTTTTGTTTTTGTTACTTTTGAATTTTGTATTTTTTGCGGGAAAATGAGTAAGAAACAGCGGTTGACGGATGAAGAGTTGAGAAGAATATTAGAAGAGAGTGAATATGGAACAAAATAATTCGTCAAATTCGTCGTGGACGAAGGAGGGAAAATAAAACCGAAGTGCGTAGTGCTGTGTACCTTCCGATTATGTCGATGATGATAGTGTAGCAGATACCAAAAAGGTGAAACATCTGCAGCTGCCACAAATATAGCGAAAAGAGTTTCACAAATATGCAACATTTGGTACCAAACCATATTATCTTTCTTAGTGTTTTCAAAAAAGCTCACGTTAACATGTCCTTTTTTGAAATGTTTTTCCTTTTTTCAATAAATATTTTGTTTTTCAGTATATTGTATGTTTTATTCTACTTATCTTTTTATTTAGTTACCTTAAAAATGCAATAAAATGTAATAAAGTAATCGTTTGTCTTTTTTTAAAATTACATTTTTTTCAAATCGCGATATCGATAAAATGGTACGTCCGTTCTCTATGTCCCAGCACTTTTTGTATTCTATGTGAATATGTCCTGTCAAGTTCACGTGAAATAAACGCCTTTCTCTCAACGTTCACTGCGATAAAAGCTTTAAAATTGTATGGACGAACAGACCACATGCGGTCCGTGGACTGGTAGTGATTTCCGTCTACAGGCCACATATGGTCTGGGGACAGTGAACTCTGTTAAAAAATAGAACCTTTTTAACTACTGAACTATACCTGAAGGTTGGGTCCATCACGGTCCGGAAAACTCGCACGACGCGTTCTGTGGAACCGGCCTCGTCCGTGATAGCACAGACACGTCTGTGGCGCATGGCGGTGCGCCGTATCCATCGCGAGTCGGTAACTCTCAAAGGTGCGGTCAAGTGCGGTGCGTCTACGTCTGCGATGATCCGAGCGCATCCGCGTCCGCACAGACGGCAGATCCGAACTCGTTCATTTACTGATAGGTAGTCGATGTGCTTGCGGAAAAAAATGGAGTGAACAAATCGGGAACTTATTTTTTGAGTTTTTGAATCTATATCAAAATGAACCAACATTGTGGAATTCTTCGGCGCCAGAGCATTCTTCCACCAGCGAGGCTTTTCTTTTTTAATTTTACGCGATCACATATTGGTAATATTCGCATTTAATATAATCACAGTGGCAGCTGCAGCGACGATACGTTTTCTTCACTTTGCATTTTGAAATGAAGCTTTTTCTGAAATGATCTACACACGACCGACACGCACCAAGTTGGAACGGCCCTGCCTGCGGTGCGTCGCCGTCCGTGCTCGTCGGCTTTGCGTGGCTGATCCGTAGAATAAAGGACCGTGGGACCCCAGCTTGACATGCAATCTGCTGTCCGTTAGAAAATTATACATACTACAAATAATATTAAGAAAACATAAAAATATACTTATATACTTGATCCTCCAGGGAGAAAAAAAAGAAGGCAATGCAGTTGCTCAAATTTCACTTACAAAAACTTACTTTGCAAAGGTGCAGTTTAAAACGATGTTAATATCGTGGTTAAATAATCAAATCTATGATGATCTGGAGACATGTATTATTTAGACTTTCATAAATAAATGTAAAATTTGCTGTAAACTACCTGTGTGCTGTGTACCTTTACCGTATTATTTTTTCTTTTCCTTTTTGTAATAAATCTCGTATAAACTATGTAAATACCTATGTAAATTTTTGGGTAACATCAACTTAATGTAACCTATCGATAAGAAGAGCGGAGTCGCCTGGTAAAATATAAGCATTTGTTTGCTTAAAAGTTTAGTTTAAGTTAAAAATACTTATGTTTCCTAATAGATATATATATTTTTTATGTTATTTTCACAAATTACCTTTTAATTTATAGTTAAATAAATAATTTGTAGATAATTTAGTATAATATGTTTAGAGAGAAATATGTAATGTTAAATATTGTGAATTTTAATGGTTTATTAGACTTTACCCTAACAAACAATCTGTTTTCAGTGTTCGGCAAGTTTTGTATTTATACATTACAACAGATTTTCTGATCATAACTCTGGGCTCTCACCTCAGTGTGGAGTTTTTGCTACTTTGTGAAGATTTTCAAAACATACTAAACCTACTAAACTTGAGAACTGTGACGTAACAGAAATTGTACACGATAATGATATACGTAATGTTTGTGAAGAAACATCAAAAATTGTTGATGTAAGTTGACGTTTGCTAATCATTAACGTTAAGTTTTGACCTATTTGTGCTAGCCATGGAAGTACTAGATACATATGGGTGCTAACAAATGCTAATCTTATATGCTATCTCGATATATATAAAGCTATGTATAAATGCGTACTTATCTTTATTTAGTAGACAATGTTATGAATGTTTGTATTTAGTTTGCTTGACAAACTTATTTAATTATCATATTTTTAATTTTATTTAAATACTTTTTTTCAGAATAGCCCAAAACCTGACGCTGCTGCCAATAAGATGATGTTCACCAACTTATTGTGTACGACTTAACGTGTTACCTGTTTTTGTCTTGCCGCTTTGGTAAGTATTAAAAGCTACCCACTAGGGTGGATCGCTTTAGTATGGGAAAAATTTTTTTTTCGAATTTCCTGATTTCGCGGTTTTTGCAAAAGATGCCTTTTGGTCGTACAATAATTCATGTTTGTAATAAAATCTATGTTGTTTTGTCCGTTCGCCGCCGTAATATTCTAGCGCGTGCGGTAGTTTCATATTAGTAGCGTCGTCGCCCGCTCGGCCGGCGTCGGCAGTCGCGAGCGACCATTTTGAATTCAGTATTGATTTGGACATCGCGCGGGGAGTGCCGCGCCGCATGAAATTGCTCGCGTGAATGGCATGGCGGACGGCCGCCATTTCCTGTCCTGTGCGATATCGGTTTGATTTTTAATACGCGAGAGGTTCCGCGTCCTTTGATTGTTAATTAGTTTGAGTTATATTTGTGAATTTCCTGTTTGTTAAATAACTATGGAACGTTTGTGTTTGTGAAACCTTCTACTTTGACTGTTTCTTGTGAGATGTGACGCGTGGCTGCTTGGGGCCGCCGAATTCTGTTGCCGAGCCAACTTCGGGAAGAAATCTATTTATTTGTCCTGGGGAATTGAGATCTCGGGGTAGGTTTGGTGTTTAGGGAACCCCCCTTTCCGAAGACACTCAAGGATTGGATCCCGGAAGAGCAGGAAGATTAAGTTTGGTAAGTGACCCTTGAGTTTGTGGGTGGTTGTAGCTATTGGTTAGGTTATTATCATAGGGCCCTGTAGCTCCCTTTATAAGCTACGGTGGTAGCAGACTGCGTATAGGTTAGGTTTTTTAGGCTCTAGTCGGACAGACGCAGTGCCGTATATAATCTTTACCGGTCGGGTATCATCGGGCTTTTTTGGGGGACCTAGTAGGTCTCCACTTAAAATCTGGTCTTTTTCGGTGAAGAGGTTCACGGCGCTTCGTTTGTCCGGATTTCTTCTGCGCATCCTTTTCTGGTAGCAGAGCGTAGTTGCTCTGCACATTTTCTGGTAGCAGAGCGTGAAGTTGTTCTGCACATTTTCTGGTAGTGCAGAGCGTAGTTTATCTACCCTCTATTTGTTCGTTTGTAAAAAATAATTAATTGTTTGTAAAAATTATTAGATTTTTCTTAGTTTGTTTGTATAAGAATATTTGTAACCTTTTTGTATTTGTTTGCGGTTTGTACCGTGCGTTCCGGGTTTGTGCCATTCTCATACCTACCGCGGTTCTTCTTGTAGTTGCTTGATTTTGTTGTTTTTTATTTACCTTTTGTTATTTTTTTGTTTGTGACTTGACGCGATTGGCGAAGGTCTCCAATGCTAGGGCGACACTTCGCCAACGAATTGAGATGGTTTGTGACGGCCGGAGGACTCCTGTCCCGGAAGGACAGGGAGGGCGCCATACTGCTAAGAGCGGATCACCTCCACTCACGATTGATTAGCGCGGAAGCGGCCATGGTGGTGCTTATCCGAAGCCGAACTTGCCCCGGAGGTCTACGCAGGTCACATGGCGGACATGGACCAGATCCTGAGTCTGCACGATGATATCGCGGAGGCGGTGACCGCAATAAGGGCGAGACAGGCTGGCGGACCAGCCCCTCGCACACCTGTTAGACAGGAAGGGACCAGCGGTTACTGGTCGGCTCCCGCACCCTTCAGCTGTCCCACTTTGGGGGTAGAGATGGAGGAGTGGGTGGCATATAAAAATATGTTTGAGTCCCTGGTCGTAGCACGACAGGATTTGTCGAAGGCCCAGAAGATGGCCGACCTCCTCTCCACCCTGGAGGATGAAGCGCGGTCGCTCATCCAGCACCTCCGGGTGGAGGACGACCAGTACGACCCGGCGTGGGAGTTATTGAACTCCCGCTACCAAAACTTACGTTTGTTAGCGGATGCGCAACTGCCGCACAGTTGATGGCCCTGCCCAAAGGTGGCCAACAGGGCACAGTTGCGCCTGCAGCCATTGCTCACGCCCGTTACAGTGGCCTGCGTAACGCGCTCCGCACACTGGGGCTGCCGGTGGACCAATGGTCCTTTTTGCTGGTGCATCATTGTAGGCTGGGCAAATTGCCCAATGACATCCGCTCGCGGTTTGAGCGCGAGAATGCGGAGCGGGATAGCACCACCCTACCAACATTCACTGACTTGGTGAAGTTTTTGGAGTTTGAGGCACGGGCCGCTGAGAATACCATGACGGACTCAGCGCCATCCAGAGCGCCTCCGAACGTAGACCCTTGGAACCCTCATGGAGAGGTAAGCCCCAACAGGACGGCAACCGCCACCGCGTTGAGCTGGTGTGCGGGTTGCACACACGGCAGCAGTCGCGAGGGACGCGGACTGCCTGCAATGTGGCCGGATGGGCCACAGCCTGCTGCAATGCAGGGACTGGCAGAGACTGCCAGTACAAGATCGGCGCCGCATGGCAAGGCGGCATGAACTTTGCTTTTACTGTTGGGGCAGTCACTATGCACGTGACTGTCCCAGGGCCATACCATGCAGTGCATGCCGTGGGCTGCACCACGTGATGCTCTGCATGAACCGGAACGGGGATGGCCCCCGGATGTTGAGGCAGGGGTCCCCTATGGGCGGGGGCGCTCCTGCGCGAAGCCCTCCACCATCGGCCGGAGGACGCGGCTTCGCTCGTCGCACCCCCCCTCGGGAGGGGGGTCGCGTACCTGCGCGGGTCTTGCAGGCGGACCGGGACCACGCGCTCCCAAGGTCGTGGCCAGTATGTGGCTGGCCAGGCCCCGGATAAGTCCGCCCCCATGGGCGGGGGCCCTAGACCGGACGTGAGAGTGGGGACAACCCCCTCCACGCGGGTTACCAATGCCCAACACATGCAGCCGCAGCGGTTTTCTCCGCCGCTGCACGAGTACCCACGGCTGGAGTACCACCCGCCGTACCATATGTCGTCGGGTCAGAAGGTAAAACTCTGCCAAACTGTCATTTTGGCGATTTTGACTTTTTTGTGTCAAAAAGTGTTTTTTTATTTTTTATACACACTGTGGCAAAATATCATAAGTGTAGGATTAATACTTTCGGAGTTATTTCAATTTGATCTAGTTGCTATCTGCATAAATTTAGAAATTATTACAAAAGTAAACTTGCATAAGTAAATATAGGTCAGTTTCCCCATTTGAAAATATAGCTTTTAATCAATAAAATCAATGTATTAAACTAGCGTAAGTGGTATATTGATTGTTTTACTTTGGTTTACAATGTGATATATAAACAATAAATTGACAATGCCCAACTAGCCTAAGTGGTAGTTTGAATACTTTACTGTGGTTTACAATATAGAAAAACTCTAATTTAACAATGCTCAACTGACCTAAGTGGCAGATTGAATGCTTTTACTTTGATTTACAATATGATTTTAAACTAATTTGTTAAGATTCAACTAGTCTAAGTGGCAGATTGAATACATCACTAATTGCCCAAATAGTACTGCTATGTCACAAATAAAAATACACTTAATTAGAGTAAAAACTATCAGACTGTATGAAACAATTACCAATTTAATTTCATGAAAAGTGCAATCGCAAATTTTCAAACTTCAAATATTTTTTAACAATAATAAAGATTTGATCCATAATTTACTACTAAGTTTTATATTTTCACAATTTCATATACCATAGACAAAACTAAATTCTTTGTGTTATTTTTGAGTGCCGCTTCCCGCGATGTAGGCGCCCCGCTTCTCTCTTTCATCGTATGCTAAAAAATGTTGGTGGCCTTATGATACTACCAGAGCAATATAGGCATTCAGGAAGCCATTAAAAAAATATAAAATCCATACCTTAGCGGTTCGCATGATAAAGCAGTAGGCGAACCTAGAGTGAAGAGATCCCCGTCCGCGACAGTGTCGTCCGATGGTGGAATGGTGCAGATGGAATTAATTCATGCGATATTCCTGTGTGCGCACTCTCCGAAGTGCTGCAGCCTGTAGAATACACACAGACTTGCCACTAGTCGCCGATGACTGAGGCCTCTGAAGCCGTCCTGCTGTAAAAGCGAGTCATCATCCACAAGCCTTCTGATACGTCCTTCGATAGCTTCCAGGGCTTCGAGCTGATAGCGGGCGGATCCATTTCACAGATGGGAGAAATGACTCCCATACAGGAGCAGACTTGAGCTGTCAGTAAGAGGCTCAACAGTTGGTCCGGAGTAAAATGTCACCGTTGGAACTTGAATAGGATGCTAAGCTTTTTGAAGCAGTCTTAGCCTTTGGTCGCAATATAACTACCGAAGTTAAGATTGAATGTAGGAAGTTGATACCAAGAAGTTCTAGGTGATCGAGTGAGAGGAACAGGCGCACACCACGGCAAGTGAGAGAAAAGTTGAACGGGGTCTTTTTAGAGGCATTGAATCTCTCACAAGATTGGCCCAATCGGAGACAGCCTGCAGAGTGAGATTGGTACAGTCCAACATTGCCTGCATGAGTTCGTCTATTTCCGGTTTTTTTGCTTTGCACTACCCTGGTACTGCGTACCCAATAATACCGGGTTTTTAGCAGATCATTGATGTGTAGCAAAAAAAAGCGTTGCGGAAAGTACAGACCCCTGAGGTACCCCCGGCATTAATTGCCAATAGGTCAGACAGCAGCCGTCAACAACTATACTCGAATAGACCGTTTCCTCAAGAAATCGGAAATCCAAGCACAAAGGCTGGCGGGGATTACTATAGGCGGGAAGCTTTGCAATAAGATCGTCATGCCAAACTCTGTCGAATGCATCTCGAAACATGTCAAGTGAGACAGCAAGTGCTTCACTGTATTTTTCGAGGGCCTTACTTCAGAGATGCGTAGCGTGCACAAAGAAGGTCTTCCTGTAGATCGGCACTGGTGAAATCCGAATCAAGCCAGTCACAGAAGAGATCATTGTCATCTTCAAGGTACGCCAGCAAGAACTTGTTAATAACACGCTCCATTACCTTGCAGAGAATGGTGGTGATTGCGATTGTGCGGTAGTTTGTAGGATCGGCACTGTCTACCCTTTTTGGGTAGCAGGTTGTATGTTGGCAAGATTCTACGCTTTTGGCACAATACCAGTCTGAAATGATAGACGATATAGGCGTGTCAGAACAGGAGATAATTCTGCAGCGCAATCTCCGCAAAATAAAAGCAGGTATGCCATCAGGGCCACTGGCTTTTTACACGTCTAGGTTGTGTAGAGTTTTTAAGAACATCTTTTTGGTGAATTTGGAGCTCAGGCATTTTACTAAACCACAAAAAAGGTAACTGGGGGGTGTTTGGTTACTCGCATCTAGATAGGAGTTTTCAGCAAATAGAATTAAGTAAATAAGCTTTCTCTAAAGTCGTTATTGTGCCAATGTTCTATCTAAGTTTCTTCAAAAGTTAGCTTCAACGCACTTGGCTAGGGATCAAAATGCTTTACTGCCAGATGGGTACGAAGCGAGTTTTGTTCCCACTCGGCCTATGTGGTCAAAGCGAGCCTTTTTAAGCTACTTTTCTGCAAAAGGAACTTAAAGGCCGCAGAATTCTAAAGGCTTCTCTTCTTCTTTTGCGTATCCGGAGCTTTACAACTACGAGTGTGTAAGCCCAAGCCTGGTATGCGCTGACTGTTTAATAGCCTTAGCTTTCGCACAGTCAGACATTAAAACAAGGCTTAGCTTTGAAGTCAGAGGGTCGATCCGACGGTCGAATGAGTTATAATACTCTATTGCCAGACCGATAATCTCAGCAACAGCGCTTGCACCGCTCGACGGATCGTCAGAGGAAAAGCAGACCTGCAGCCAAGCGTTAAGTTGCTAGGAAGGTTGAAACAGACACTTCATTTCGATCTATGGATTTCGGTCGTCAGCAGAAGGTTCAAACCATTGGCTACCTACGTGGTTCTCAACGTCGGGTTAGTTCGGGTCTACCAGAGTCGCCTAGTCAACCAGAAATTATGCTCGTAGTTGCAGATCCCTACAGCTTATCATCATAATTTCTATAACAATCTGCCATGCACTGAATTTGTAAGAGACTGTCTCCTCCAGGGAGCCAGACATGCACATAAATGAAGAAAGTGAAGATAATTTTGAATGTATTTCACTTAATTTTTAAGGAAAAAGCAACGAATTATTCATTAAAAATATTGCAACAAACAAAACTGTATTTCATTTGTTAGTTTAGCTATCAAATCTTTAGCCTAAATGCCTACTCACAGTAAAAAATTTTATAACTTAACCTAAAAGATTGATTCAAAATATACAAGAAAAAATGCGTTAAAAAAGGTCATATTTTTCCCATAGCCAATTTGGATGTAACTGCCACATTGACTAATATACCACAAGTGAATTCAATTTATTTAATTCGTGTACTCGTTATGGTAAACATGCCAAACTGCTTTTATTTAATAAATAATAATAATTTTACATTTTGGACCATTAATCCAGTAAAAGATACATTATTAAGATTTCTTGAAAATAACAAGTTTGAAAACATATCTTTAAAACCTGATTTACAATATTTTTTTAACTTCATTGCGCTCTCCTCAAAAATTCAATATTTTCAGTTTGGCGAATTTACCACTGACCCGTACGATGTATGGCTGGGCCGCGGGTTATGCCCCCCCTCAGATGGGGATGTGCACTCGCCCGCCATATTATCCGGGTCAGTGGCGCGCCCCTGGTTTGGAGAGAGTGGGGAGCCCGTAACTAGCATGCTCCCTTGCTGGGACAGAGCCGCGGACGGTTCTGCTCCCTACCGCGGTGGTCCGCGTATGGGGTCGTGGGGGGGAAGCCATTAATTTGAGAGCTCTGTTGGACTCAGGGGCTCAAAGCAGTTTGGTTACCACTCGAGTGGCACGCCAAAGAAGTTTAGCCGTGGAAGACTCGCCTGTGCCACTTCTTGGAGTTGGTGGTATACAGCGGGAAGGCGTGTCTGACGGGCCAGACACTTGTCACCTTTTCTTCGCTGAAGTCCTCCACAATGAGGATCACGACTTCGGCTATGGTAATGGATACCATTGCGGGTTGGCAGCCCTCGACAGACATACCGCCGGGTGTGTTGTCTTTGGTTTCGGGTCTGGATTTGGCCGACCCCTTTGTCTTTCATCCCGGCCCAGTGGACTTGCTCCTGGGCTCGGACGTATTGGGTCGGATTTTGTTGGGTACACAGAAGGCTCTGGGTTCGTCTTCACTGATGGCAGTGTCTACGATTTTTGGTTTTGCCCTGATGGGCCCTGTGTTTGATAATGGCACCGCGGAGGAGCCACCGGTTGTCGCATCTGCGTCCTTGGCCAAGACCATGCAAAGGTTTTGGGAGGTGGAGGAGCCACCTATGCAGTTCCAGGATGGATCCGGAACACGCTGAGTGCGAAGCCTTCTTTCGATCGACCACGGAGAGGTTGCCCTCCGGTCGGTTTGTAACTAGGTTACCCTTTGTTGCCTCTCGTCCTAGCCTAGGGCAAAGTAGGGCGCTTGCGGAGAAACGACTGCTGTCCATGGAGCGACGTATGCAGCGTGACCACGTACTTCATGCGATAAATATATTGAATTTATGCGCGAGTACGAGGATTTGGGTCACATGTCTCCGGCTCGAGTTGATTGGAGCTCAACTGAGCATTATTTTTTGCCCCACCACGCGGTGGTGAAGGCTCTCAACAGGCAAGTTGAGGACCGTCTTCGATGGGTCCGCACCCACTTTCGAACGGAGTTTCGTTGAATCTATGTTTGCATTCAGGTCCCAAATTGCATAGGGACATAATTGACATCATCTTGAACTTTAGAAGACATCAAGTGGTTTTTGGCGCGGACATCCGGATGATGTTCCGCCAGACAGTCATACATCCTGAGGACAGGCGATTCCAGTTGATACTCTGGCGTGAGCGCCCTGAGGATCCTGTGACGGTGTATGAACTCAACACAAACACGTAAGTGGTTTGAAATCTAATGTCCCTATATCGCCATTCAGATCATTGCTTGAATTGGCAGAGCGGGAACGGATCCGCTTTCTTCTCGTGGGGCTTCCGTGCTGTCACGTGACTTGTATGTTGATGACGTGTGCACCGGAGCCCAAAGTATTGAGGAGGCCCTCCTACTGCGGGATGAATTGATTGAAATATTGAAGACAGGTGGCTACGAGCTACGTAAGGGGTTGTCCAATGAGCCTAAAGTTCTAGAAGGGATCCCGGAGGATCACCAACAGAACCCTCACCTGTTTGAGGATGTGGATGATCCCAACAGGATAGCGGTGCTGGGCATGCAGTACCAGCCGCTAACCGATATCTACACATTCCAAGTGGACTTGGAAATACCAAAAGTCTGGACTAAGAGAACGGTGTTGTCCGTAATAGCCCGTATGTTTGATCCAAGCGGTTGGATCAGTCCAGTGATATTCTCTGGAAAGTGTCTTCTTCAGAGACTTTGGACTTTGGGCGTCTCGTGGGACGAGCCGCTGTTTGGTCCTCCATTGGATGATTGGCTCGAGTTGTTTTCATCGATTAAGGAAGTCAATCGGATTGCCTTGCCTCGTCGAATATTGCCCCCCGGGAAATATCGAGCCAGCCTGCATGGCTTTTGTGACGCGTCGGAGCGAGGCTACGCCGCGTCAGTCTATATGCGGACAGTTGACGCCGATGGCCGGGTCAATGTCTCGCTTTTGTTAGGGAAGAGCAAGGTCGCCCCCATCAGGACTAGGCTGACTATTCCCAAGCTTGAGTCGAGTGGAGCTCACCTTCTCTCTAAATTGTTGCATCACGTTGCCAGTGAGCTGGCGGCCACGGTCGAGATACGGGACATCTTCGCCTGGTCGGATAGCCAGGTCGCGCTTGCATGGTTGCGCGCGGCCCCACATACCTTGAGGTTTTTGTTGGGAAATCGGGTTTCCTCAAATCCAGAATATCGGAATTGATATAACATGGAGCCGGGAGAGCTTAACCCAGCGGACTGTGCTTCCCGAGGTTGTACGGCACCAGAATTGGTGTCACACCCGCTCTGGTGGGGTCCAGAGTGGCTGATGGGATCAGAAACTTCTTGGCCTGTCTGTCAGACAGATGTTACTACTTTGAGTTTGACTGGGCTCCGTGTACATGCTGTAGTCGCTGAGACGACGTCGGAGCCGGATTGGCTACTTGCTCGGTATAGCAGTTTGGATAAGCTTCTGGGTGTTACCAGTTGGATTAAGCGTTTCATACATAATTGTAGAAACCCACAGGCAAAGCGGTTGGAGCCGATTGCAGGTGCAGAAGAGCGCCGGAGCGCATTGTTGCATTGGGTCCGTGTCGTGCAGACCGGACGGTTTGAGTCAGAGCTTCGTATCTTGCGCGACGGACGCGCTAAGTTGAAGGGCGCGGTCGCTCGTTTGAACCCGTACATCGACTCGGGATGGGCTTCTTCGGGTTGGAGGTAGGTTCGGGAATGCGGATCTTCCAGCGGTGAGACTCGCCATCCTCTGTTGTTGCCTGGGCGGGCGATCCCCGGTGCAGCTTTTTGGTGTCTGATCGACACATTTCGCAACGACCGCGCTGGGTGCAACGCTTTGCTGGATATTTTGCAACGAGAATTTGGATTTTGTCAGCCCGAAGAGCAATCCGTAAGGTCCTGTTTCGATGTATTGCATGTTATAGGTTGAAGGCATCCACGATGCAACCACAGATGGGTGATTTGCCCGCTGATCGAATCCGACCTTCGAGACCGTTTGACGGCGTTGGAACCGATTTTGCCGGTCCCTTTTCGATCAAGGCTTCTCCCTTTCGTAATGCCCGTATTGTGAAGGGCTATTTGTGTGTATTTGTTTGTTTGGCCACCAAGGCTGTCCATTTGGCGGTGGTATCGGCTCTGACTACGGAGGCCTTCGTCGCCGCGTTGGATCGCTTTGTTTCGCGTCGAGGTCTACCTTCCCTTATTAGGTCTGGAGCCAACGGCACAAACCATAGTATGAACCGTAAAACTGATCTTGGCGATGTTTCTCGGAAGTTGGCTGATAAAAAACTGGTACTAAGTCAAGTCACCAGCAGCACCAAAGTGGGAATAACCTGGAAGTTTAGTCCCCCAAGTTGCCCCCATTGTGGAGGGATTTTTGAAGCGGCTGTGAAATCCGCAAAGACCCACCTCCGCCGCATTATCGGAGAAACGGCTCTAACTTTTGAAGAGCTGGCCACAGTGTTTTGTAAAGTTGAGGCGGTCCTCAACTCTCGTCCTCTCTGTCCGCTATCTCCAGATCCAAACGACTTGGAAGCTTTCACCCTGGGTCGGCTTTAGTGGGAGGGCCGTTGAATGCCCTGCCCGAATACCCGTGGAAGGATGAACGCGTATATCGGTTGTCGCGTTTTCAAATGTTGCAGCAAATGAGACAGGACTTTTGGCGTCGCTGGTCGCTTGAATATTTGCATTTGCTGCAGCAAAGAGTGAAGTGGACAGACAGGACTGAGCCTCCCAGTGAGGGTGATTTAGTATTGTTAAAAGAGGCAAATTTGCCCTCATTGCTTTGGCGACGAGCTCGCATATTACGTTTGATTCTTGGCGGAGATGGCACTCCGCGTGTGGCTGAGGTGTTATCGACGGTTCGATTTTGAGGAGAGCTGTGACCTCTCTCGCCCGCCTTCCCGTATAGTAAGTTGACAGGTCTGCTTCGCAGACCGGGACGGGGGGACGTTTGCACAAAATCTATGTTGTTTTGTCCGCTCGCCGCCGTAATATTCCCTAGCGCGTGCGGTAGTTTCCATATTGTTGGTGGGAGCGTCGTCGCCCGCTCGGCCGGCGTCGGCGCAGTCGCGGAGCGACCATTTTGAATTCGGCATTGTTTTTGGACACTGCGCGGGGAGGCCAGCCGCATGAAATTGCTCGCGTGAATGGCATTATGACGGCCGCCATTTGTCCTGTGCGATA